>JAWRVZ010000308.1:0-420000 GCA_037043235.1 Rhodeus uyekii | reverse complement strand
TTTTTAAATACTCCATACACTCTTTATATTAATGGTACACTGTTCGATGTTTTGCCCTCTATTGGGTGGAACATTGCAAGAGAACATCGTTTTGGTTGTTTAAAATGCTTTAAAATGAACTCTGTCAGAGAGACACATATGGCAATTTATCTGTTCAATAAAACAACTTACGTGTTGAGTCATAAAAACAATCATCGCACAACTTTTTCAACATTTTGAATCCCTCAGTTCTTCATCAGATCTCCTTAAAGCCAATCCAATGTTGATTCTTGTTTTATTACGAGCTCAATCTCGCTCTCTTTTCTCCAGCAAACACTCCTATGTTCAGTGTTTGTTTTAAACGGGTGATTCTCCTGACGTTGGAGATTTAGTTGCTCCATGTCAACCTTTCCCGTTGTGACAACTAACCCCTGCCACATTGATGTATTGACTCATTATTTAAATTTGGCTTATTTTGTTACATAGTAACAAAAATGTAATATACAATCATGAAAACTGCACTTAAAATGATTTTACAAGAAAACATGCTTAAATTCCCATAAGATAATATAGGTCTATAGCTTGACTTTTCATGCTAACTAACCATTGAAGTTTTTGCATTGTATGACTGAATTTCCTCTATTTTTATCGCATCATTTAACATAATTACAGCATAATCGAGGGACTCCATTGTCTATTCAGCAGAAGGGTTTCAAACATTCATGTGCCGCAAGTGAGAACATCATGGTTTTGAACTTATAATATGTGTAGTGTATTTATTTAATTAGTTTTACTTGATTACCCTTTTTTATTTACCCTTTTGGTGGCCTAGTATAAATGGGCTTATTACTTCCACAGACTGTATTTCTTTCTTTCTTTCTTTCTTTCTTCTTGATTGTGGTTAACATTTTTGCGATGTGTTTCTAATAAATTTGGAAAATGTTCTACACACACACACATAATCAAAAGTGTGTCCACTGAAATCTTTTATCGGTCGAATCAAAGTGAAAAACGCACATACTCCTGACGTGATTTGTTGCAGAGATTCAGAGAAAACAGTCTATTAACGTTCATATGGAGCCGTCCGTTGCTTGCCACCTTTCATTTGCATAATTTAATGAATTCAATTCATTGTAATGCAATACAGAGAGCAGGGCGAACATGAAATGACAGTTTGAGTTAATGAAATGTGTTAACGGTATCATCATTTACTTGTATGTTAATTAGTCCAATTAATTTCCAGTGCACGGTAATCTGAATATTGTAATAGCGGCGTGCGTGTCTGAAGTCAGGTGGGGAGCGGGGCATATTGAAGCAGGGCCTGTGAATCATCACCTCCTCACCTTTCCAAGCCATTTCCACAGGTTACCCAGAACTCATGGTGGGGCTGCCCAGCTGGACTGGCCCCTCGCCTTTATACGACAGATAAAAGCATCAGCCATCCAGCTGATAGGTGAGTTTTGTTTGGATGACTTCTTTCTGCTTTTTGACCTTGTGTGATGTCCGGTTCCTCTGATAGAAGGAAAGGAGAGGGGAAAGCTATATATTCCTGTGAAACAGCGTCCGCGGTGCGAGGAGATCGATGGGACCCCCGGCCACGCTACGGCTCTGATAAGTGAAATCGCTCTAGTGCGGATGGGCCACTTTCTGCTGGACCGCACAGATAAAAGATTGCGTGTTTTCCAGCAAGATCTGGACAGGGAGGGTGAGTGGAAAGAGCGTGAGCAGATGCAGCTCTAGCTGTCATTGTTTTTTTAGCAGCTGTTGTATTTTATTATTGTAATATTCATATTTCAAAACTCGTATCGCTCTAAAACTTGGTTTCCGAACCAGTAATAACTAAAAAAATCAACAATTATCAATTAGAGAAGAGAAGATATTTTGCTGCAAGAGCAAAATTTGATTTGATTCTGTATTATGATGCTACTTGAATTTAAAAAAATACTACCGACATCATTTTGAATAATTCCTATTTAAAAAAATAAGAAATTTATGGTAACTTTAATTGATTTAGAATATTTCTTGCCTCTGTTAAGGGCATGGGAATCATTGTATTTTATGTATTTATTTATTGCAGATAATAGAGCATAAAGTAGAACGGCGAGTGTTTAAGAATAGAGGTCAAGTTAAGTGAAGTCACATTTAATCTCTTTATATTACACTTATTGTTTCAAAGCAGCTTCACATTAATAAACAAGAAAATAATAATAAAAACTCATCAAGTCTTCAATGCTAATTCATTTCAAGAGAGTCGATGATGCAAAGTTAGTGTCATTATCCAGTTGAATTATCCGATAGCGTCAGTGCTGTTAAATCAATAACATTACTGAATGTGAGTTGTCTTGTAAACCCCAGCTGAGCAGAAACAAGGAACCAAGTAAAAATAAAAGAATATTATTATTTTTTTTTAAACTACATTAAATTAGCATACTTAGATACTGTTTAAATAGCAATAGCTCCTATTTGCTCGAAGTGAGAACAAAAATAGCAGCATTTTCTTTGCTGTAAATGTAAATAGTATTTAGATGGTATTTATGGATTATTGGGACAATCAAGCCCTCCCTACTACTTTAACCAATAAACACTTTATTATTAAACGTACGTTAGACACTTTATTTTTTACCCTCAAGATGCCAAATGGGCGTTATTTAAAAGTGTGAAGCTATTCTGGAAAATGTTCTGAAAGCAATCCGAATGTATATAATACACGATTGAAGCTTGTACAAGGTTTGTTGAAGTATAGATGGTGCTGTGTTTGGCTAAAAGACTCAGGGGAATGATCTGTAGCAAGATACGGCAGGTTTGAAAGGAAAAGAAATGGAGAATTTTGCGTTGGCAATTTAGCGCGTGAGGCTGAGCGTAATTTCAGGTATTCTCTTTCATCTGTGGAGCTGTTTGTGGTTTGAGGTGCCAAATGGCTGTCTGTGAAGTGCTGGTCCTGGACCGGCCCTCTCACTTCAAATTAGAGTAATTGGACCCAGTCTTCCACTTTTTTTATTCCAATTCATGTGCAAAATATATAAATAAGATAACTGAAGATTTGGCAGGCCGGTAGAAAAGCCACACAGAAATAACATAAATGCATTTTCAGCTGCATTTGTAACACAATTTGATATTCCTGAGGGAAGGGGCTTCTGTGAAACAGGACCATAATGAGAACAGTTGGTAGAAATGGTTTATTTTATTATATTTACCTCAGGATATAGCATATTTCAAAAGCCTGAGGTTTCATCTCGGTCTCTTCCCATTTCGTCTAACTGCTTCTCTCGTGCGCTCACGCTCTCTCTTCCTTTCTGTCGCTTTTGAGGTGGTTAAATATGAGGCAGTAATTTCCCAAAATGGCCACTATTCAATGAGATTGAAAGAGCAACAACTTTGCGAGGAGGGTCTTAAGAATCGTTCTGAGAGCTGCATTCATGTGCCATGTGCTCTGTGTTTCATTCAGCCACTTTGTGCTATTCACATACGTTTTTACCCATGGTGTCTCAGCTCTGGTAAATGTGTTGATATGGAGGTCTAATGTATATTCACACATATGCCATGATATGAAAACATCCTGTGTCATATAGCTAAAACCTGTCCTTTAAGTTCATGTTGCATAATGCACATAGCTTGCATTAGTAATACATGCAAATGAATAAATACGGGCAAAGTAAAGTTAAGCTGCTCTAGCATCTCTTCTTATTGAAAGGCAAACAATATAATGAAACTTTTTAGTGGATAGAAAGGGAATATGGAACAAATCTTTTATTCTCAATGTTTTTTTAATACAATGGCAAGTAGCAAATCATTTTTTTTGTTACACTGACTAATCTGACGATGCAATAAAGACTACACAACTCACATTAGTTACCTTTAATTATGCGAAAAATGCATTTATTGATCTTAGTTGATGTTAATTTAAGCATTTATGCATGATTGAAATCAAATGTTGCATCTTTGCATCTTGTTTTTGTTTTGTGAGTGCGCTATGTACTTATTATAGTTATCACAATAACTGGGTTTATAAGTGTATGTACTGTAAAATAAAGTGGAACCAAGACCTCTATTAAAGTCATTTTTTGCATGCTGTAAGAAGTGTGTCTGCTAATTGCACTGAATGTACACTTGTTATGTTGTGCACTTCAGATCTTAAAGTTGTTTAGTTGTTTTATATGGTCTAGCGGATAATGAAGTACTGTTAATGAAATAAAGGGGCATTTGAGTGTAAAGAGAGTATGTCTTTCTTAACACACTTAAGTACACTTTTAAAGGGTGCATTTTCTATTGATGTCAAATTAAAGCTTTCACTTTAAAGTTCAATTTTAAATCATTGTTTTAATCATCTTTTGCCATGCTTTAAAGAAGTGCACTTATTTTTATTTTGACCGACTTACTAAAGCACGGTAAGAACTTGTCTGGAGCTGCAGTAGCTAAATTAAATATTGCATCTAATGTTAATATATATTAGATACACTAATACTGTGTTTGACCCCCTTTCACCTTCAGAACTATCTTTATTCTACCTGGCATTGATTCAACAAGATGCTGAAAGCATTCTTTAGAATTGTTGGCCATATTGATAGGAGCATCTTGCAGCTGATGGAGATTTGTGGGATGCACATCCAGGGCACGAAGCTCCCGTTCCACCACATCCCAAAGATGCTCTATTGGGTTGAGATCTGGTGACTGTGGGGCCATTTTAGTGCAGTGAACTCATTGTCATGTTCAAGAAACCAATTTAAAATGATTCGAACTTTGTGACATGATGCATTATCCTGCTGGAAGTAACATCAGAGGATGGGTACATGGTGGTCATAAAGGGATGGACATGGTCAGAAACAATGCTCAGGTAGGCTGTGGCATTTAAATGACGCCCAATTGGCACTAAGGGGCCTAAAGTGTGCCAAGAAAACATTCCCACACCATTACACCACCACCACCAGTCTGCACAGTGGTAACAAGGCATGATGGATCCATGTTCTCATTCTGTTTACGCCAAATTCTGACTCTACCATCTGAATGTCTCAACAGAAATCGAGACTCATCAGACCAGGCAACATTTTTCCAGTCTTCAACTGTCCAATGTTGGTGAGCTCGTGCAAATTGTGCCTCTTTTTCCTATTTGTAGTGGAGATGAGTGGCACCCGGCGGGGTCTTCTGCTGTTGTAGCTCATCCGCCTCAAGGTTGTGGGTGTTTTGGCTTCACAAATGCTTTGCTGCAAACCTCGGTTGTAACGAGTGTTTATTTCAGTCAAAGTTGCTCTTCTATCAGCTTGAATCAGTCGGCCCATGACCTCTAACCTCTAGCATCAAAAAGGCATTTTCTCCCATAGGACTGCCGCATACTGGATGCCTAGAAATGGTTGTGCGTGAAAATCCCAGTAACTGAGCAGATTGTAAAATACTCAGATCCTCCCGTCTGGCACCAACAACCATGCCACACTCAAAACTGCTTAAATCACCTTTCTTTCCCATTCTGACATTCAGTTTGGAGTTCAGGAGATTGTCTTGACCAGGAACAACCCCTAAATGCATTGAAGCAGCTGCCTTGTGGTTGGTTGATTAGATAATTGCATTAATGAGAAATTGAACAGATGTTTCTAATAATCCTTTTGGTGAGTATATTTAAGTGGGTCAGAAACACTGATGGTATTTAATATATTTAAACTACAACCCTTGTTTACTCCTGGTATTAAAATATGGTGGATCGGACCAAGTGGACGATACTAAACAGGTGTAAACTGGTCTAAAACCTTTTGAGCTTGTCCACTTTTGGTCACTTCCAGAGGAAGTTGAAAACACATTAGACCGGATTGATTTCATACTGTAAACACTCACGTGGTTGAATATGTTTGAACAGCCACAAAAGACTGTCTTCCCTCCCTGAAAATTACGGAAAGCGCACTAACCAGACGGGATTTAAACTTTGTCGACTGAAGACCCAAGTCGACCAAAATGCATCTTATTATACGGTGTTCATTTCATTGCAATTAAGTGTCCAAAAGTATATATTTCTCATTAAAAGTAACCCTTTTCACAAGGGTTGCCCTAATTCTATCTTCACAGTATTGTGTTTGTCTGATTTGAATATAGTGACATTGTGATTCTTTGGATGACGGAGAGTCAAGCCGCTTCTCTAGCAGAGAGTTTGAGAGTTGCTTTCTCCTCTAAGTGTCTTTAGGGAGCGAGAGCTCTCTGCATTCACCGCACACGTGTGTCCTTGATCAACTGCAGAACCGGCGTATGCTGAAGCTGATCGTTTTCCGCAGGCTGGTAGACTCAGCATGGACCAACTCAATAACCTGATATTCCCCCACAGCTGAATATGGCCAATTTTGCAGTAGGTCAGTGATTTTTTTTTTTCCTTCACTTTTTTTCCCCAAGCAGAGACAATTGTGTGACCTCCCTCTATGGTGCCAGCAGGGCTCAAGGGTGTGTGTGTGTGTGTGTGAAAGAATAGCTCATTGAATCTCTATGGAAGTGGTTCGAGTTAGTGTGTGTGTGTTAAGGGGCGGTAGTCTCAAGGTGTTGGTGAAACCGTGGAAGCCAAGGCAAGGTGGGTATTATGCAAATGATGCCCCTGCAGTCCCAGAATGCTTTGCTCTGGATTGTCTCTGCCTGAAAGTTTCCTGCCATTATTTGTAATCTGCATTAAACTAAGGTGTTTGGGTGGACGCGAGATTGAGAGATGCAGAATTTTAAATGGAGGGAGGGGGGGGGAACGAACACAAACACCCCAGGCTGCAATTGCTTGATGTGTTTTGCTCTGGCCAAGAGGTGTGTTTCTATTCACAGGGTCTAATTAGGTGCTTTCTTGTTTCAGAGGAAATTACAGGTTTTGGATGTCTCTACTCTTGCAGGGAGGAAAATTTAAATAGTTTATTCTTTGTCATCATTGTTTTGTTTAAGAGTCGTTTAAGTGATACTTTGCCACCATCTTGAGTCTTTGTTTTTAAGATTGTGTTTTATTTGTTTTTGCATATATATGCGGACCAGAATCAGATTTTTTTTTCTTTTGCACTCTATTTTGTCGTATTCACTAAGTTCATTGCTATTATTATTGATTTTGGGTGTACAACAAACCTCTTACTCTAAGTATTAAACTTTGGCGTGTAACTGTTTGTGCAAAGGAGATTGTGCTGCTTGTGTGCTGTTACTTTTCTATGTGATCAGAACTTTTAATTTTCGTCTAGCAGACTATTATTAAAATCACTCAACAATCACCAAAAACAACGTCCCAGTAACCACTACCCAGAACTCTCTAGCAACACCCTAGCAATAAAAAAAAAACCATTCATAGACACCTTAGCAACTGCATAGCCACACCATGAACACCCTAGCAACAGCCTCAGAACCACTCATAACGTCAATCATTGCTATATTAGAATGCATTAGTGCTTGTCCCCTTTTTCAGCGACGCTGGTTCCGAAAGTATTTTTTCCAGTCATTTTTATTCATTAGAAGTCTTTATTAAAGAGTTTTCAGCCATGAATTAAGAAAATAATATACAAAGTGAATCACAAACTTTGTATTGAAGCAAAAAAGTATAAAATACATATAGGAAAAGAACTACAATCCCACGTGAGCAGCATAATCAAATTAGAAATGACAGAGAAACTCCTCATTTCCTAATGTTGATTATATGGAGAAAAACTAATTGCAAAATGTGTATACTGGATATCAATAAGGATTTAAGTACTTTGAGAGTGTAGAGAGATCAACACAATCATCAATCAATCAATGTTACATTTATATAGCGCTTTTCCAGAGCTCAAAGCACTTTACATAGCAGGGGGGGAATCTCCTCAACCATCACCAAGCATCCACCTGGATGATGCGACGGCAGCCATATTGCGCCAGAACGCTCACCACACATCAGCTTATTGGTGGAGAGGAGACAGAGTGATGAAGCCAATTAGAGTATGGGGGGGAATTAGGAGGCCGTGATGGACCAAGGCCAATGGGCAAATATGGCCAGGATGCCGGGGTTACACCCCTACTTTTGCGAAAGACATCCTGGGATTTTTAATGACCACAGAGAGTCAGGACCTCGGTTTAACGTCTCATCCGACAGATGGTGCTTGTTGTAGTACAGTGTCCCCCTCACTGTACTGGGGCGTTAGGACCCACACAGACCGCAGGGTGTGCACCCCCTGCTGGCCTCCTAACACCACCTCCAGCAGCAACCTAGTTTTTCCCAGGAGCATAGGCGGAGTTTCACTTTTGTGCTTGGGGGGGCACCAGACCACGAGCTCAGTTTTTTTTATATCATATTTATATATCATTAATTTTACATATAAAATACATTTACAATGAACAATGACTTTATACCAGTGCTTCTCAATTATTTTCTGTCACGCCCCCCTAGGAAGAGGTAAACATTTCGAGGCAAAAACTTTCGCCTTATTGTTTCCATGGTAACGCGTCATGCTTGTCACCTGACATACCGCAGTCACAAAAAGCACTGTATAATAGATAATTCAAAATAGTCACCAACTTTGTTGGCTCAACTTGTTGAAACCTAAAAGAAATCTTATGTGGTTGAAAACACTGAGTTGTTGTGATAAATGACAAGCTCTGAGCCTGTCTTTTTTTTTTTGGCTCAGTGCCAGATATCGCGTGAAAACACGTGTGAATTTAGTGGTTGATCACGTGACACATGAACACCGGCGTGATCGTACGCGTCAAAGGATGAGGGGATGATTATCTGAACTTCTGCTCTTGTTCAGTGCAAGAAAACCTACTCCCTGGCAAAAAAGCATGTACCCCAGGGTAACGTGCGCCCCACTATTTGAGAACCACTGCTTTATGCAAAGAATAGCGAATAGAACAGACTCTTTGTAGTTGCTGTTTTGTTTTGCATCGGCAGTGATAGGGTTAACACGGGGAGTTCAGAAGTGCGGCAAAAAGTGTGTTAGACGGTGCGCTTGTTAGTGTGTTCTTCTTCATTCCGATTAAAGTTAATAAACAGATCCTCCCTTGACCTGTCATAGAACTACGTCAGACATTACAATATCTTACCTAATGCAGAAGAAGCCGCCTCTTTTTCCGAGATGCGTAGATGTCCACTGTTTTCTCTTCTGATAGATTTGACAATTTTAGTAGTGGATTTATTAAAAAAATGACGAATGTCCATTTTGTTTATTCAGCGCGTAAAACAGAACGAGAAGAGCGTCCACTCAAGTACCGCGATACTTTGAGATTCGCATAAATACAGTAATAAAAAAATAATTAGAAAAATAATCATTCTATACACAGAACTAATAAGATAAAACAAATAAAACGAGAAAATATTCTGTAATAACAAAAAAACATATTCAAAGCAGAAGGCAGGCATTAATTGGCTCTGCTCTGGTCCCCCCAGCCCCCCCCCCCCCTAACATGTGCTGCTCATGTATGTAGTTATTTTCCATATTTCCATTTAGTCCCTCTGAAAGCTCAATTTTTGTTGTGCCCTCTCACAGAGAAATTGCCACACCTAGCCTTTCACCGAAAAAGAGCGGGCTTCTGCCGATCAGGAGACAGCCCGGAATCGTCTCTGTTTTGTGGAAATGTACATTAAACAGTGTCAGCGTCTGAATCGGAGGAGGTCAGGACGGGGTCCCCATGGTGACAGTTGCTCATTGAGAGAAGTGAAAACTAACCCCTTCCCTTCAGAATGGCAGGTGGCCGATGGCTCTCCATATCTCCCATCATGTCTTTGGCAAGGTTGACACAGGTAATGTGTGAGAGGCAGTGCTATCCATACGGAGAATGATGTACATATCATTTCCCAGGATGAATGATTGAAGACTGTAATCTGGACAGAAATCTTTCTCGCTTTGATTACAGTCGTCCATCCACCGCAAGGAAAGCACGACGAGTGCGCGGCCTGCTCGGCTGTTGCAGCGCTGCCCCGAGGGCCAGAACAATCTCCATACCATTTGTGCAGCGGACGCATCGCATGGGTGGTGCAACAACAGTGGCTGACAGACATGCACAGATTCATTCGGCTCCCAAGGTCGTTGTATTTCATCCGTCAGGACACACAAAGAACGAGGAAACTTCAAAAAACACCTCTTTATTTTGAGACGTGCGTCTCGAGAGTACCTGTGATTACTGAACAGGCCTCTTTAAGGGACTGACCCCAAACGAAGGTCCACGAGCACTTGCACACTGCTGAAAATGCCAGTGAGTAAGTGGATGGTAGAATAGGTGTTTTACATGAAGGAACACTTTTCTTCTGAAAGCCCGTCTCGCACACAATTCCCTCGTCTCAAGCACACGCAACCCCCAAGATCGACTGAATCTATTTTCTCCAAGATGTTCCGTCTACTCCCTCCTGCTGTTGTCGGCTTATCTCTCACATTAGGCCAGGCTCTAAATGGGCGAGATTTCACTGTTGACAGTCGCTTGCCGCTCAGCAGACAGACTATAGCGCATTAGCACACGTTCCTTAGCACATTAGCGTGTTCCCGTGGGAGAAGTGGGATCAAGATGATTGCCCTCTCTTACACGCGTTGCTGCTCTTATGCTGCGTTAGGCCTGCCATCATTACCGCTGCTTTCCGCCGGTTCCCACAGCAACTAGCAGCCAAGCAGAGCAGCATTAGCAGGTGTCGCTTTGGTGTGAGGTGAAGCTGTCAGGATATACTCGGGCCTTGCCTTCTATTAGGACCTTTCAAACACGTATTCGATTGGAAGTCAAGAGTGGAGGTTAACGTTTTTGATTTAAAGTTTTGCGAATGCTTGTTTTTCAGCAGTTTTCTAAGAGAAACGGATGTAAACTGCAGATACTGTTGTCTAACTGGTTCAAAAATTCTCTTACAAACTCTTACAAAATGTATTGCTGTTTTTTTTTGTATAGTTGTATAGTGTATGTATATATATATATATATATATATATATATATATGTATGTAGTGTGTATATATATATACCATAATGATTTTTTTCTACCATGGTAAGTATTTGTAAATAACTATAAATACAAGTAAATAAGTATCCTTATTCATAATAGTACTACAATGTTTTAGTAGTTAATGCATAATGTTTCCATGTATCAGTACATTTTAGGTTCTATTTCTTGTTTGTTATTTCATTAGTTCATTTAAATGGACCTGCAATACGAAAAATTAATAAAATCAAAACGAAACATTAAACATTAACAGCCACGTCTCGTCTGCAGAGCCCCACCAAAATATTCATCCAAATCATAGATCTCTATTTAGGCTGAATCATTTATAAATTGTAAATGTATTCAACACTCTGCAACAACTATTTATTTAAGATTTTCTGGACTATTTGAAGTTGTAAAGTCAGCAAGATAAATAAAAAAGTAGTGTTTGGCTTTGGCAGGCATTTATAATAATACTAATCAGAGCAATGGGTGCCTGAGCCTCCCCAGCTCTAGAAAGCCCCACAGTTTTCAAATGTAATTTTGTGGTGAAAAATAAAACTTACTTGCTCGTATGAATAGCATTTATAGCATTTACTGTTGTGTTTGTTTCATGTTTGTTATGAAAATAGACATGACTTTCAGTGGAATTCCTTCACAACTTGTAATATTTTAAATCAAGGTTCTGAGGCAATAGGCGCCACGTGATTCTATACCTATGTCGTGTGTACTTAAAGCCTGTCAATCACCGTTAGTGCACCACCATCAGGCTGGATTACGCAACCTCTGCTAAAAGTGTTCTGCGTGTGTACAGCACTTACAGTATAAAGCAGCAAAAATATTTATCATAAAAAAGCTAAGATTCATGCTGTGCAAAGTTAGACAGACGTCAGTCACAGAGCAGCACAAACAAACAGCAGCCGCCTTTTACAGTTCCTCCTGAACCAAAACAACCTGCTTATACTGCGTTCATAACATGTCATAACTGTAATTACAAGATGGAAACCTGTGATGTTCTACCTGGAGCTGTTCAAACTCGGATTTATGTATTTCTATGCCAATACTATCAATGCCTAAGTGAATTTGTAGAAGTCAGGTGGTACAACTAGAGCTGTTTATGTTCATTATGCTATGTCCTTTGAGACATGAGGTCTGTCACGGAAGGTAAAGAATAGAGTTGAGCCGGATACTCGGCTGAAACGAGTATCCGGTACGGATAAAGCATTTTTGCGGAGTACGAGTATCATGCGAGTAATATGAGTCAATATCTGTGCTCGGATTGAATAAGAATCCTCATTGAGTAGCTGACTGTGTCTGCGATCTGTGATAGGCTAGTCACAGCGCCCCTCCCCTACACATACAGATTTGCTGTGTCCCGCTCTGTTCACTCACACACAGAACACTGAGACGAGAACAGATCTCTTTCTCTCTGTCTCTCCCTCAGTCACACAGGTTCACGGGTCTTTTCCGTTAACGTTTAGGGTTTCTTCAGCTTCAGGTTTGTTTTTTATTTCTGTTTGTTTGTAGTACTTACTCATCAACCAGTAGAGTTCTGCTAAACGTTGGGTTTGTTCAGACGTGGCGCTTGCTAGAATGTGACTATCCTTGTGTCTCTACCTATCAGAGGTTTTTTCCCTTTTTTTAACCGTCTGCTGGCTCTATCCAGTTTTTTGACTTCATGCAAAAAATATATTGATTAAAAATGATGATTTTTTCATAATTGCAACCGCATGCATTGTATTTATTGTTGCAAAATTTGTTCTATATATAGTTTGTTTGTTATCGTGATCAAAACCATTGATCTGAAGCTCAATGCTGATGCTGTCATGTAAATAGTTTTCTAATCAGCAATAAATATAACAATTTCTGATCAACCCATATCAATTGCATGATTAAAAATAACATTCCCCGCCCATTTCAGGCTTAAATCCCGCCCACTTCCGGGTTAGGCCCCGCCCAGTCCGAATACAGATACAGATAATTCAAATGGTTAACAGATACAGATACAGATAATTCAAATGGTTAACAAATACAGTTAATGCTGTACTCGCTCATCCCTAGTAAAGAACGAAGACGAAGATGAGGGATGATCCAACAGGATTTTAATGAATTCACAGGTGGCGCAACAGCAGTGAAACTGACATGCAGCAAACACCAACATAATGTTCAAACAAACATGTAGCACAAACAAGAACTGAAAGGTGAAGAGGGAGAACTAAATATACTAGCAGTGATGAACTAATAACAAACATGTGTGATGATTAGTGTCCATAGTGACTGATGAGTGAAGGAAGGATCTAGAACAAAATAACATGTGACTGAAAAAGGCAAAATAAGAGTCCTGGTTTAGTGAAGGCGTGACAGAGGTCATTTAATGCCATCTCTTGTTTTGTGATGCTTTGCAGAATCTGCTTTGTGCTTTCAAGGTGGCTTGGCTTAAGACACTGAAAGGAAGGTAGGGATCTCATGCTTTCAAAGCTAACTTGCTATTGCTAGTCTCTCTGAAATTGCCAACCCTTCCTTTGGCTTAAATTGTAGAGATTAGGTTCTGTAACTGGTCAGCATTTCTTTTAAGTTATCCCACCATATGTACCTTAAGTAGTTCATTTAAATGGTCCTACAGCAGGGGTACTCAATACGTCGATCGCGATCTACCAGTCGATCTCCAAGTTACTATTGGTAGATCGCATGACAAGGTGAAGTGACATTGTCATGAACTGACGCTATACAAATAAAGTTGAGTTGTTTTGAATAAAAACTAGACGTCAGCGTATCAGCCATCCCGTCTCTTGATTGATACACAGGACAACCAGTCAGATGACATCTGATTTTTTTCCTTACAATTAGGTCACTTGTGCGTGCTCAAACAACACCCCTGAGCGCTGCAAAGCTAACAAGCTAGTCGTTAGTTACATCCTAATTTTTCGCTCGTTTTTTTCCTCTTAAACGTAAGATAGGGTATAAAAATGAGTGGGGGAGCTGGACCAAGTAAGAAGAAAAAAAACGTATCACTTTCATACGGAATGGGAGGAGGACTTTTTTTCATGATGACTTTTTCAAAGTGCGTTTGTCTCGTCTGCCAGTCTACCGTCGCAATACCAAAGAAGGGAAATGTGGAGCGGCATTTTCGGACTCTTCATGGAAAATACGACACTGAATTCCCACCGAAAAGCGAGCTGAGAAAAACAAAGGTGAAGGAGCTAAAAACCCAGTTGTTGGGACAGCAGTAATTTTTTTTATATATAATATACATATAATTATTATTATTATATAATATATATATATATATATATATATATATATATATATATATATATATATATATATATATATATATATATATATATATATATATATCTCAATAAATATAATGGGTAGATCATTTTGACTTGGTCATTTCAAAAGTAGCTCCCATGCTGAAAAAGTGTGAGCACCCCTGTCCTACAGTGTGTGAAAAAAAGGTAGTGTTTCAATTAAAATGATTTTGACCACCATATTACCATGTCTACCACTAAATTTGAAATAATTATTCTGATAAAAAGAAGAATGACGCACCTATAATCAACACAAAGAGAAAAATACAATTCAACGGCTCATTTTAAATCACATTGGCCCAAAGAAATCAGAGCGGCAAAGTCATTGTTTTATCTGATACACATCAATCATGTTATCATTCAGATATCCTCCACATATATTTGATGAAGCGTCTTCCGAAACTCTTTATTCTTGTAAAGTAAGCATCAAATTAGTTTTTGACTCATCTTGTTCCCCCCCCCCCCCTCAGTTTATCTCGTCAAGTCTTCTCCTCCGCCCACTCTCGTCTCTCTCCTTGTTTTTCTCCTCCAAATGAACAGCTCGAGAAATAAAGCAGAGGAACTTTACATTGTGCCAGAGAGGGGGTGAAAATTACGGGCAGTGTCAGATAATTGAGCTTGTCTTAAGAGACGGGCTAATAACAGACACAGATGCGGAAGCCGTGTCAGTCTGAGAACGCGCTGACAGACTCTCTCTGTCGCTGATGAGCTGCGTAGGGGAAATCGTTCCATGCAAACAGCTTCGTTATTACGATCTGGCAAGCGCCGCGCATGTGTGTACCCAATTCAGCCTGAACTGACAGAATCCGATTGACCGGGACACATTCATGCCCTTTATTCTCTTTATACTCGCCAACAATGCAGATAATTACTGCGGCAAGAAAAACTGAAAATAGAATTTCGCAGCATGCAGTTGGGAGGAAAACAATGCAGGCGCTGTCACCGGGAGCATTTCTGTGTCTGATGAAATTGGCCCAGTCACTATTTACTCACAGTGGGAGAATGTCTCAATCTTAGACAACCTCCTACATTTCTGCCTACCTCACGAACGCGAGCTCAAAACTCTGGCGTGCGTTCAAACCTTCTGCGTTTACAGCCGGTGAAACCCATGGATGCTTCTTGATGTCAGATGGTCAGGGAATTATTGGGAATTGCTCATGCCCTTGACTTCTTGATTTTTCAGCTGCCGCTTAGATGATGTTGCTGTTTTCCTGTCTCCTTTCCATCCATCTTCTACTGATATAGTGGCAGTATGACCTTTGACCTGACCTTTTCAAGCGGGCTTTTAGATCTGGAAAGAGGGTCACCTTCCTAACCCTAGAGCACCGGAAAAGTGTTTTCCTGTCTGTCTGAAATCTGATGGTGCTGTCAGTATGGTCCAGTTAGCTCTTACTGGTCAATGTCGTTATGAGGAAAGAAAGAAACTATCCATTGACGGTCATTCAAAAGCAGTTCTGTATTTTGACAATTTTGCAATTAACATAATTGCTTATTGATATAAAAGTGTAGGAATGATCTGAAAACTGGCGGTACATATTGTAATATAAATAAGTACAGTGGAGTTCGGTTATGTCGATTGCCTCGGGGGTTGCAAAAAAGCGTCAAGATAACCGTTTAGCTAGATAACGCAAACACAATTTCGCTCACAGCGTAAACAGTCATAACATATTTGTGAGGTCATCACGCTGTACTAGATTGCATACTTTCTTGCGTTCGGCTTGTCTAATGTGCTTTCTCAACAAATTTGGCTTCGTACCGTCTTTTAATAACCGTGCATTTTTTCCTGGTCGGACATGACCAAAAGGAGCCCAATTGGTCGGGAACTCGCCCAATCTGGCAACACTGCTTCAGAACAAAAGCAGGATGTGTTTGTGTTTGTGTGTGTGTGTTCGTTCAATCTAAGCCAATCTAAGTCAATCGTTACCACTCGTTACTGACCAATGTCAAAATATTTGAGTAAACCAATCAAATCTGAGAAGGCGGGCTTTATATGCACACAGAAGCGGATGAGGCTTTGGGATGGGGGTGGGACCCACGGCAGCTCTCGTAAGAACGATATGTGCTTTCACTTCAGAGAGTGCTGCGCGGCACTGTGAGTAAAGCGTCACTGACTGAGCGACCAGGATCGCGATCCATGTGCAACGCAAACTCGGCGCATGCGCACTGAACTAGGTACGCTCATGACTCACGAGATAACCATGTGAAGTGACGATTTTGTCCGAGATATTTGCTCGAGATATTAGTGATTGGCGACATTAAGGAATCGACATTAAAGAATCGGAAATATTAAGACAAATAGGGAGTTTGGCGGTTGCACTTCAAAAACGTCAACATAATAGTATTGGCGAGTTAACCGAGTCGAGATAAGTGAACTCCACTGGATATATCTCCATCATATATTTATAACTTTACAAACTATAATCACTAGCTTCTGGTAACAACCACACGTGAGTCTAGTTCTGGCGTGACCTCTGACCCCATGCACGAAGTAGGGTGTGAGTTCAGGAAAGAATAGACGCCTCTCACGGTTCAAACAAGCAACAAACTCAAGATCCTCCAGCATTTCTCTTTTTCTCATTTTAGACTTCTAACTCGTGACCGGGGTTTTGTTTTGCTCTATCCTCTGCGTTTCCGCGTTCATCAGTACGTCATGTGTCGGGTCAGAGGTCACTTTTCCACCCAAGCTAGACTCGTGTACGGCAGGCCTTTATTAACCACTGGATTACTTTTATGATCGATGAGCTTCTTTGGGCTTCAAAATATCAGCATCAGTCTCAGCTGATTGTGTTTGGCTGAAAGAAGAAAGCCATATACGCCTAGGATGGCTTGAGGGTGAATATATTAGAGGATAATATTCATTTTTGGGTGAACTAACTCCTTTAATTAGGTCCCACATCATCATCATAACTAATTTGGTGAAAATCAGGTTAGTGGGCTTTAGCCACAACAAACACACAGCTTACCATGTTGACGATAATTCGGCTACTGAAGCAACTGTTTGAAAAGAAACAGTAAGTGTTTTCGTTAAAGATTCAGGCATCAAAGTACGGTGAGAGCAACCGAGTGCTGAGTTTTACCATGGGGAGCACTTCAGAAAATGTTCATGTCTGGTTACAAGTCACCTATTTTAAGGAGGTCTAACAACACTCGCCAACGGAGGACTGCAGGGATTTTAGCATTATAGCATTATACAGTAATCCCTCGCCACTTCGCGGTTCAAGTTTCACGGTTCAATACTTTAAAAAAATATTTATCGAAAAATAAAAATTCAAAAACACCACCATATCGGCAGCTGTATTGCGGAAAGCAGCGTTGTTTAATCGTGATGCGAGAGAAACGGTTTCCCAGGATGCCAGACAAAGAGAGAAACTCTCTCAGAGGCTTTGTACACGCCCACGGCACTCAGACAAGACACGTGATTGGTTCCCGGCGCAAGATCGACGAATGAGAGCACGAGTGGATGTATCACGTGAGCTGATTGGCTGATCCTACTTCGTGGATTTTCACCTATCGCGGGGGGTTCATTACATTAACCGAGATAAACAAGGGATCACTGTATATCCCTTTTTAGCACTTCGATGTCATTGCAATGAAAATCTAATTATTTTTGGGATTGTTGCTCAAAACGTTTGGGGGACAAAGTTGGAGTGACATGTATCCCCCTCCTCCAAAGGTTTGAGACTCTGGCTGCATCTGAAACTACATACTACATAGTAGGCCAAAACCAGTATGTGATAAAAGAAGGGTTTCCAAATCCACAGCACTCATGAAAGACCCCGGATGATCTAGTACTTCCACTGAGATTCTGGAGTGTGAACACGATGGACACTTTACTATCCCATGAGGCCACGGGAGAGGATTTATGAATGACTGTGAAGTGATGCGACAGATGTGATATCATGAACACGACACACATTCATACTAGAACATACTGTTATAGTAATTACTTAAAATAAGTGGTTTTGGACGTAGCCACTGTGCTTTCATGAGGTGCCATCAGCCAATCAGCGTTGCCATGATGTCATTCACCTGCAGCTCAAGTATTAGTCACATGGTATTTCCGGCTCAGGTGATTGGCTGAAAAAAAAAACAGTTTCCCAAAAACTGAGCGCCCATGAGTAAAGACAGTACATTTGAAATAGTTCCTGTGCAATCCAACTGAAATGAAAAGGAATGCTAAGAGATTTGTGCAGGTATTACGGAGCTGCTTGGTTAGTACTGGATATCATTATCCAGCGGGTCAGTTTAGTTCTGTGAGATCTGTCAGTACTGCGCCGTTTCTGCTGCTACTCGAGCTCGCCGTTATCAGGAACGGAAACGCTCTGTCCAGAGAGATGAGTGCCGCTTTGTGCTCACCATAGACCTCTTTCTCTCTCTCTCTCTCTTTGTTGCTCTAACAAGCCCTGCTCAAGCTCCAGTGAAGCGAGAAATTGTAAACTCTGAGAGTGTGGGTAAAGATAAGGCTGTAGTGTGTGTCTCTCCCAGAGAGAGATCAGATAAAGTGCACACCCAGAGCAGGACACTGGCGTACAGGCCTCCTCTGCTAATCCACACACCTTCGCATTCACTTGCAAATCCTCCCGCCCCCATAAATATGCATGAGCACCTCCTCAGACACTTCTCAATAACCTCTCTCAATAGATCCGATCAGATTTGGGCCTCTCTCTCGTTTTGTAGCATTGTGTCCTGTCGCGTGAGCGCAGAAAGCATTTAAAGTCTTTCTGTGGTAGTACACAGATATGGGAGTGGATGTGGCGCCGCAGGTATTGAGGCACATGGCATGTTTTATGACTCTTGGCATGCTGTCGTTTTTATATGTAGTCTGCCGAGCGCTGAGAAAAAGTGCACAATGTACTTTCACCCTCAGACAGAGATTGGCAGAACAACTGGTCGTTTGGTTATTCGTGCTGCTGTTTGATTTTTGTATGTCGCAGATACAGTTCATTAAGTAGGACTTTGCTTAGACTCTGATTGTGGATGTTACTTTATAATGTTAGGTTTGATATGACTTTGAAAAACTTACCATTTTTAGGTAAAGTTTCACTTTAATGACTAAAAATGTAATGTGGTCTAAATGTATAATAACATATTTTCCTTACAGCTTAAATATGTGATGGAAAAACTATTTAGAACATTTTGTAACATGATAAATGTCTTTAATGTCACTTTTTATCAATTTAATTTATCCTTTCCTAATAAAAGTATTAAAAATAAATAAATAAAAGTCATTATTCATGGATCAATCCTCAACAAAAAAAATACTATTCCAGATTACTCAATGAGTAATTCGTAATTTTACTTCTTAATTAATTTCTTCTCATGAATTAATGTACTGAGGCTTTTTTCCCCTTCATTTCGATGAACGCATGTTTATCATAGTATTCAAGTATTTTTGAATGAACTGGATTTGTAATGTTTTTATTTTTGTAATTAATGCGAACAACAAATGTGCATCATGCCATTGAACCAGTATCTCTCAGTTTCACTGTGGCCTGTAATAATGTAATACATATATCATTGGAAAAATAACTGACATTTCTCTCTCAAAGCAGACAAATCTCTCTCTCTCTCTCTCTCTCTCTCTCTCTCTCACCCTGTTATGTTAAATGTTTTGGGTTGAATTTTATGAAGTTGAAGGTCAGCAGAAAAATGGCTAATTACAGCCTTGTGTAGGTGTACTCAGTAATTTACCCCTCATTAAAGTTTTTTCACAGAAAGACATGAATAGTACTTTGGAAAAATGATGAACATTGAGATGAAGACTTTTTTTAAAGATGCATTTTGTGCCTGCGGCGTCCCCCTGTGACAGCATGTTTGCATTACTGTCCCCTGCGTCTCTCTATTGCAGTTATGCAGATGTTAGAGGAGCTCACACTGCTTGAAATTTTCATTGTGTAAGAATGCATTGCTCAGTTGGTGAAAGAGCCTGTGTGTGTGTGTGTGTGTGTGTGTGTGTGTGTGTGTGTGTGTGTGTGTGTGTGTGTGTGTGTGTGTGTGTGTGTGTGTGTGTGTGTGTGTGTGTGTGTGTGTGTGTGTGTGTGTGTGTGTGTTTATATGGGGGGAAAAGCACAAGATGAAGCTGTTTCCCGGAGGAGCAGCATCACCTGTCAAAGATGATCACAATACCCAGGAGAGCACAGAACACACAGACACACTGTCATCATACAATTACACCACCTATTACAACACCACAGCTGCACCCGTCTCTCTCTCTCTCACACACACACACACTCACACTTGCTATTCAGATCACTATTCGTTTAACACTTAAATGTGGCTGGTGCAATTTTGCTCTCATACTCTTCTGTCTTTCTCCCTCTATCTTTTTATGGATAGAAACATATCTGAACCGTCTTCATATGCATTGCAATTGTCATTTTGCCGTTATCTGTGTGAAGGTGTCACTCTTTACGTGGCTAATTTTTGTCTTTCTCCTTTTCATCCTTTTGCCCTTGGAGAATTTTAGAGTTCAGACATTGGGACTCCATGTGTGGAGTGCTGCATGATTTATTAAAACAGTTTGTATACTGAGTGTGAGAATGTCTACAAGTTTGCTTTACCCTTTAGAAAAGTATTTTTTTTAGCATTCATTTAAATTGAGTACTTGTTACTGCGATAATATACCTTTATAAAGAATTGTATTAATTTTATACTTAATAGACATTATTTTAATTATACAGTTATTTCATGTTTATCGCAGTTAAATGAAAATATATTATTGGTTGATTTATATGAAATGCAATTAATTGAACTTTAGAGTTTTTAGCCACTTAATGGGTCACATTTTTATATGCAATTTAAGAACATTTATTGTCATTTATAAATGGTTAAAGTGTACTGCCAAATGTACTGAACATGTCCTTTTTTATTGAAAATTGTATGTCAAGATTTAAATTTGTAATGATGAAGTTGCAATTTAGTATTTAAAGTATATTTGCTGTAAATGTAATATTGAATAACACTCTACAGTTAAACATGTAATCAAGTGCTTTGGTAGTCAACACACTCAAAAAGTGTACTTATTTAAATGACAAAAGATTATTAAAACAATCCGTTTTTTGGCATTATTAAAAAGTGTATATAAATGTGTTACGGTAATATAATTACGTTACATGTAATAACAGTGATTTGTGCATAATTACACGAAACAAAACAAAACCCCAATCATAAAGCTATAATAACTATTGTTTAAGTACATTGTAACAATGTCACCTTAAAACAAAGTGTAACATAAAAGTGTAATCTTTTTAATTACACTTCATTGTATTAAATGTACCATCATTTGTATTGGATATTATATTCATATTTTATTATTATAATCTAAGAGTAAACTTGCTTTCAATACATTTGCACAAGTCCCCATTTAATACATTTTTAATGTCAGTGAACAAATGTGAACTGGATCCAAATATAGAAACTTTATTGTACCGTATTTATTCGAGTATAACGCGCAAAATTTTCAACCCAAAAAATAAATCAAAGTTAGGGATGCGCGTTATGCACGAGGGCTGGGCTGGGCTGGGGTGGGGTGGGGTTTGCTTTGACGGCCGGTCCTTTGAGGGCGCCGGCGAATTGTGAGTTCGCGCTGCGCATTTTACAGGCTGTTTAAGTAGCAATATATGCATAAAATAAAAGGTAGACTCGTGAGTGCAATTCAGCAACTGTATTCAAACATAAACCACGGCAACAACCACAACATAGCCCAAAGCAATCGATTGCCGATTGCATGATACATTACATCCCGTAACACAGGCTGCAGCCTCTCACTGCACGTGAGGGCGAAGAAAAAAAAGTCCCCTCGCCGCTTCATTTCCTCACCCACGCGTTACGGAGAAGACAGGCATTTTGTGTTTTTTGTGAAGACAGGCATCAGCAATAAAATGGACGGCACAGAAGATGACCTGCTGTTGAATTAAGACGCAGAAGAAAGCGAAGAAACCGGAGAAACAGATGTTCCTGCCAACTGCGACACTGATGAAAAATTAACTCCAGAAGAATGGGAGCAACTCGTTAGTGTCTCTGATGAGGAATCTGACGTCGAAGGATTTTAAGTAAATATTTTTACCTGTAATTCTCTTTCGGTATTGTGTTCATTAGATATATGTTGTCAATAAATATATGTTATATATGTTATATAAGTTATATATGTTATATAAGTATATGTTATACAATAAATAAATGTTTTTTTTATCATGGCTTGCATGTGTTCAACAACGTTTTTTGTCAATTACAATGCTTGGTGTGAAACAAAATTTTATACCGATTTTCACTCGAAAATTAGGGGTGCGCGTTATACACGTGTGCGCGATATACTCGAATAAATACGGTAGTAAAAATAAGATACAAAAAATAAAATCTGAAAACCAGGAAACCAAGAAATGCAAGGAATACAAAAAAACAAAACTGTGCAAACCAGCAAGACAGCCATTGATGGACA
This sequence comes from Rhodeus uyekii, assembly GCA_037043235.1. NCBI lineage: Eukaryota > Metazoa > Chordata > Actinopteri > Cypriniformes > Acheilognathidae > Rhodeus > Rhodeus uyekii. Next base: position 397,414 of record JAWRVZ010000308.1, on the reverse strand, counting down.
AGACACAAGGGGTTATATACACAGAAGGTAACTGGCAAACAAGACACACCAGGAACCAATCAGGGAGTAATGAGAGGAACCAAATGAACTACAAAATTACTACAACATGACCAGACTTAGGACCACTGGAGTTAGAAGCACTGAGACCACTGAAGTTGGCATTACCAGACAATGGACCACAAGACTAAAGAGACTTGGCCAGAGAAGGTGGCCAGGTCGGAAGAATCATAGCAAGGAGCCACCAAGACAGAGCAGACAAAACTGGAGTCGACCAAGACAGAGTAGCCAAAACTGGAGTCGACCAAGACAGAGTAGCCAAAACTGTAGATGACCAAGACAGAGCAGCCAAAACTGGAGTCAACCAAGACAGAGCAGCCAAAACTGGAGTCGACCAAGACAGAGTAGCCAAAACTGTAGATGACCAAGACAGAGCAGCCAAAACTGGAGACGACCAAGACAGAGCAGACAAAACTGGAGTCGACCAAGACAGAGCAGACAAAACTGGAGTCGACCAAGACAGAGCAGCCAAAACTGGAGACAACCAAGACAGAGCAGCCAAAACTGGAGACAACAAAGACAGAGCAGCCAAAACTGGAGTCCACCAAGACAGAGCAGCCAAAACTGGAGGCGACCAAGACAGAGCAGCCAAAACTGGAGTCGACCAAGACAGAGCAGCCAAAACTGGAGACGACCAAGACAGAGCAGCCAAAACTGGAGACGACCAAGACAGAGCAGCCAAAACTAGAGACGACCAAGACAGAGCAGCCAAAACTGGAGTCGACCAAGACAGAGCAGCCAAAACTGGAGACGACCAAGACAGAGCAGCCAAAACTGGAGTCGACCAAGACAGAGCAGCCAAAACTGGAGACGACCAAGACAGAGCAGCCAAAACTGGAGACGACCAAGACAGAGCAGCCAAAACTAGAGACGACCAAGACAGAGCAGCCAAAACTGGAGTCGACCAAGACAGAGCAGCCAAAACTGGAGACGACCAAGACAGAGCAGCCAAAACTGGAGTCGACCAAGACAGAGCAGCCAAAACTGGAGACGACCAAGACAGAACAGCAAAACTGGAGTCGACCAAGACAGAGCAGCCAAAACTGGAGACGACCAAGACAGAACAGCCAAAACTGGAGACGACCAAGACAGAGCAGCCAAAACTGGAGTCGACCAAGACAGAGAAGCCAAAACTGGAGACGACCAAGACAGAACAGCCAAAACTGGAGTCGACCAAGACAGAGCAGCCAAAACTGGAGACGACCAAGACAGAACAGCCAAAACTGGAGACGACCAAGACAGAACAGCCAAAACTGGAGACGACCAAGACAGAGCAGCCAAAACTGGAGTCGACCAAGACAGAGCAGAAAAAACTGGAGACAACCAAGACAGAGCAGCTGGAGCTGGAGACAATCATGACAGAGCAGACAAAACTGGAGACAACGAAGACATAGTAGCCAAAACTGGAGTCAACCAAGACAGAGCAGACAAAACTGGAGACAAACAAGCCAGAGCAGCTGGAGACAATCAAGACAGAGCAGCTGGAACTGGAGACAATCAAGACAGAGCAGCTGGAACTGGAGACAATCAAGACAGAGCAGCTGGAGCTGGAGACAATCATGACAGAGCAGACAAAACTGGAGACAACAAAGACATAGTAGCCAAAAGTGTAGACAACCAAGACAGTGCATTCAAAACTGGAGTCAACCAAGACAGTGTAGCTGGAACTGGAGTCAGTCAAGACAGAGCAGCCGGAAGTGGACACAACCACAGCCAAAGTAAAGTTGGCAGATGTGGATCCCTGAGAGTTCAGATACGGCCTCCGTGGCCTGAACAGAGAACGGAGTTAAGGTATGGCCTCTGTCGTTTTAGTAGAGCATATATGGACGTGAATACTTAAATACAAGGATATTTAGAAATGTTTGGACCACTAGATCCACAAGGACATAAAGTGATGAACAGAAAGTTCCATATAAAAAAGGTGTGTATTTTCATTCAGTTTTCCTTCTGCCTTCAGTTCATTCATTCACAGGCAGTTTTACTGAACCCTGAGAGCATTACTTTAACCTGGCTTTTGTATTTATGTTCACGCCACATGTGGTAAACATGTTTAATTAATGTTTTCATGATTAGCATGATTGTCTAGGAACTGGACAATCAGTATTTATTTCAGATTTGAGTATGTTGTGGTCTGATGCATTAAATATTATTATTCGCATAGACTTAAACATCATTAAATTTAAATCTACTGTATTTCATTACAAATAACTGAAGTGACCACTTGCACACACATTTCCGATGCAATGCACAAAGATCGTCAGAATTTGTTTGTTCTTCTCATTTACAATTGAGTGTCCTGTGTGTGTGTGTGTGTGTGTGTGTGTGTGTGTGTGTGTGTGTGTGTGTGTGTGTGTGTGTGTGTGTGTGTGTGTGTGTGTGTGTGTGTGTGTGTGTGTGTGTGTGTGTGTGTGTGTGTGTGTGTGTGTGTGTGTGTGTGTGTGTGTGTGTGTGTGTGTGTGTGTGTGTGTGTTGGCACAACCCATTCTCATCCTCACTCACCTGTGTGTAGTTATTCCCCAGATGCAGAGATGTCTTGCGTCAGTAACTGCAGATTGAGCTGGTGTGAGAACTTGGCCGGCAGATTGAGTTTAACAAGCCAGATGGTTTGGAATTGTCTGATCAATTCAGTGTTTGTGAGATTTTATGCCTTTCGTTATTATTTGTTTTGCCACTTACAATTTACCATGCAAATTCCACCATCCCTCACTGGGAAAACACTGCATATTGTCCATATGTCCACAAACACACACGCAGTCCACAAGTATTTCTGCCCATCATATGTAGATGTTTGTGTGTGTATAACGTGGCTGATTTTAGGACTGTAAATGTATGGCTCAAGCTCCTCAAGTGCTGCAAACAATATTCAAACCATTCTGACACAGTTCATAAACAGTAAAATAAAAATACTGTGCCATAAATACTGTGCCATTGCCGTTTTGAGTGCTTTTTACTAGATAAAACTATTTAATTAATTAATAAATATAATTTTATAAAGAAATAATTCCTGTTCCACTTCTTTTTTTTTTGGTTTGAACATATGAATACAATATCCCCCCCCCCCCCCCCCCCCAAAAAAAAAAGTTTCTTATGCGCTAAAGTAAACAATGTAAAAACTCATTGCCAAAATAACTCAATAAAATGTGAATTACTATGTGACACAATTATATATTATTATTTTTTGAGTGCATTTATTTGAGATTACATTTCTGACTACCTGATTTTTGAAGAGAATCTGAAATGTTTGTTTATTGTTTGAACGACTAGTAAAAAATGAAAATGGCAATTCATTTGAACTCCTGTTATTCCAAACCCATTTGATAATTCATGACTTTAAATATTGACAGTCATAAGTTATCATTGTGTGTGTGTGTGTGTGTGTGTGTGTGTCTCAAGTGTAGTACTTTTAAAGTTAACTAAACCCAAAGTTATACATATATTGGTTCAGTTTTTGTGGATTAGAAAGGCGATCTCAAGGAAAATGACTTATCTTTTAGTCTTTGATGCACAATTACCTAGTCTTGGCACTCTTTCTTTCACTTTCAGTCATGTTTTTTAAGTCGCCATTTTTTGAGACACTTTGCTTCTGTGTGTTTCCTGCAGTAATAACATCGCCTGCAGTGCTCACACTCTTCTGTCAATTGTGCTTCTTGGACTTCCTGGAACAGTTGACAAGTTAATATGAACTCCATACACAAGTATTCATTTACAGTGACGCTATCATATGATTGCTTTGCATTTTATGTTAAAACGGTCCTCGTCTGACTCGGAGCTGACTGAAATGCAATCTTTTGAGCATAACGTGAGACATTTGATGGACCTTTACAATGAGAGTGTGCTTGATCTTTAATAGTTGCTCTGAAAGCACTTCAGTGAAGACATTTACCCTGAGCCTAAATCAATTAACCCACATGCAGATGCATCTGTTCTCGATGGACTACCTGAACGTGGCCGTTTGGGTTTTGCGCCCAATGATTTTCATTTTCAATCGAAATATGTGTGTCCTGGCACAACACATTCTCATCCATCCTCACTGTGTGTGTGTATGTGTGACACAGAGAGAGAGAGAGAGAGATAGATAGATAGATAGATAGATAGATAGATAGATAGATAGATAGATAGATAGATAGATAGATAGATAGATAGATAGATAGATAGATAGATAGATAGATAGATAGATAGATATAGATTATAGATTATAGCTCCAGCTGCTCTGTCTTGGTTGTCTCCAGTTTTGTCTGCTCTGTCTTGGTTGACTCCAGTTCCAGCTGTCTTGATTGTCTCCAGCTCCAGCTGCTCTGTCTGTATAATCTATAATCTATCAATCTATAATCTAGATTGGCAACGTTTCATTTGCATATTAAATTGCATATGACTTTTTTTGTTGTTTAAAAAAAATTAACATAACATGAATCTATCAATTTGCCTGAATCTATCAGTTTTATAGTATGACTGTGTTTCATAATTTCGGTGTATTTTTTTTATCTAATGCCACGTTCACAACAATACGTTCGAAAAAAAAATTCTAACGAAAATAAAAAGTTCTAACGTCTGTGTACTGGTCCACTTTGAGCATGAACGTGCATGTTAACTTGCATAGAAGTCTCTCTACATGTACTTTAACTGCTCACACATTATAGACCGCCACTCTTGTACCAATCAGCCATGTACAGATTTGCTCATGCTCGGCGCCCTGCAGTCGCTTGGCTTGATTCCTGTGCAGTGTGAAGTGGGCTGAAGAGTTTGGCATAGAGTGAAAGGGTTAACCCTTCATTTCAAGCCCAGCTACTGGCTTTGTCACTCTGTTTTTTATGTGGATAATTAAGTCACTTTAAAGCGATCTTTTGTTTCTTTTCTTAGGTGTGTAATGAGAGAGATCGCTTCAACACGCACCCAATCAGAAACAGCTAATCTGACCATATTGTTTGACAAGTGTGTTCCTTACTGCTCTCTGCCACAGGAGATGTAATCTGAAACAATTATGACAATTCCTCAGAACAGTATGGTGCGGGTAAGTAGCTTGTTTTCCACCTTCGTCAGGTTACATTCAATGGCCTCTTGAACGCCATCGCCTAGAAAGGAGTCTCAAGAGTTAGAGGTAGTTAGCTGAAGTTTAGGAGCTGAGAAGCAACTTCTTGGCTGCTCCTTTGTGCAGGAGCTAAGCGGTTTTGTTTTGTTTTTTAGAATGAATATGTTATTGTCACTGTTATCTATAAGCTCATGCTAAAATAAAATGACAAAATTCACGTTTAGAAGATATAAGCATTCAAAACTTACAGTCTCTCATAAGGATCAATGATTTTGATAACATCAGATTTTATGTCCAATCAAACGCTCTCTTGAATCTAAAGTTCCGCCTCCTACATTATAAACAGACGCTGAAGCTGCGGCTGAAATCAGTCACTTATTCACACATTCACTGTTTTCTAAATGGTGAACGGCTCATAGTCACTATATAGGGGACAGGGAGCGATTCAGACAGTGTGATCTTTCATTGGGGGAATGAAGTCTGGTTTGATGTTAGTGTCAGTGAAGCACCGCAGATCCAGAGACTCGACAGACCAGAGCGAATCATATGAGCGAGTCACCGCAGAACAGAAAACACATCCACACGTTTGAGTTCTGCACAGTGGAGATCAGGACGAGAAACAATTAGATATCAGGAGGAAAATGCGGCTTTATGGAGATCAACAGCTCTGAGCTGTGAGACAAACTAAACTCTACTGGGGAGGAGCTGCTCGATACGTCCCGCCCTCACTTCCTGTTTCAGTGGAAGTTACTCAACACATGGAATAATGCTGCGTATTTCAAGGCACTTCAGCGGGACTTTAACTAGTTTAGGCCCAGATTTTAAATTAGATATCAAGTGGTGACAGCACAAAAAAGAAGAAACAAAAATCGAATTTAATCCACCTGGATGAATGTTGAAAATAAAAGAAGGCAGAGATGTCTTTTTAAAGTTAGATATTCTTCCATTAATTCTTTAATTTAAATAGATGCTGTATTACCATCTATTAACTTAGATCAGTTGGGTATGATCGTCTCAATCTTGTGTAATATTAGAGAGAACGATTAATTTCCTTACCTATCCAACAAAAATAATCATTTTGGGCATCACTGCTCCATCTTCATCTTCAAATCTTTCCACTTTGTTTATGTCACACCAATGTTTACACTACTTTTTTGTTTTCATCAGTTTTTCTGTCTTCTGCCTTCAAACAGTTTCTGCTTCTTTGGCTGTACAGGTACTGATTCTCCCATAACTCCAAAGAAATGTCCAAAAACATTACATTCAGTTCTCATTTAAGTATGATCTTTTAAAGTCTATTATTGTCACAGTCTCATCGTGTCTGTCACATCCGGGTTCCTCTGTGTCTCCCAGATCCTTCCCCCTCCTGTCTTGTTAGTGATTACCCTGTTAATCATGACAGCTGTGACCCATTTCCTTGTGTACTTAAACCCTCATGTTACCCCTGGTCTTCGTCGGTGATTGTAGTGTTATGTGGTGGTTTATGGGTTTGTGGATGTTCCTTCCTTATTCTCCGAGTTCCCTGAGTTTTTGCACCCTCGAGTGCTGTTTACTTTCAAGTTTTCAATAAAAGTGTTTTCTGTTTGAAGCTCCGTGTCTCCGCGTCAGCTCCGCATCGCACACCAGCAACAGCACGTAACAATTATATCCATAATAAGTGCTCTTTTTAAAAGTATGCTAAACGTCTACTTCTTTCACAAAAGATCATTAAATTTATTTTATAATCCTTTCTAAGGTGCCAAGGTTAGGCTGGTTAATATGGTGTAGTTTGCTTATTAATGCCATAACCATGCAATCAGATAAGCAACATATTAATCGCAACTGTGTCATTATATTACAGAATATTTAATGTATAGTGTATATTTTAGAATTATATTATGCTACCTTGCAGTAATTTTGTCAAAAGTAAATTGAATGATGCGTTCAATCCCCAGGGAAAGCAAGAACTGAGAAGAATGTTAATGTGTATCTTGAATGCAATTTAAGTCACTTTGAATAAAAGCATCTGCCAAGTACATAAATGTTAATGTAAAATCAGAGGGAAAGGATGGTGAATAACACTGATGTAGAAAAACCTAATCTTGGTTGTGAGCATAAACTGTAAACTCTCTCTCAAATCTGATTGGTTGATTGACATGTTGATCCAGGAACTCATGTTCGGGAAATCATGTTCACCATCTGTCCCAAGGCAGAGGCACAACAACTGAGAATCACAGCAATTTGGTTTCAAATTGTTCAAAACTTTGAAGTGATTTATCAAAAATTTTGTGTGAAGTTTTTGAAGTATTGTACTCTCCTTGGGGGGGGGGGGGGGGGGGGGGGTATAATTGTATTATTGTTTTCCTCTTCTATATCAACCACTTAACTACATCATCCTCTGTTTTCTTATCACAAGCCCTGAAAAGTCCCTCACATTAAAGTATTCCACTCTTGAGAAGCAAATCCTTCAGTAGATGAGTCTCAAATACAGTGCAAACCTCGAGTCAAATCTGACAGATGACATCTAACAAGACCTGAATCATCACACACAGGAAGTGGACCCAAGATTGTAGAGAACCATTGCCAACCAGGGCCAAATTTAGCTCCCTGTTGAGCTCTTAAACTTTATCACTCCTGGTATTTGTCCTCAATGGTAAATTAACAGCCTTCGCCCTACGCTTGGATTTCCTTTCAGGAGACAGAGCTTAAATTCTTTCTAACTACCCTGAATTTACTACTTTTCTGCTGTTCACAGGATAGAATGAATGCCGGGACTAAAGTAGAGGAGATAAAAATTTATGGTATCTTGCAATTTAATGGTTGAAAAGATGCAATTTGAAAGATCATAAATTGTGAAGGAGTGCATGCTCCATTGAGCTTGATTCAGTGCTTGCTGTTAGAAGTTGATTTGCGAGTGTCTGCAGAGTGTGATTAACGACCCGATGAGCCCGAGTGCCGCTAACCACGTTACCACTAATGCTGCTCATTAGAATAAATAAAATAAATTGACTGCAGCTCTATGAAAACTCTGTAATGGTTAAAAATCAAAGAGCATCACTCGCCAGCCCGGATTTAGCTCCTGAGCGCCCGCCGTCACCTCCGTCACATCTATGGTGACAGGGCCGAGGGGGGAGCCTGCAGGGGCCCAGCCGAAGGGAAGGAGAGAGGATTGTTCTGTTGACTGCTAATCGCATGTCAGGGACCTTTCTTGCTTTGAAAACCATTTGAGGAGAAGGGAGTTATAATGCATAAAAAATTGCATTTCAAGCTGATAATAGGAGTCGGTGTGCAGATTGTGTTTGTTGCTTTTGGGTTTTTCCTGCTGTTGGCTCGGGTTGTCAAGAATAGTGTGTGAGCTTGAAGCTTTAGCCCTCTCTGCTGTCACCCATTTTCAAGGAGCGGGATCCCTTCAGATGGGATTGTTGGGGATGATGGAGTCTTAGCACCTGCTATACTCTGGATGCTCATAGAACACATGGAAATTATTAGACGTGACTAGTCGCTGACGACATCAATGAAGAAATAAGCCTGAACCTCGAGCTGAGACTCAAACATGGGTTGCCTTGTTCACAGCTGCTGCCCACAAGGGCATTAGGAAAAAATGCAAGAAAACTTTTGTTAATAAATGTTGCAGGTCTAGAGTATCATTGAAAAACATCTTTTCTTGGTAAATGTGTTGTCACAAGGTTATTAATTAACCAAACACAAACACGGATTATATTAAATCTCCACACACATAGACCTATCAGCCACAAGAAATATATCTCCAATCAAGACAAATATAATTGTCTTACTCTTACTGTACTGTCGGCCTGCATATACAACTCCAAATGTGGCCTTTCTCGGAGGTCGATGCCGATGAAGTCCTGCACGAGTGCATCAATGCCCAAGCTCTCTAATATATCTCCATGAACATGTATCAGAGCAAGTTGGGTCAGTGTTTTTTGCATCTCCCATCATTTTCAGCTGGATCTCCTGTCAGGCTTTATCAAAGTGCAAGGTAAGATGAAGGGAATCTATATCCTCTGTTTGTTCCTTGTTGGCTGCCTTAATAAGCACCTTTTCTCAGAGAGCTGCTGTTTTCAAACCTTCTTGAGCAAATCTCCTCTTTACTTCTGCTGCAATAAAGTCCACAGAATTCTCGCCTCCACGAGTGTTGAGCAACTTGTTAATTCGTAACTTGTTGCTCTTGCTCTGCTGTGTGTGTCAGAACGGGACACGGGCTCAGGCTGCAGGCACTCAAAACCATTTATTGGAAAAACTAAGAAAGTCCAAAACCAAGACACTCGAGACAGGAAGATAAACAAAAGTAGCTTCTTCAAAAAGTAGCGTACTAAACAAAGCGTGTCTACAAACAGGCCAGAACGAAGTGGGCTGCAGGTAGTAAGGCAATACGAGAAGTGAAGAACACAGGCAAACCCTGGGTGGCCTGGGAGAACAGACAAGACAGAGATAAAAAACAATGGCAAAAGAGGAAAAACAAAACTGGCAAAATCCAACACGAGAGAGCATGACACATGACAAGAGTGGCTAGAACAAAGAGCACAAACAACAATCTCACCCAAGAAAGCACATGAAAGGGGATTAAATAAGAGACCAAACAAAGTAGAAGACAAGGAACAGGTGAGGGGAGGAGACCAAACAAGGTAATGAATGGGGGTGGGGTAACAAGGGGGTGGCTAGACACCACAGTGACTGCAGAGCACATGGTGAAGTGTCAGTTCAAGTCCATGTGCCCCAACAAACACACAACAGAAGCCAGGAAGGAGAAAGACAGATCAGCATGAGGACATGACAGTCTGTCAGTCACCTTGTGCTCACCTGGCATTTTCAGTCCCACTGTGGATACAGTTTGTTATCCACCACTGCATCATCCCGAAGGTCCTCCATGCAGATTCCATGCAGTTTGGCACACTCAAGAGTTGCGCTGGCTTTAGTAAGCTGCAAACTCCTGGCCACCCACTTGCATGACTTGCTTCACAACACAGGAGGCCATAGGTTTGAGTTTTGCCGATGTTAGATCTGGTCTCTCCTAAAACATCTGTCATCCTTCAGCTGCTCCAGTATTTTGATGATTTCTCGATAGGCACCACATACACGTTTGATAGCTAATGTTCGTATGCACCATCTTTTTAGACATATGGCCTGTCAGGTAACAGTCTCATCTCAGCCAAACATTGACACATATAGATCCTTCTGTTTTTCAGATTCACGGATTACCACAGCTACGCCCTGAACAAAGTTAATTGAATCTGTGATGAGACCCACTTCAGTAGGCCAAGTGAATGGTCGGCTTGTATTTTTAAAGCTATGCATGAATACACGAAAATCATTCTGTCATGTTAGAATCTCCATCGAAACAATGTCCATGGAGACGCTCAACTGGGATGTTCAGTCTGAGAAATATATCTTTGATGCAATTGAATAGGGTCTCTCTGCTGCTATTGGGAACACTGTAAAATCCAAAGATTTCAGAGAGAACATCCAAGTTCTCGTCCACATACTGCAGTGTCAATGAGAACTGCTCCATTGTACTGGAGTCTATTGTGCTGACTATTTGTGGGACGAGATACAATCGTGCATTGTATAGTGCAGGCATACTGTTGAATGACTTCTGGATTGTGTCCGAGTACCAGTTATCTCTCTTCTGAGTCCACTGTTTCTCTCTTTGGAGGTTGTAGGTACGTTCAAGCATCAGTTCATTCAAAATGCCATCACAAGTGCTGACACCCTCAAAACCACCCCCTTCTTTCTCAAGAAGAACACCTACTTGAACGTTAGCTACAAAACATGCCTTGCTGTGTCGAGTTTGGTGTGCAGCATCAGATAAAAGGGTGTTTTGTAGACCTACGATTTTTTTGAATGGATGGCATCACAATGAAGTTTAGACTTTTCATGCTTGTTGAATTTTTCTTTTACATTTTGCCAGTTTGTAAAGCCTCTCTCGACAAAACAGCTGTCAAACATTACACTATCTTCATCGATGAGATTTTTCTTCACTGCATTCACACAGTGAAGCATACAACACAATCACCTTCCTCAATATAATGCAGCCACTTCAGTTTTTGGAAAAGTGGTCACTTCGGAGGAGCTGCTGGTAGGCCTCCCGCTCAGCAAGTCTGCTTTCTCCTCCGACAATTGATCCGCAAATCTTTCTCCAAGTCTGTTTTAATAAATTTGCCTGTTACTTTGTGTTCTTAGGTAATTGATTTCTCTGATGAATTTCCCAACACATTATTAAAATCAATGACCAATAAGTCATTTTATGCTGTACGCTTATTTGAACCAGTGGCAATGACTTTTAGATTTTTCTTCATTGGGCCAGTTTCAATGACAGTGAGGTCATAGGTCATGAAGAACCTGATAGCTAACAGTTTCCCAATCATGAATCCACATTATGAAGCATGATGGAAATGCTTTGCTCAGGAAATGCTTCTCAGCGGTTTGGGATTCCACAGATATTACAATAAAATATTTGGGTGGATCTTTTATTTTATTTTCACAGTTAAGGGGTGACATGTCATTTAAAACCTTCTTGACTGTTCTAAAAAAAATTCCACACAATTTATCATGGCAGGATCACCAATTTAATATGAAGAATTAAAGTAGTGTAAAATATATTATTAAAGGATAGAGTTAGTGACTGTTGGCTGTTTGTGCTTCCTGCAGTAATTCAACTAATATGTGAAATATATTACAGGTATGAAAAGACCATTTAAAAGTAAAAAATTTTTTTTAACTATTTACTATTAGCCTCACTTCTTATATAAAAAAAAATAAAAATCTATATATATATATATATATATATATATATAAACCTGTGTGATTTAGAAGTGTACTGAATTATTGAGGGGCTTATGGATAGAAAGTTGTAACCTGAAGGTCTGGTTAATGATTAATGATTGGTTAAACATTAATAAATATGAATTAAAACTTAATAAACTAAACATGAACTTAATTGTACTTAAAGGAGAGTACATTTCCAATACTACACACTTAAGCACACTTTTAAAAAGTGCACTTTATAGTGATGTCAAATTAAATGCATACTTTAAATTACATTTTAATGTCTTTTTTCATGCTTTAAAGATGTTCCCATTATGTTGATGTGTTGACAAAAATGCCAAAGTGTGTGTAAAGCTGTAACCGTAGTGTGTTATGTGATATTACATTTAATACATTTTAAATATATAAACTGCAACATCATCAAATGGTACAAATATATAAACTGCCCTGCTTACATAAATTAAAGAACCACAAATTACCTGGTTTATGCAACGCATGCAAACATAGCAGTGGCGTATGGGGGGGGCCCGCCGCACAAGACGATCGCAACGCACGCTGCAATACCCCCACCCCCCCCCCCCCCCCCCCCCCCCGTCAACAATCTCGCGCACCCCCCCCCCCCCCCCCCCCCCTTCTACAATCGCGCGCAGTTTGGCCCCCTCATTTTAAGCTGGGCCCCCTCCAAAAAAAATTCTGGCTACGCCCCTGAAACATAGTCTTGTCATTTGCCTTATTTCCACTTGTCTTATCCATTCCTAGTAAGTAAATGATTAAAATGATTCTGTAGTATAAAAGAAAGTATTTCCACATGAAAAAATAAATTCTATATTAGTTCTCAATTTAAGCTAGTAGAAATTAAAGTGTAAAAACAATATTATTTACATTAAGTAAAACCTACTCATCTTTTCTGACACTAGTGTTCCCATCATGCAGTGTGGGGGGGGGGGGGGGGTAATTAATAAGGTTGATTTTTCACTGTTTTCCAGCTGCATTTACATTGTTTTATCATTGCTTCAGTTATCATGTTTAGTAATTTACCATTTTTGACATTTGTAGTTAATTTTCTACTCAAAATCACACAGCCATACTCAAAATCAACCCATCATTTTACCTTCATTTTGTCTTGTGTACCATATTATTGAGTTCTCTGTGTTCAGGTGGACTCAACAAAATAGAATTCATTCAACTTTAACTGGCCAAGTTAAAGTTAATAATTTTCTTGAAACAAATTTAAAGTTTGAAATTTACTTTAAAAAATTAGAAAATGCAAAAACCCGTAAGGGAAAAATGAAGTAAATTTACATTTAATCATTTAGCAAACACTTACCCAAAGCCACTTACAGCCGAGGAGAGCAATTGAAGCAGTCAAACCAAAAAGTGGGCAACAAAATGAAGTGCTGTGACTAGTACAGATCAAAATACACTTCCAGGATATACTGTCCACTTCTGTTACTTGACTTCTACTCCCAATGAGTGTTTGCTTACACTGTTTAAGTACTGTAGCTGGCTTTGGCCATCCCTTAATATTCAACACAATGAAACTGAAAAACCACGCGACAGTGCAAGAACAAACGCAACTTCAGCACAAGACTTCAACATGGTAAACACAGTAACGACAACTGTTAAAATGAGAAAATAAACAAATACAGTTACAGGATGGTGTCTACTTCTGTTCCTGACTGCTTTAAAGCTCCAGCTAAATGTAAATGTGCTGGTTGGTTTTCCTAAAAAATGCAATATATAAAAACATTTCTGTAACAGAGGAAGAGGCGATAGCTGTGATGGTGTGTGTGTGTGTGTGTGTGTGTGTGTGTGTGTATGATAGGCTCCCTGAAGTGTTTGTCCTCCCTGTTGTTTCTTTTCCCCTTCTTTAAAACAAATCCTGTGGTTGTACCACAACATTTATGGCAAATTCCATGAGAGAATTTCAGGATACCCTGAAGTAATTAAAGAGGAATTCATTTCAAATTTATGTTTTGTCCCTTTGAGGATTTCCCAGGATAGTTCCTTTCAGACCGAGAACAATGTGCTCAATGACTCGATTATGTTTGTTTGTATTTATTATGTTCTGAGCGCTGTAAATAAGCCATGTTCATCTGTTGCCAGCCTAAAACTTCATATCTGAGGGCTGCCAAATAACAGGGTCAGACAGCCGCTGACACACACCACAGTGTTTTTCATATTGCACTCAATTCTGTGGCATTTGCAGATGAGGAAACAATGGCACATGAAAACGGGGGGATAGTTTTTCAGAGCTCATTCACACACATTTGTTTTCCAGTTATCAGAGGAGAGCTTCAGGTTTACCGTGTGTGTAAACGGCAATCATGCAGTGCAATGCATCTGAATGGGGTTTTGTTTTACAAAACAATCCAAATTCAAAAGGAGCATGTCACAATGTAATCATTTATTTTATTGATCTATTTTGTTTCTTTTTGGGAGGTGATGCGGTTGCATTAGTAGAGTGTCTTCTGTGCTGCTGCTTTGGTACAATTCACAATTGCGAATCAGTTTAATATTTCACTGACCTGGATATGCTGTGACAACTATCCAACGGTTCTAGGAAAAAACTAAACTAAAATCTCACTGTTCTGCACACTTTCATGATACAACATCAGTGACTTTTCTTCCAACATGTCATTCTAGTGTTGGAGGATCACATTACTTTCCAAAGGCTAAAGCTTTAAGGTTAAAATTTATATTTGAGCAATGACTCACTGTCGCATGTCATTGCAAACCCATTTGATTTTATGTCTTCTATGTATAAAGGAGCTTTTCTTTTCAATGCAATGGACGTGGACATTGATACTTTCATGCTCCAAAAAATGACAAAAGTCTCATAAAAGTTGCCCATTATACTCTTATTCTGAGGCCACAAAATTGCTTTGAGTAACATTGTATTTTAAGGTGATGTTTAAACCTTGTGTTACTACATTTGCTTATTATAGCAATAACAGTAAATTATTTATCATTACAAATAACTAATCTTTATCCCAACTCTTTAGAACTTACATGTATTTAATATTACTTTGTACTTATTTGAGAAAGTGCAAGGTAACTACGTCAACTTAAAATAAAGGGTAACCTAGCATTGTAGGAGAAACACACTGACATTTTTGTCATTTTGCCTTAAGATCTCAACCAAAAAAAAGGAGCACAGTGAAATTTTAGTCATTTGCCCTTAAAAATCTCAAAATCTCTCGTATTTTGCTATTTTAAAGTTCCATAATTTGTTTTTGGAGTCTTCTACAACAGGTTTACATGCACATATGGGGAAAAAACACTTTCATTTTTTTCATTGCACATCACCTCATTTTTTTCAAATGACTTTTCAGTCAATTCAGTCTCTCTAGGATCCCTCCTTTAGATAAGCTACTCTACTCTGATTGGTCAGATAACTCAATCTGTTCTGATTGGTCAGATGACTCAGTTTGTTGTCATTGCTTTGCTCTGATTTGTCAGATGACCCTGTCTGCTGTGCTTGGTCTACTCTGCTCTGATTGATCAGATGACCCTGTCTGTTGTGCTTGGTCTACTCTGCTCTGATTGGTCAGATGATTGGTCAGACCCTGTCTGTTGTGATTGGTCTACTCTGCTCTGATTGGTCAGATGACCCTGTCTGTTGTGCTTGGTCTACTCTGCTCTGATTGGTCAGATGATTGGTCAGACCCTGTCTGTTGTGATTGGTCTACTCTGCTCTGATTGGTCAGATGACCCTGTCTGTTGTGCTTGGTCTACTCTGCTCTGATTGGTCAGATGATTGGTCAGACCCTGTCTGTTGTGATTGGTCTACTCTGCTCTGATTGGTCAGATGACCCTGTCTGTTGTGCTTGGTCTACTCTGCTCTGATTGGTCAGATGACTCTGTCTGTTGTGATTGGTCTACTCTGCTCTAATTGGTCAGATGATCCAGTCTGTTGTGCTTGGTCTACTCTACTCTGATTGGTCAGATGAACCAGTCTGTTGTGCTTGGTCTACTCTACTCTGATTGGTCAGATTACTCAATCTTTTGTGATTGGTCTGCACAGTTCTGATTGGGCAGATGGCCCAATCTGTTAGAACATTGGAAGAAGAACTAGTTCTTCAACCCGAACCGCCATTGCAAGGACAACGTTTCTCAATGATACGCTACTCAGTCTGACATACATTATGAGATGTTGCAACTGTAATTCTTCATCATCAGCATTAGCAATTGTAGGTCATGAAACCGATGTTTATATTTTTATTTTATTGAGGTGTACATGTAGGAGCTGCATCATTAACTGTATCAATAACAGTGAATACTGTTAGCTATACAGTACTTCACGCTTTGCGGAAAGCTGCTACCAGAAGTACAACCTGGACAGGTGAGCAGGGCTGTGCTCAGGGCCTCCAGCCTCCTTGGCTTTGACGAGGGAACTGGACATCAGGATGACCTCCTTGGTTGTGACGAGGAGACTGGAGATTTTGACGGCCTCCTTGGCTTTGACGAGGGAACTGGAAGTTAGGACGGCCTCCTTGGTTGTGACGAGGAAACTGGATATCAAGACGGCCTCCTTGGCTTTGACGAGGGAACTGGAGATCAGGACGGCCTCCTTGGCTTTGACGAGGGAACTGGAGATCAGGACGGCCTCCTTGGTCGTGACGAGGGAACTGGAGATAAGGACGGCCTCCTTGGTCGTAACGAGGGAACTGGAGATAAGGACGGCTTCCTTGGTTGTGACGAGGACACTGGAGATTAGGATGGCCTCCTTGGTCGTGACGAGGGAACTGGAGATCAGGATAGCCTCCTTGGTCTTGACGAGGAAACTGGAGATCAGGACGGCCTCCTTGGATTTGACAAGGAAACTGGAGATCAGGACGGCCACCTTGGTCATGACAAGGAAACTGGAGATCAGGACGGCCTTCTTGGCTTTGACAAAGGAACTGGAGATCAGGACGGCCTTCTTGGCTTTGACAAAGGAACTGGAGATCAGGACGGCCTCCTTGGCTTTGACAAAGGAACTGGAGATCAGGACGGCCTTCTTGGCTTTGACAAAGGAACTGGAGATCAGGACGGCCTCCTTGGCTTTGACAAGGGAACTGGAGATCAGGACGGCCTCCTTGGTCGTGACAAGGGAACTGGAGATCAGGATGGCCTCCTTGGCTGTGATGAGGAAACTTGAGATCAGGATGGCCTCCTTGGCTTTGACAAGGGAACTGGAGATCAGGACGGCCTTCTTGGTCGTGACGAGGGAACTGGAGATCAGGATAGCCTCCTTGGTCTTGACGAGGAAACTGGAGATCAGGACGGCCTCCTTGGATTTGACAAGGGAACTGGAGATCAGGATGGCCTCCTTGGTCGTGATGAGGAAACTGGAGATCAGGACGGCCTCCTTGGATTTGACAAGTAAACTGGAGATCAGGACGGCCACCTTGGTCGTGACAAGGAAACTGGAGATCAGGCTGGCCTCCTTGGCTTTGACAAAGGAACTGCAGATCAGGACGGCCTTCTTGGCTTTGACAAAGGAACTGGAGATCAGGACGGCCTCCTTGGCTTTGACAAAGGAACTAGAGATCAGGACAGCCTTCTTGGCTTTGACAAAGGAACTGGAGATCAGGACGGCCTCCTTGGCATTGACGAGGGAACTGGAGATAAGGACGGCCTCCTTGGTCGTGACGAGGGAACTTGAGATCAGGACGGCCTCCTTGGTCGTGATGAGGGAACTGGAGATCAGAATGGCCTCCTTGGCTGTGATGAGGAAACCGGAGATCAGGACGGCCTCCTTGGCTTTAACAAGGGAACTTGAGATCAGGACGGCCTCCTTGGTCGTGACGAGGGAACTGAAGATCAGGACGGCCTCCTTGGCTTTGACAAAGGAACTGGAGGACAGGATGGCCTCCTTTGTCGTGATGAAGGAACTGGAGATCAGGACGGCCTCCTTGGCTTTGACAAAGGAACTGAAAATCAGGACGGCCTCCTTGGTCATGACTCACTTGAGCAGATTGGAGAACTTAACTCACTGGAGTAAACTGGGAAACTTGACTCACTGGAGCAGACTGTGTGATGGGTTTTTGGTGAGCTCAACCGTTTTCCAGATGGAACGGGTTGATGGTAGGAAATGTCGTCTACTTTCCCAACAAAATCAGAACCCTTTAGCGAGAGGACATGATTAATGAAATCAGCTAATGGTACGGATTAATCACCAGGAGACAGGAGTGAAAAAAGTTTGTCATCCAGTCCCATCTGGAAGCATGAATTCAGCATACTATCTCTCCAGCTCACCAGATGGGCCAGCTCCAGGAACTCCTTAAAGAACGCCTCCAGGGACCATCCGTTCAGGCAGAGGGAGGGAAGTAGATTATCGTCCTCCCACTTTCTCCTCTCTGGCGGAGCTATCCATTTCTTCTTTTGGTAGAAAATAACGTCTCAGGTTACTTACGTAACCCTAGTTCCCTTAGAGGGAACGAGACACTGCGTCGGAACGCATATGGGAACGCATTAGCGTGATTGTCTCTTGAAGCGCAATTGAAACCAGGTGTGCGAGTGCAATCACCGAGGGTGATATCATGAGCCAGGAGTATATAGGCACGCAGTGAACTAGAAGCCTCAGCTTAACTAGTGTCTGAAACAGCCGGCGTGCGATGGAGCTGAGGCTACGAGACGCAGTGTCTCGTTCCCTCTAAGGGAACTAGGGTTACGTAAGTAACCTGAGACGTTCCCTGTCAAGGGAACTCAACACTGCGTCGGAACGCATATGGGAACGAGAATACCCACGCCGCCTCAGCGAACGGAGTACGCCAAGCTAACGTAGCTCACTACGAAAGGGCCAAGGTTCCCAAAGCGGGGTTAAGGTCTAACTGGTAGAACCTAATAAGAGTATGCGGTGAGGACCAGCCAGCCGCATCACAAGTATCAGCAAGGGAGCCCCTGCGCAAAAGCTTTTAGAGGTAGCCATGCTCCGGGTAGAGTGGGCGTGGACATGCAGTAGGAACTGCTGACCCGCCGAGCCATAAGTCAGTGAGATAGTCTCAACTATCCACCTGCTCAAAGTTAGTTCTGACGCTGGAGCTCCCTTAGGAGCCCCGAAGCATACAAAGAGTAGGTCTGACCTACGTAATGAAACCGCTCTGCGGACGTAGGTGTCCAGTGCTCACACTGGACAGACCTTGTTCTTGGACTCCTGGTCACGATTGGAGGGGAAGACCCAAGGCCTGCAGTATAGTGTGACGAGCCGGGCTCGAACGCACTTTAGGAACATATCCAGGTCTGGAAAAGAGGAAAGCTTTCGCCAGACAAGGAACAAACTCCAAACAGGAGGGGCCACTGAGAGGGCCTGAAGGTCACCAAGCCTCTAAAAGGAGGAGATGGCTAAAAGGAACACCGTTTTAAGGGTGAGGAATTCCTCCGAGATGTCCTCGAGTGGCTCAAGGGTGCCTGGGACAGAGCCTGGAGAACCAGGGACAGGTCCCAGCCCGAGAGCGTACTGCTGGCCTTAGCCTCAAAGTGCCACAAAGGAAACGCACTACTAGGGGGTCCCAACCCCGAGGGGTACCACTTGGGGGTACGTGGTAAGCCGTAATGGCAGCCACGTACACCTTAAGCGTGGAGGGGGACAACCCGGCAGCGAACTTTTCTTGTAGAACTCCAGGACGATACCACATGGCAGGTCACTGGGTCTAAATGTTTGTCACTGCACCAGGAAGTGAAAATATTCCACTTCTGAGCGTAGAGCTTCTTCGTGGACGGGGCTCTAGAGTGGAGAATGGTCTCAACGACCTCAGTCGAGAGACCTGAGTCTATAAGTCGGGCCACCTCAGAGGCCAGACCCACAGATTCCACAGTTCCGGGCGAGGATGAAGTATCCTGCCCTAAGCCTGGAACAGAAGGTCCACTCTGACGGGAGCCTCCAAAGAGTGCCGTCTAGGAGGGACACCAAGTCCGAGAACTACACCCTGCCCGGCCACTGCGGGGCAATAAAGGTGAGACGGACCCTGTCCTGGCGAACTTTCTCTAGAACCCTGGGAGCAGAGCAACCGGGGAAAGGTGTACAGGAGGAGCCTCAGCTACTCATGTCGTACCAGCCAGAGAGAAGCTGGGAGAACAGGGGAGAATAGAGCAGGCAGCGAGCCGTCTCTCGAGACGGAACGGGCCGGAATTCCCCCCATCTGCTCCAACACCTCGGTGCGGAGTCCTATTCCCCGGGCCTCAGCCCCTGTCTCGACAGGAAGTCTGCCCCCGAATTTGGGGACCCCGGGATGTAAACTGCTCGAAGGGAGCTGAGTTTCCCTTTGGGTCCACAGGAGGTCTGGGAGAAAAGCTTGAAGTGCTAAACGGACAGCCACGCTTCCGGCACATACTATATGCCAGGAGAGGTGGAGTCTGCTCCACAGACCCTAAGTCGAGCGGCCCCTCGGGGCCACCCCCCAACCCGAGCGGGAGGCGTCTGTCAACAGCGTCACGCGGTGACAGAGTGATCCCAGTACGGGCCTTCGGGAAAGAAACCAGGCTTTCTTCCACTGATGCAAGACCCGCAGCATCGCTTTGAGACCTTGATCAAGCGGGAAAGGTTGCCCCTCGAGGAAAACCCCCTGGTTTTTGAGCCACCATAATGGTCACAGATGGCGCAGGCCTAGTGGAAAAGCACTGGGAACTGCCGCCACAAAATTTAACACTTCCTAGAAGCGTCTGACCATGAGTGGCGACCTAGCCTTATGCTCTCGACTGAGGACGGGATGGAGGCAACACGCACGGGAGAAACCGTGCTGAGTTTGACCCAAAGTCCCGTACAACACGAGGGACGTAGTGCTCTGCCTCGGCAAGAGCACATTCCTCCCGGTATTCAGTCTCAGCCCGAGCTCCTAAATGTGTGCGAGAACAACATCTCGATGTCGCACCGCGCTCTCCCGAGACTGGGCCGGCAAGCTGGCCCGCAGGAAATAGCCGGCAGGGATACAACGGCTCTGGAGAGGAGAGCGGTCTTAGCAACCTCGGTTGTGAGACCAATACCATGCGCTAGGCCCCCTCGGAGGCCGAGCACATCTACTCCAGAACTCCCAGGAGCGGAGCTAGAGCTGCATCCACGCACTTGTTGAAAGTGTGAGGAGACAAGCTAGGCCGAACGGAAGAACTTGGTATAGATAAGCCTTGTCCCCAAAGGCGAATCTGAGGAACTTCCGGTACTGTGGAAGGATGGAGACATGCAAATATGCGTCCTTCAGATCTGTCGCGACAAGCCGGTCCTCAGGCCTGGCTTGTACTACAAACTGCTTCAGAGTTAACTCTCTAAATCTCAGTGGCGAAGATCTAAAGTAGGACGCAAGCCTCCATCCCTTCTAGGGACGATGAAGTATCGGCTATAAAAGCCCGGACCTCTGGCTGAGAGAGGAACATACCTTATGGCCTCTTTCCCCAGCAATGGGTCGACTCCCTATCCCATGACCAGAGCCTGCTCGGGGACCACCAGAGTTGGCAGAACCCCCGAAAAATCCGGGTGGATAGACCCAGAACAAAGTAGCATATCATTCTGATACGGTACGCAGGACCCTTCTGAGAGATACCTGGCAGACGTAACCACGCTACCATGAAATCTACTAAGGGTATCAGTCTCTCGAGACTGACCTCTGGACAGATATGTTTTTCTACTTGGGGCCCTGGATGGCACCAGAGAGCCTCCGGAGCAGATGCTCTAAAACCCTCCTCAGAGGGGGCAGCCTGCCCAGTGCGCCCCGTGTGGGGCACAACCGGAAGTAGCTACCTGCGATGAGCATGACCCGGCCCCCTCGAGGTACGGAGCCTGCTACCGCGCTTACAGGGCACTGATCTACCCCTCGAGGCAGACCAGCGGGGGGCCCCTGCCTAGCCTGGAGGACAGCCCTCAGATCTGTCCTGCCCGAAGGCTGCAGCTGAGCGTGACAACCTGTACTGCCACCCAGAGGGGGCTGTCTGGTGACAATGCTCTGCCGCTGAGCAGCGCGGTAGGAGGAGCCGCTGCTGGGCTGCGGCTGGCTCGCAGTCCCAGACACTCGAGAGCGACGGGGAAGAATTCTCCTGAATGCTACCTCCCGCTTTGCAGCCTCATTAAACCTTTCGACTGCCATCTCGATAGCATCGCCGAAGAGGCCAGGAGGCATAAGAGGGGCATAAAGAGGATATTCTTATTTTTCTCTCTCTCTCTCTCAGCGCGGTCAAAAAGCATGGCGCAGAGAGAGATAGCAGTGGCCCTGCGCAGCTCGGCGACTGCCAAAGGGCCATCCCCCGCCGTCATCGAGGATATGGGCGGCGTCGGGATTCCAGGGGCGGCGATGAGTGGTGCGCGAAATAACTCGCTAACTTCCACTCTAGGCATCGCCCCTAACCCGGCCACAGGAGTAGTATAGTTAACGGCTCAACGCTGCTATACACTCTGTGAGAAGCGGGCTATTTCCATGACCTCAACACCTCGATGTGGAGGTTCGGGAAAAAAAGCAAGTCCCGACGCTGAGGCTGTACTCGGGCGGCAGGCAACACTCGTCCTTGAACGAGCGTCCCTTGGCTCAGCTGGTCACTCGAGACCCAGCCTCGCCATTGCCCAAAACCTCAAGCAGCTCCTCAAATGCAGATGAGATTGATGGCGGTTCAACCTCATCCACATCGATGCTGACTAAATCCACCTCCAATTTCTCAAAATTGGAGAAGTTCAGCAACGCTTCCTCACCCTGGTCGGAAGTAGTCACCACATGGTGCGCTTCCGAGTCCTGCGTGAGGGTAGATTTAACAGGAAAGGGAGAAGAAAAGGCGTCCCCGTCTCCAACCCCGCTGTTAAACCCAGTTGTGATCCTCATGAGCGCGACCGCCGCTGAGCCTCAGCTGCAGCGGGGCGAGATCACGAGGACCGCGAGCCTGAGCAGTTCCCTCAAAAACTGCCAGGCAGAGCGGAGAGTGCGCGGCGGCAGCCGCAAACACTCTGCACACTCAGAGCCCTCGAGCAGTGAGCATGCATGCAAACATGTGACACAGAGAGCGTGTATATCACTGCCCGTGATGAAACGCGGCAGGAGTGACACAACGCAAAAATCTGTGTACCCGCCATCAAAACATAGGTAAGTGAAAATCAAACTTACAGCCAGCAATGCACTTTACACACACGTTAGCTTCGAGCGCTGTTGAAGACACTAAAGCTGAGGCTTCTAGTTCACTGCGTGCCTATATACTCCTGGCTCATGATATCACCCTCGGTGATTGCACTCGCACACCTGGTTTCAATTGCGCTTCAAGAGACAATCACGCTAATGCGTTCCCATATGCGTTCCGACGCAGTGTTGAGTTCCCTTGACAGGGAACTTTATTTATCGTGCACTTTGAACTCAGTACATTCATAGACAGCTATATGACACACTGCATGAAAGGGAATATTTGAAAAAACATAATTGGGTCGTTGATAACTGTCATTGTGCAATGCAATCCTACTTCAAGTTCAGCTAATTACATTTAGTATAAACATTTAAAATCATGTTAAAGTGTACTTCTTTTTCACATGAGTAGTGGGACCTTAATAGATTTGGACACTGCAGATAGCAATATTTCTTATTATTTTAAAGTATTCCATAGCCTAAGGCACGACACGTAACATTTATATGACCCCTTTTTACAATAGAGATTGTTTCAAAGCAGCTTTACAGAGATAACAGGAAAATAATGTAACAAAGTTTGTTTTGGCTGAACAGCAGCTCAAGAAGAGCAAGACAATCAATAGTACTGATGAATGTTAAGTGTCTCCAACTAAGAAAACCAGAGTTACGAACCCAAAACTCCAGCAGGTGACGGAGAGGTACCAGGCACAAACACAACAGATATTCACCTCAGCATAGAAAGTACATGAAATGAATTTCATTCAGCGTTTTTATTCATCTTGAGTTATCTCAACTTGTGTGCTTTTCCTGGGCGAGTCAGAGTGAACTGCTGCGCATGAACCAATGGCCAAGATCAGGATTCTCATAAAACATAAAACCGTACACTCCCATGGGACATGGGATCGTCCTCTGGTGTGTCACCGGCTTGGCTTGGCTTTGACCACATAAGCCCTTTATTATTTAAGTGATGTCGCAAGAACATTAGCGTTTTTTGTATTACCGGTTAACCTGTGGCAGGTTTATTTGAGCTGGTAATTGAGTGGCGCTTTATCCTTTGTGTTTTCTCTACAGCAGACTCGGTTTCACGGCGAGGTCACAGAAAGCCGCTTGTCTTTCCAGGTACAGCACAGGGGAGTGTGGGGGTGGACGGGTTGAGAGGGGCTTCTGTTCTAATCGCACCTCGCTCCAAACTTTAACCAACACTCTCCTCATCATAGTGAAGTGGCGGTGAGGGGAGGAGGGGGGGTGCAGGTCAGCGGTGCTGTGAATAGACCTCATCAGCGAGGGCCAGAGATCAAATCCTCACATTACTCAAAGCACAGTCACCTCTACGACCCCGCCAATATCGCACGCCTAACGCAATTATTTGCAATCAGCAAATGTGTGATTCATTATAAAAGATTTCTTACCCCGATATAATTTGCTATTGTTCACAGGGGGAAAAAGCCACACAAAGGGCCTTTTTAAGTGTTATTGTAGAGAGCAGAGCCCTTTGTTTAAGACACTTTCATATTGCGGCAGTTAAAGTCTGATTAAAGTCTGAAATGGAGAGATGAAAATGAGCTCGTGTAATGTAGCGAGTCTTGCTGGGAAGGAAATGGCTGCTGTTCTCGTACACACTCTCTATTGAACTGATTTGTAAATAGACTTTTTGACAAAAATCCTACAATTTCTGTGTCACTTTCCCTGCCGGTATATTTTTCTCCTGATTGTAGGCGAGGGAACTGCTGGGATATAATCAGAGACCGTGTTTACCGGAAAGTTTGTCTCTCTAAACTCAGTTGGAGAGACTTGGAAACATGCTGGATTATATTTAAGAACATGAATGCCAAACTCTGAGACTGTTGTTTCCAAACCTGTGATATTAAGTTTTTCTTTACCACCGCCACATCCTCAAAGGAACACTTCTATTTAAATGTGTCCTTAAAATGTTTCTGGAATGACTTGATATTTGTCTGAAGCATTTGAATGTTGGAGTCACATGCTATTTGTCCTTAGCATTTGCTTTGGCATTTGAAATCAGAACAAAGTAACAAACAGTTCAAAGAAACGGAAACTTCCTGCGTGACTAAATGTGTAAATTTAATGATGTGTAGACGCACTAATGGTGGATTTATGTGTGTCGGACATGTAAGATTAGCAGGGGTTAAACATTTCTGTTGTTATGTGTTTAAGTTTGAAACTCTGCCGTTCTAGTTTTGCGTGTGTGGCTCATTAACGAGGAACAAATATCTTTCTCATTTGCATATTACTCAACCTCTTTCCATAGGGTTCTTTTTTCAAACCTGCAAAGACTATCTTCTGCATATCTCTGCCTTCCAGACTGTAATGCAATTATGCACACTTTTCAAGAAACCGCTTAATGCGATGCAATTAAGATGTTTAAAAAAAGAAAATGTATTCATTTCAAGTTTTAAGGGAACTGCTATGTCAAATTCTCTATCGTATATGGCTATCATTTGATCATTTGCAATCCTATAAAAGAAAATATTGCTTCAAACTTTTGTTTTCTTGGATCATCATGTTTGAATAGTGTGCCTCCATTTACATATTTGCAAATCTCAAAAAATGTACCACGGTTTTCCCAGGCAGAACACCAAACACTTTTATTCACATAAAACCTGATGTCTTGATCAAATAAATGCAGCCTTGATATGCATAAGAGACGTCTTTCAAAACGTTAAATATTTGACCAATTTGAACATCGTGTCGTCAGAACCATATGAGGAACATCACATTTGGATCTTTAGGCAGCATTTTCATTTCTAGTCAAAATGAAATGTTTTTTCATCACTCATATGTACTCTGTCTTGGTCTGAGATGTTAGTGGTGTCAGCAATAATCAGTCACACGAAATAGCTCACAACAGTAGAGATGACTCTAATTAGCAGGCTGTTCAGGGCGCTGGATGGGCGTGTGTGTGGGAGAGAGGAAGGAAGCTGTCATCTGTCAGGAAGAAGAATTCAGAGTCCTTGTTAACATGAGTATGCAACTTCACCAACTCTGTAACTCTGGCACTGAATCACATCCTCAGCCATTACGAATGTGAAAAATAAGTGTGCTTAATTGTATTGAAAGTGTACTTTTTGTGTACTTAAAATCTTTAAAAAAAATACTTTTTTTAAAAGTGCACTTGCAGATAATATAATAATTAAAGGCCACTTGAGTGTGACGCTTTAATGAGAATATTTCTTAACATACTTAAGATCACTTTTTAAAAATAATGTCTAATTAAGTTTTACTTAAACACATTTTAAATAATTATTATTTAATAGTGTTTTACATAAATACACCTATTTTGATGTATTGACTAATATAATCAATACTAAAGCACATGTAAAATAATTGATTTTTAATAACTTAAGTGTGTTTGTCACAGTTTGAGTTTGTTTTCCCTTGTGTTTCATTCAGTTCATCCTTGTCCTGTCAATCAACTTGCTAATTAGTTCATTAGTTCCCTTTATTTGGTCATGTATTTATAAATTGAGTTCTTGCTTAATCTGTCTGTTCTCAATGGCTCATAGATTTGTGTTTCTCCTTTGTTTCTCTCCTGTTACCTTGAATTCTCCTTCATCGTGCTCTTACAGCTGCACCCGTGACAGTGCCGTTATCTGAGATAAGTATTTCACATTTGACTTCTTGTCAGTACATTGAGCAGTTTGACTATATTTTAAAGACACTAGAAGTACTTGTGAAAGTACATATAAAGATGTATTTAAGTCCGACTTAAGTGGCTTAAAAAATCACTCAAACGTTCAACTAATTGCATTTAATATGAACTTAATCTGTGATACAATCATACTCAATGACATGTAATATGCATTTAATTAGTCGAAAGCATTACGTTGAATTCAAACTTAACTGTGTTCCTGTAAAGTGTATTATTTGTGATAAGTACAGTAGAGAGTAAATATCCTGTCCTCAGGTTTCTGTTCTGAGAGAGCGAGAGAGCGAGAGAGCGAGAGAGCGAGAAACTGACCATTACATTATTATTAACATCATCATTATTTTTTTTAAATAATTTCATTAATTCTTATGAAATCAAACCCATGCTCTACTGTGTGAGCTACAATTATGCTACTCAGTCTTTTTCTACAGAAGTTTTGTTAATTTAATTAATGGTTTTCCCACCTTATATCTTTAGGAGAACTAAAACAGACACAAAAGTCATACATTAGAAAAAAATAGATAAATAATTTATAGATAAATAATTTTTTAAAATTAAAATAGATAATATAGCGCTGCACATTGTGTCATTGAAAATGTTTGAGTTAATATCCAAATCTAGATCGCAGACTTATATATTTTTTTAGATATATATTATTTTATTTTATATAAAAGAATATACTTTAAGTTAAATGTGAACTATATGACTTTGGGCACGTAGTTGCATGTTAATTGCAATTACAGGAAAGTCTATTATAGTTTAAAATCATATTAAATGCAAAAATCAGCATTTGTATGGAACATGATTATGTTATTATATTGAATTCAAATATACTTCAGTGTCATTTTTTTATTGAAGCTTGTATGGCATGCTTTTAAATATGCAATTTTATGTTAGTCAACATAAAAATAAGTATACATCAGTAAAGCACGACAAAACATATTATTGAAGATTTAATTTGACATTATTACAAAGTGCACATTTTAAAAGTCTACTTGCATATGAAAGTGTACTCTAAGTAAAAAACTGAACAAGTGCAGGTGTTGATATGAGGGGGCATTTCTACCTGATTCTACCTATAAATTAAAATTTTGTTGTCTTAACCTAATTCAATCAAGTCTTTGTAGCATGAAACAATGGATTGCTGTTTTAACGTAATTGAGTTACACTGACAACATACAGTTCCCATTGAGGCTGAGGATGGACACGCTGGACACATGCGCACTGTGACTGCACCAGACCTGTAGAGGGCAGTGTAGCCGTGACACAGAAGAAGAAAACACCTGTGTTTGGCTGCTTCTTGCTGATCAGCGAATTTTGCTTCAATGACAAATTGTGAATTGAGATTATTATACATTGTGTTGCATCAACGTGAAAATCGAAATTGGCACAACTGACGTTGACAAACATACATGTTCAGTTTTATAAAATACAATGTATTCAACTGAAATAACATTTAGTGAATTATTAAAAATTTAATTTTAATGAAATTAATACAAATATATTTTATTAATAAAATGAGCTAAAGTAACTTTAATTGTGTTCAATGCAACTAATTATTTTACTTAAGTCGTCTGTGCTAAAAGTAAATGAATACGTTTTCTTGGCAACCAACTGGGCTGCGTTTCCCAGCATGCTTTGCAACAAACTACATTAGAAGAGTCATTTTAGGGATTAGGTGTTATTTTTTGTGTTGTTCAGTCAAAGGGATAGATGTTGGTAGTTTCTTTGAATGTTCAGTCATGTTGGAGATTTCGAGGAGCTTCTGTTACTGAATGTCAGGGTTATCATTGAGCTGAAGAGCAGCGCTTGTGCTCAGGCTCTCATTGTTCTGCTCTGTCAGTCTTTTCTTATGGTTCATTATATACATTGTGTTTAATGATGAATGACACTACTGCTTTGAAAATTAAGACTTAGAAAATGATTTTAAAAATTAGCTTGGACCAACTAAATTAGGTTGAGTGCAAAAATGTCTTCAATTATTAAGTAAAGGTATCAGAGAATGATACCTTTAAAAATGAATAAAATTAATCATTTTTTGATTATGTGTAAATCAATCATTTTTCAGTGTAAATTCCCTTTTATTAACACTCATATAATAACATTATATTTCATATTTTATGATTTGCGAGTAAGTTGTTTTTCAGATATTTTATATTCTAAGAACTCTCTAGTGCACATGCAGTATAATTAAACACACTTTTAAGTAAATTATTGTTATCTCACATGTGTATCCCCAGAATAGAGCTCAACAATGCCTTGCGTTGTGCTCAGATTTGCAATCAAGTCTGCAATCAAGTCAATATGATCAATATAAGCTCAAACTTTTCTCATGTAACTCTTTGAAGACAAAAGATCTGGGGAGTTTTACGAGAAATATTTAAGACAAAAGTAATACCATGTTGATTTGCAGGAAATGCATCTGTCAAATGCATTACTAAGAACTCCATTAAGTCTCCTGAGCTCTGAAAGAGCAACCTCTAAACAATACAATTTTCTTTTATCACATTATTGATATTATCCTCATGCCTGTGTGCATGATGTGAAGTGCAATTCACTCAGAGCTACGTATGAAGGTGTCATGCAGGTACCTGATCGTAAAATGGCTCTGCGTGTGTGTGTGTGTGTGTGTGTGTGTGTGTGTGTGTGTGTGTGTGTGTGTGTTTCAGCAAAGACAAAGAAGATGTGTATCCATGTGTGTGGGTGTGTGTGTGTCAGGGCCCAGCGGTGCCCGCAGTGTTACGGGGGACGTGAGTGGGAGGGGACCGCCTGTCAAGAGAGCTCATGGAAAGATAACAATAAATGTCTAATAATGACAGTTAATGAGCTTGATTAAGTTGATTTGTTATGGAAAAAAATGTGAGGGCAGAGGAGAGGCATGTAGGCATCGTAATAAGAGATTCATTTTAATAGATACAAATTCAGTGGGGTTTTGAAACACAATGGGGCTGCATGGAAAATTAGCTGGAAGTACAAAGGGACACTAGATTAATTCTGTCACAGACATATTTCTCATAATTGCACCAGCCATCTCGTGTCTGAGTTCACCTGCCGCTTATGACTGTAAGATTTATATTATTTTATCCCAGAGAGAGTGACATCGGGGGGCCAGAAACACAGTTGTGAAGTTTACACGTTTGTCACTTATCTTTTATGCCATCCTCTGGCGAAGTTGTAGTGCCGTGACATTTGAAGTGATGTCACATCCAGCTGTGTAATTATGTTTTTCCCCCTCATGCACACCGACTATTGTATACCTGTTCTTTTGCCTTCCAACCGGATGAATGAAGCCTTCACAATGTCTCCGTAAACAACTTTCTTTCATTTCGCTCTCTGCCATTTCCCGAAAGTTTCATTGAATGTGTTTGAATGCGATAGCATCCCGTCTGCGCAGGAGTGCGTCACCTTTTGGGAGGGTTAATTAGGAGAAAGAGGGACTGGTTTAATTGAATACATTAAAGGGCAAGAGAGCTGCAGGCCTTATTTATTTGCTTGCTGTCTCAGACTTGTTTAAATGAGACCCACTGCTGCTTTCGCTCTGAGCTCCGCTCCTCTGGGTGTTGCTCTCTGGGTAAACACTCGCTGTTTAGCTGCCATCAGTGTCGTGTTCCTGTTATCCAAAATGTTATTTATAAATGTTGCACCCTTGAGTGTGAACGGCACTCTGTCAGCCAGTAAAATGATCAAAGCCGCCCTAAACGACTGGAGATGTGTGCCGCTTTATAGTAGTGAGTAGAAACACTGCAATAGTGTGATCTGTCAGTTTCATTTTAGTTTTTATATTGACAGAAAAACACATTTGTTTAAATTTTTGCAGATTTATTAAAAAAGAAAAACTGAAATATCACATGGTCCAAAGCATTCAGACCCTTTGCTGTGACACTCATATATTTAACTCAGGTGCTGTGCATTTCTTCTTCCTTGAGATGGTTCTACACCTTCATTTGAGTCCAGCTGTGTTTGATTACACTGATTGGACTTGATTAGGAAAGACACACACCTGTCTATATAAGACCTTACAGCTCACAGTGCATGTCAGAGCAAATGAGAATCATGAGGTCAAAGGAACTGCCTGAAGAGCTCAGAGACAGAATTGTGGCAAGACACAGATCTGCCAGAAGTCAAGTCAAGTCAAGTCACCTTTACTTATTTAGCGACAGAAAAATTGCTTGTATAAAAATAACATATTAAATATAAATATAAAATACTATAGTTGCATGCAAAGTGAAATGCTTTAGGACAATTAAGTGAAAATGTATGCACTGTAAAAACTGCCAGTGAATAAAAGTAGTAAATTTGAACTAATATTCTTGTTTGGGCTTAGTTAAGAGTACATATAATATTGTGTTTGCAAATATATGCTGGAAAAACATTAAATTAAGGGTTATTTTCAAATAAAGTCAACATTCAGAATAGCTTTTTTGACTGGACTAATAAAGAGAAATCCACCAAAAAGTAAGCAATACACACATAAGATATTTTATTATATCAAAACAACATTATTCAAATCCTAAAATGCATTTTGTTTATCATAGTCACCAAATTATGAGGAGCAGAGGGATTCCACAAAATCTGTGGAAATAAATAATAATTAACTGAAGCAACTTGAACTTTTTTTTACTGTATAGTTGTGATAGCTGTGAACTTTAGAGCATTTCTGAACCATTTGTTCATATTGAGTACATCTTTATATGTATGTTTCATAAATACGTCTATTGTCTTTGAAATGTGACAGACAATTATGATGACCTAAAATGTCGCTATTAAATATATTTAATAAACTGAAACTTAAAAACAGGAGTTCACTTGCCGCCGTACATTTGTCCGTAGAATCAACTTGACTGTACAAGTCATGTCAACTTATATTAGATGAAGCTGAGTTAAAAATCTAATTTAATCTCATATAACTTAAATCATAAGTTGCCTTGACTCACTGATCATATCATTTTTAGAGTGAACTTGCATTTCATGAATTTAAATATTTATTTACACATTCATAATGAATGATGAAGTTGCAATATGGTGTTAAAATATATTAACTTTAAATATGATATCAAATAACATTTAAAAATCTTTAGATATGCTTTAAAGTCGTAATTCAACATCAAAATAAGTGCACTTCTTTAAACCGTGACAAAAGATTATTAAAACATGATTTAAAATTTAAAGTAAATATTTTAATTGCACGTTATTATGAAGTGCGCTTTTTAAAACTGCACAGTTTTAAGAAACAAATTGGCATTTCTTCATTAACTTATTATTTGCAAGTACAGTTTTACCTACTCTTCAATAACTATTTTATATATTCAATTGATTCCATATTAATACAATTAAGTGTAAGTCTGGTTTTCTCCTTTATGTTTACTAGCCAGAAAAGTGTCAGTGATTGCTGATTTATCTGTTTATTCAGTTATTGTGGATGATAAAAATATAGTCCTCAAGGGCTAATTAAAAGTAGTACATTGTAAAGTTTGCAGGAAAGTGGTGTGGTGTGGCATGGCTGATTTGTGTTTTATCTCGAGGTCATAATTCACCGCTGTCCTCCTGGAGTCGGCCACATTCATCAGCCCTCAACACAAAACATTCCCGGCGTACACGCATGCATACAAACACCTCCGCAACAATCTGTCTTACCACAGCGAATTAATGCACGTCGCGGCACGTTATGCCTCATTTTTGTCATTTTCTAGTCCACTGAATGTTTTGTACTTTTGTGAAACTCCCAGACTCTTTGACAGGTAATTCAAGCATTAGAGGGCCAGATTCTAAGGGTTTGTGTGGGCTGTTGAAATGATAATCATGCCTTTATTTCTGGAGAAGGTGAGTGAGGACAGGGTCATTTTCATCTGTTCTTCGAGGCTTTCAGTGCATGCCAAACATCAACAAAGATCGCTAATCACAGACATAATACTGCACTGACCTTTTTTTCATTTATGAGTGAATCATTGAAATGTAAAGCAGGACTTGATTTTATCTATCACGAATTGATTGGCTTGGGAAAAGTGGGCATTGCATACCATAAGAGTTGTGGTTCTCTGTGTTTTTGCTGTTGACTGTGTCTCAAGCATCTCATTGTATGCTTTTTTATTTCAAATCTCATTTGCTTTTATTGCCGTAATTCCTTTATTTTTTTGTTTTGTGGACAATGTTCACCCGATGAGAAAATTCTGTTCTCGTTCAGAAGAAAATATCCTGAAGAATATGGGAGACTAAAAAGTTGATGGACGGTTGAACAGTTACATTGCGTATACGCTAACCTAAAGGATTATTAGCAACACCTGTTCAATTTCTCATTAATGCAATTATCTAATCAACCAACCACAAGGCAGCTGCTTCAATGCATTTATGGGTTGGTCCTGGTCAAGACAATCTCCTGAACGCCAAACTGAATGTCAGAATGGGAAAGAAAGGTGATTTAAGCAGTTTTGAGCGTGGCATAGTTGTTGGTGCCAGACGGGCCGGTCTGAGAATTTCACAATCTGCTCAGTTACTGGGATTTTCACGCACAACCATTTCTAGGGTTTACAAAGAATGGTGTGAAAAGGGAAAAACATCCAGTATGCGGCAGTCCTGTGGGAGAAAATGCCTTGTTGATGCTAGAGGTCAGAGGTCATGGGCCGACTGATTCAAGCTGATAGAAGAACAACTTTGACTGAAATAACCACTCGTTACAGCCGAGGTTTGCAGCAAAGCATTTGTGAAGCCACAACACACACAACCTTGAGGCGGATGGGCTGCAACAGCAGAACACCCCACCGGGTACCACTCGTCTCCACTACAAATAGGAAAAAGAGGCTACGATTTGCACGAGCTCACCAAAATTGGACAGTTGAAGACTGGAAAAATGTTGCCTGGTCTGATCATGGTCCAGATCTCAACCCAATAGAGCATCTTTGGGATGTGGTGGAACGGGAGCTTCATGCCCTGGATGTGCATCCCACAAATCTCCATCAACTGCAAGATGCTCCTATCAATATGGCCAACATTTCTAAAGCTTTCAGCACTTTGTTGAATCAATGCCACATAGAATTAAGGTAGTTCTGAAGGTGAAAGGTCAAACACAGTATTAGTATGTTCCTAATAATCCTTTAGGTGAGTGTACATTGTTTATCAGTTAATAAATTCTCTGAGAATCAGACCCATGATCTTGGCATTCCCATAGTGCCATGATTTACAATCACATTGTTTTATTTTAATTTCCTAAGTGAAACGACCATGTGAAAGGTCTCTTACATGATCATGTTTACCGCAAAACTTCATGATAATTCCACATTCTTCCTGTTAGATTAATTCAAAGTTTCCTTTTAAATATGCCTGAGTTTGATCTGACCAACCAGCCCTATCTTCCCTATGAGAGGCCTTTGAACATCAACGCAAGTTACTTTCTCTCTCTCTCTCTCTCTCTCTCTCTCTCTCTCTCTCTCTCTCTGTGTGTGTGTGTCTAAAGTAGCACAATTTAAAGATCACATCCTTTTCGGTGTGGAGGCAGTGGGAAGTTTCAGAATGAACTTGGTGATTAAGAGGAAAAGTATGACGCATTTACACTGCGAGTGTGTTTGATAATGAATAAAGATTCAAGCTTTAGAGCCAAATTTGAATTTTTTTGTGCCGACTGTGGCTAATGTAGGCAGCGTTTAATCACCCTCAGTGACAGCAGCGAGTGCCTTCATTTAACCTTGAGTGAAGATCATGAATTCTAACGCTTTTAATTGGATACATCATTTAACTGAAGGAATGGAGCAAATTTTGTGTAATTCAAAGCGCTGTGATTGACAGGCAGGGGCAGTAAGGCCTGCCACAATTAAAGAATATCTGTACGCACTGCCCTTGTCACCACACGCACGTGATAGTGCTCTGTTTGATCATCGCAACGCAGCAACATTACTAACCGTACCTTGTTTTGAAAGGAGCCAAAAGGAGCTGAATGTGAACACAGGTGGAGGAGGGCAGTTGAGACCCTGACACACACACACACACACACTTATAAATTCATCTAAAAAGTCGGACGGTTTGCATGGCAACGATTTAGCTTTTTTCGTGTACAGACGACAACATTGTCAAAACGGTCCATTTAAAACCTGTTTTTAAAAGTCTGTTTTAAAGGCCCCCAAAATGCCGTTGTTGTGTGAACGAATGCAAAAACACAGAAAAAGTTTTCCGTTTTCTGACAAACAGTGTTGTGTAAATGGCCCTTTAGTGTTTCTTAACTGGTTTTGTTTCAGAACCAAGCCTTTCCACACACATCATGCGACAGCCCAACACAGTACCAAAACTTCTTAAAGTAACTAAAAATAAAGTAACTAAAAATGTCCTCAACATCAAAGATTGAAAATATTAAAATTGCCAAACACTGCTGGACAGAAGCTTGTTTCCATTTTAGTAATAAATAAATAATACATTTTCACAATTTGTGAACTGCGTAGGGATGGATGCTCACATCAATAAAAACGATTTAACTAAAAGGATTTGTAACTTTATGTAAGTGCGATAAATATCAGTCTTGTAATGTTTCATATCACCCAATAGCGATTTTATTTCTTGTAATTATTTACGGCTTTCCTGTAGCTCAAACTAGTGTGTTGGTACTTGGAACGTCATGGGTTCGATCCCCAGGGAAAGCAGGAACTTATTAAATTGTCAATATGTCACTTTGAACGAATGCAATTCTAACTTTTATTTTCCATCTGATAAACGTTTTCTGCAATTTGCAAACTGCATAGGGAAGGAAACCCATTTCCATCAGTACAAAAATGTTTGAAAAAGTAAATGTAATAAAAGTATAATAAAAAAAAAGGATTTGTAACTTTTTATGGCACAATTACAACATTTATTCTATTTGAAATTATAAAAATTGATCTTGCAATGTGACTTCATATTAAGCGTTTGCAATTTTGTTTTTTGTAAATGCAGCTTCATATCTTGCATTCTAAAGATTTTATCACATTTGAGAACTTCATAAGGATGGATACGTTTCTGCCTCATTAAAAAAATGTAAATAAAAAAGGATTTTATATATTTTTCATAATGGGTGGAGCTTGACCTGGATTAGGGAGTGGCTGAATGCCAAGCTCCACCCATTACATCCAGAGAGGAGGAGCTGGACATCAAGCAAACACATTTGTTTTTCTTGTCATTGCAGCTTTATATCTCACAGTGTGACTTTATATCGCACATTGTGACTAAACCCATATTTAATCTAGTCTGGGTCATATTTTATTTCTAACTATAGATTTTATTTTTATGTACAGTTTTGTTACTGGTTTTCATGGAGGAGGGCATGTGTTTAATTAGTCGAGGATCGAACAAGTAACAAGTGACATGAATTTGTGCCAAAAATTGATTGAACACATGGCATTTGACATCAAATGTAAAATATATGGGAAGCATTTTCTCCTCCCTTTGAAAATGATGTTAAATAATGTTGCTATGCTAACTGTGGTTTATTGCATTTAGTTATTTGCATTTCTTTCAGGCCTGGGTCATGATCTGACGGTTAAAATCACTGCATTAGGGTATTTAGCATCCTCATTTTACTCCTAATTGAAATGTTTTTACATTTTCAGCTTTTCCTAGAAGTCTGACTGTAATGACTTTGTCTTTCGCCCTTCCGCAGACAGTTGCCCCTGTGATAAGTCCAAAACTGTGTCAAGTGGCTGATGGTGAAATGTGTTTCCAGACACCTAATTGTTTTCTTGCCTCTGAGAGAGGAGAAATTAATGTGTGCATGGCAGCCTGGTCCTTTGTGACAGAACCTAACCAGCCAGAGCATGTTTGGTTAAAGAATCAAGCTCCAGGGTGTAATTTGATATTTTGCAATTACATTTTTTTTCCCTGTGACAATTTTTAATGTATTATTTAAATTGTTTTAGCTTTGGGATATATTAGGTTTTTTTAAGCAATGCATTACTTCTGGGATTTCAGGAGAATGCAGTTCAGGCATTCACGCTGCTTTATAGAAATGAACTTTTCTGTTTTCTAAAAGCAGAAGCATTTATTGACGATGAAAAATAATCTCATGTGTGTTATATAGTAATCGTAAATTATTTCATCCAACTTGGACAAAAATGTAAGAGGTTAATGCAACCACTGTCATCATTTACTCAACCTCAAGACTTTTGTTCATCTTTAAAATCATTACCGCTACGCAACAACCACTTTGACGTCACAAAAAGTTCATAATGAGATTGTAAAACTAATCCAAATAAATTGAAAGGCTTAGTTCAACGTTTCTGAAAAGGCTTGATTGCTTTAAATGATAAAGGGTTTTGGTTAGGTTGTTATTAGGTTTTTATTCACATATAAACATGCACCAACTCAGAAATCAATTTTGGTAAACAGAAGCTCAAGGAGAATCACTTGATGTGCAAGAACCAGTGAGGTCTTGTTTTACGCAGCACATTTGAGCTTCAGCAAGAACCAATGAGGTTCATTCTCATGTTACGCATCACGTTTGAGCTTTGAACATCTTGACTACCAAATGCACTATTTGATGACAATTTTCAGACAAAAACCATTGAAGACAGCAGACACCCAGGCTAATCTTTTGAATGTTCATGACGGACAGGTATGAAGTGTGTCATATATGGCATAATATATACAGTATATAAAAATATATCCTTGTGATTTTCTACATTTTTATGTTCGCAGGAACGGCATGATGTCATCAGACCTCAAGACTAGGGATTTTTTAAGACCACCCCATTTAAAACATGTTCTATTACAAAGAATCATAATTTACTCACCCTCATGTCCTTCCAAACCCGTACGAACTAACCATTTAATAAACTACAGTAGTACCTCAAGATACGAAAGGCTCAACTTACGAAAAATCCAAGTTACGAAAGCAAGGACGAAAAATTTTACTGCTCTACATACGAAAAGTTTTCAAGATACGAAAGGTTTCTGAAAGTCCGAGATTCGCCCCATAACAATTTTGAAACTCGCGCCGCACGCCGCCATCTTAGTTATAGTAGACTCGCCACCATCCTCCTGCTCTCCCATTGGTTCCTGATGCTAGCCAAGCCATGAGATCCTTCTCTCTAATTGGACAGCATCCCTCCCATCATGCATCTTCTATACGTACGTGCTGGCGTGCTTTAGCTCAGCCACTCCGCACCCAAAACTTTACCTTTTTTTATGTGATTTTGTAAAGTTAAGTGTACGTACGTACGTTATCTGCCGTTTGTCCTCCTCCTCTGCCGCCACTTTCGGAGATAGCCTCACTCGAAAGGTAAGCTTCGACATTTTACGTTATTTCATTGTTTATAGGTCAATTTAGCTTTATTATGAAATTTAATGGGGTGTTTTTGGAGTGCTTGGAACGGATTAGCCATTTTATATATAAAATGTGTTCCAAGATACGAAAAACTCATTATACGAAGGCCGCCTCGGAACGGATTAATTTCGTATCTCTGTAATATCTCACTGTAATTGAATTCTAAGATATATGCAATATAATATGTAAATATAATATATATATATATATATATATATATATATATATATATATATATATGTGTATATATATATATATATATATAAAGCTCCCGCAGAAATAAAAATCAATTATTATCTAAAATCAGATTGTTTCTCTTCAGTCAAGTTCAGTCTGTATAATGAAGGAAGCTTAAACTTGTGTTCACACTCTAAGCTGATATAATGAGCACATACGCTTCACTTCACTAGTTCAGACTTAATCAAACAAGGGATATTGAAGGACAATGAAATCATTAATTGCAGAACATTCATTCCTTCATTTTATATCATATGAGTTGTGTTACTGTCTCCTCATCAGTTTCAGGTCAAATTTAATGGTCTTCATTCATCAGGCTACATTTGGAGGATAAGAAAGAGAAGGAAAAAACATCTTCAGTATGCTTTACACCTTCAGAAAACAACTTACAATGTATTTACAAATGAATATTGAGATTCATGCTAAACAGAACACCACCTGCTTTTATAAATTATTTCAATGGATGTGATGAAGGAGAACGGCTGTGGGAAACTGGCTGAGTGTTGTCATACAGCAGAACATTGTTCTGTGTCAGAGCATGGCGCACATGAGGGCACAGATGCACTTTTAATGGCGCATTGATATTGTGGAGTTAGTTTGGTGTTAAACGAATGGTCCTTGAAACGGGAGGAAAAGCTGATGTCTGTGTCAAGAGCCACTGTCACAGAGAAGCAAGGAGTAAAGGAATCCTTATGAATAAAACAGAAATTATGTTATGGATTCCTGAGCCAACAGGTTTTTCAGTGAAAGCAAATATAAATCTTTAGAGTTTCGTACAAAGAACCACTATGCTAATGCAAGAGTTATGCTACTCTACAACCAGAGAATATTTCAGAGAAGAAAAAGAACTCTTGCTTTCAATAAAATTACCAAAATCGGAAAGTCATTGAAAATAAATTCAAACAGAAAGTGTACAATGAGATCATCTTAATGCAAGGGTAAAAATGCTATGAATGAAAATAATTTTTGTGTGTGTTTTATTATTTCTTTGTATGACTGATATTGCAAGGATATTAAAAGGCCATCATTTATGTACAGTAAATGAATTAAATGTTTACTTGTTTGTTTTCCAACAGTCCTTATCAAACAATATATTTTTATATGAATGAGGGCCTCTCGTGCGGGCCATGTAGTGTAATGAACTGAGGTGAATTGTGTGTTACAGGTTATGAGAGAACAGATTAATGAGGTAAAAACTAATGAAGCTTACGAGTGCCTCCACATCACAGCTGAGAGACTCTCTACACCTGCACTCGTAACCGATGAGCTCAATAAAACCCGTCCATTCCACTCGCTCTCTCTTATGTGTGACATTATACTCCTATATAACTCCACACACCTCCACACTGCCCAGGACAGACACTGCTTTCCCGTTTCTGGCATATATGCACAAATAAAACATAAAAAACATGATTTATTATTTGCAAGAATCATTCAGCCATGTAACTATTTTATTCTCGTTTAACCTAATTCAGAATCTAAACAGCTTCCTTTGCATATAACAAAGATCTATAGTAGCAAAGATTACTACTATAGTAGATTAATAATAATCATCGTCCCTTCCCAAATTGAATTACTGTGAAACCGATCATGCAACTGAGCGGCATGTAGAATTCTATATATGTGCTGTGTTGTATTCTTCATATATCATATGATTAATAATGGTATATATCATATAATTATTATAGTTTCAAACCAAAATTCATACAGGCACGATATTCCATGTGAGAGTTATATGGCCCATAAGATGCATGTTAAATAATTTTAGTTGATTTAAAGACTATGTATTTTCATACAGCTTTACTTTCATACAACTTATGTTATTACATGATTTTATCAGTATAATATAAGCAATTTCAACTTTTTTTTACAAGTTATTCAAGATTCAACTCAATTTAAGTCAGAATAATATAATCTATAAATAATTTAATAATCATACAGTTGACTTTTACACACAAGCTTATTCTAAAAACAGAAGTCATATTTACTCACTCTCATGGCATTTCAAAACAGTAACTTTTTTTATTTTCAAAACACAAATTAAGATATTTCAGTCCATTTGCTGCTTCAAAACATTCATAAAAAGATTGTAAAACGAATCAAAATGAATCGAAAGTTTCAATATAAAGATTTCTGAAAAGACAGCATTGCTCTATATTATGAATAGATTGATTTTAGGCTTTTATTCATATATAAACACTAATCAGTGGACAAACAGTAACTAAGGCTAACCTTACTGACACGAGAATGAACCTCATTGGTTCTTGATGAAGCTCAAAAGTGATGCGTAACACGAGAATGAACCTCATTGGTTCTTGCTGAAGCTCAAAAGTGATTCGTAACACGAGAATGAACCTCATTGGTTCTTGATGAAGCTCAAAAGTGATTCGTAACACGAGAATGAACCTCATTGGTTCTTGATGAAGCTCAAAAGTGATGCGTAACACGAGAATGAACCTCATTGGTTCTTGCTGAAGCTCAAAAGTGATTCGTAACACGAGAATGAACCTCATTGGTTCTTGATGAAGCTCTAATGTGCTGCGTAACTGCTGTTGTCTAGTGTCATTGCTTTCTCTCAAGATTCGCACCAGTAATGCTTTTGTTCTAAGACACATTTATGGAAATTATTAAATGTCCTAATTTGAACTAAGGCCTTAGTCAAAGCCCGGTTTGTGAAACCAGGCCTAAATGGACGCTCTGAAGAATCAAAGTGTCAGTTGCATCGCAGTAAATGGAGAGACAAAAATCTCTCAGATTTCATTTCTAAGATCTATATTTGTATTCCGAAGATGAACGAAAGTCTTGCGGGTTTGTAACAACATGAAGGTGAGTAAATAATGACAGAATATTAATTTTCAAATTAAATGTTCATTTTAAGGCAGTAACTAAACTTTAGTTTTTATGTTGAAATTGGTGGAACTTTTACAGTTGAAACCTCTAAACATAACATAACATTTTAAAACATTTATTGTTTTGTATTATTTAAAAGTTTCAACTACATTTTCACCAAAGTGGGTTGTCAATGACCAGCAAACTGTCTTGCCTAAAATATAATTTCCCTGTCGGTGACCTAAACCCTCTTGGTGGATGATTAATTTCAGGCTATAAATATAAGACTTATATGTACTCTCACAATTCAGACCATAATGTAAGGTCTGTGTCCTTCTAGTCCAGCTCTAGTGACTCAGAGGCTCAGAAGGTGTGCTGTATCAGAGCTCCCCCCTCAGGAGCAACACTGCACTTCCTCAGTCTGAAACCTCTGAACTTACACTAATGCTCTCTGTTTATATGTATTTCTATGTCTACCATATCTATAAGTAGTGAGCAGTAATATGACAGTATTTGAGCTATTCTTGATTTTGTTTTTTTTACTGTGTTTACATTTTAGATTGTGGCTGTAAACGAGAATGCTCTTGCTTTTTTCCTTTTCTATAATCTTATTTCTAAATATAAATGTTATCACATACATCCTCCTGTGATATCATTCAAGACGTGAGGCAGTTTTTCAAATTGCTTTTCAAAGTCTCTTAGACAGCCTTAATGTCACAAGAGAGAAAGAGGGAGAGAGAGTATCAGAATTGAGAAGTCCCCCCCCCCCCCCCCCCCCCCTCTTCTCTAGAAATTCACTATTTATAATGTCATCTTATCTGGCTTGCTCTGAGGACTGCACTGTGAGTGCACTTGTGCTTTCTTTTGTTAGGGTGAGTTAGCAATTTCCTGTGAGATGGAACCACTGCAGTCGGGCGTCTCTCCCTGATAACGCCTCTGACATGAACGGCTGTTAGCATCAGCACGCAGAGCTGGGCCAGTTCTGATGGGGACTTGTCATCCAACTCCCACCAACCTCAGACAATCAGCATGCGGTCCGGTCCAGTCCAGTCCAGTCCAGTCCAGTCCAGAGAGCTATGACCTTCTGATGAGATGTCTGAAATGTCATATTGTGATCTTGCTATACTGCAGTTCGCACACTGTGAATCTGTATGCATGTAAAATGACCTCATGCATTTGACCAAATTTGCAGGATAACATGGAGCACACTTCATTGGACAATCCAGTGTAACAAATGAAGCAGATGTAATGTCAGTCGTGACTTCTGATTTCTTTTTCTTGACTCATTGGATATCTATACAGAACGCCATAGCCTACTTACTGAACACATAGACTATATATGATGCTATCTACAATAATAATAATTAAACAAGTTCACACTGTATTATACATTGTCCTCACATGACCTCATCGCGGTGCATGCTGCGTCATTTTATTAGTATGGAGCAAAAAGTGTCTCAACGGAATGATACATACTAAAATTGTCCCATATTTGAAGGTTTGCATGATCGATTCTGTGAATTTTCAGTTCTATAACTCCATTTTATTTAAACCTTAATAAGATGCTTTGAAATAATCTGAAATAAGCAGCTTTGAAATAATCTGTACGTAAAAAAGTTTTAAATAAATAAAGGTGACTCGACTTAAAATGAGAATAAAGGTAAAAAATTGTGACTGTAATATCTGAAATATTGCAAATGAAAATGGCATACTGCGTGCAGTATAGTCTACTATATAATGCACACATAATATTATGCTAGTTAGTTTTTTTTATCTGTATCATCGCATGCGGTCATATTATTATTTTTAAGTAGGAATTTTTCTATAAATGGCAGCAGGCTGTATAGTCACTTTCAATAGCTAAAGGAGCTTATGATGCATCCTAATATGTATTAAAAGACTCTGATTTATAGCTTATTATACTCAATGTTCTACTATACTCCTTTAAAGCGACTAGAAATCTAATTTCACCCCTTCTTTTCCTCCTGCTCTTTCAATCAATGTTTAACTGCGGGAGATTGTGGGAGCAATTTGCTCTTCTGGTCTCTCGTCTCAACAGGCAAACAGTAGCACACATCTGAACAATGTGCAATGAAAAGGGCCCATAATAAATACTCAATATTCCACATGATTATTAATGACGGATGCAGCAGCAGTGGTGCCCGTGCCAGGCTGTGCTGCAGTGCTGAGGTGTTTATGGGGCCGTGGCATGTAATCTCTCTGATGCCCATTGACCCTGCAGCGCGGGAAACAGGTAAAGCGCGGGCGCGCGCGATCTCCCCCGCACGCGCCGTCTCTCGCGCGCTCATTTAGCGCTACGCTGCTTTTCATAATTAGCGCCGCGAGGCCTCATTAAGTTCGCTCTAATGAATAAATATTGTATTTCATAGCCTGATTACCAGATCAGCTCGACGCTTGAGCGTCGTAAACAATTATTTCCCTAAATATTCATCACCCTAAAGTGGATGATCATTGGTATTTAATACCAGTATTTTCGAGTGCATCTTTATTATGCAAATAAATACTTTTGAAGCGTTTGTTTCCTGCAGATCCGAAAAAATTCACTCGCAGAATTAAAAACTGAGGATTCTGGGAAAAATAGGCATGAGACATGACATTTGCCGAAATTGACAGACAAGAAAAAAAAGACCCATTATAAAAAACAATCTTCTTACCACTAGTTACCGCCAAAACACCAGTTATCCAGCTTTACTGCTGTAATACTGTGAAAGCCACAACTTTAGAAAGTATTTTATACATCAAATGTAAATTCATGTCCCTGTTACCAATAATGTCACCTTTTCCTGGTTAAAAAACAATA
This sequence comes from Rhodeus uyekii, assembly GCA_037043235.1. Lineage (NCBI taxonomy): Eukaryota > Metazoa > Chordata > Actinopteri > Cypriniformes > Acheilognathidae > Rhodeus > Rhodeus uyekii. The sequence continues at coordinate 353,668 of JAWRVZ010000308.1, read as the reverse complement.
CTTAAAGACAAAATTCAATTCTATTTTGTAATTTTACATTAAGTATGCAATTAATGTTCTATTTATTTAAGTGCAAATCTAATGAAGTTAGTGGTTTTATGCATTTTTACATCTATTCCAAAATAATAACTAAAGACAGTAACAATTTAAACAATATATTTTATCTGTTTTATATTTTATCTATATTAAGCAGTTATTTTTCATTAATCTTCCATTAACACCATAATGTTTTTCATTCAGATCGATTTGCTAATGAGCACAAAAACAAGATGCAGGATTCATCGCACAAACCAAACATTTCTTGTCATAACCGATCATATCCAATCATAACCATTAATATCAAATCATAACGATTCATATCCAATCATAAACATTCATATCCAATCATAACCGATCATCTCCAATCATAACTAATCATATACAATCAAAACCGATCATATCCATTCATAACTAATCATGTCCGACCATAACCGATCATCTCTAATCAACACTAATCATATCTGAACATAAACGATCATATCCAAACATAACCGATCATATCCAATCACATCCAATCAAAACCAATCATATCCAATCAAAACCAATCATATCTAATCATAACTAATCATGTCCAATCATAATGATCATCTCCAATCATAAATAATCATATCTGAAAATAACTACCGGTAATCATATCCAATTATAACCCATCATATCCAAACATAACAATCATATTCAATCATATCCAACATATCCAGTCATAACTAATTAAATCATAACCGATCATATCCAATAATATCCAATCTTAACTAATAATATCCAATCATAGCCAATCATATCCAGTCATATCCAATCATAACTGATCATAACCAGTCATATCCAATCATATCCAATCATAACTGATCATAACCAGTCATATCCAATCATAACCGATCATAACCAGTCATATCCAATCTTAACTAATCATATCCAATCATAACCAATTATATCCAGTCATATCCAATCTTAACTAATCATATCCAATCATAGCCAATCATATCCAATCATATCCAATCATAACTGATCATAACCAGTCATATCCAATCATATCCAATCATAACCGATCATAACCAGTCATATCCAATCTTAACTAATCATATCCAATCATAGCCAATCATATCCAGTCATATCCAATCATAACTGATCATAACCAGTCATATCCAATCATATCCAATCATAACTGATCATAACCAGTCATATCCAATCATATCCAATCATAACCGATCATAACCAGTCATATCCAATCTTAACTAATCATATCCAATCATAACTAATCATATCCAGTCATAACCGATCATAACCAGCCATATTCAATCTTAACTAATCATAGCCGATCATATACAGTCATAACTAATCATGAACAATCATATCCAATCATAGCAAATCATATCAAGTCATATCCAATCATAACTAATCATAACCGATCATATCCAATCATATCCAGTCCTATCCAATCATATCCAATCATAACCGATCATATCCAATCATGACCGATCATATCCAATCATAACTAATCATAACTAATCATATCCAATCATAGCCAATCATATCCAGTCATATCCAATCATAACTAGTCATAACTAATCATAACCGATCATATCCAGTCATATCCAATCTTAACTGATCATAACCGATCATATCCCGTCATATCCAATCATATACAATCATGACTAATCATAAACAATCATATCCAATCATATACAATCATAACCGATCATATCCAATCATAGCCAATCATATCCAGTCATATCCAATCATATCCAGTCATATCCAGTCATATCCAATCATAACTAATCATGTCCAATCATAGCCAGTCATGACTAGTCATAACTAATCATAACCAATCATATCCAGTCATATCCAATCATAGCCAATCATAACTTATCATGTCCGATCATAACTAATCATAACCGATCATATACAATCATAACAAATCATAATGGTAATCATAATCATAATCATAATCATAATGGTCTTATCCTATCCTATCATATCCAGTCATATCCAATCATAAATAATAATGTCCAATCATATCCAATCATAACCGATCATATAATTCAAATCCAATCATATCCAGTCATATCCAATCATAAATAATAATGTCCAATCATATCCAATCATATCAATCCTATCCAATCATAACTAATCATGTCCAATCATATAAATCATATCCAATCATAACCGATCATATCAATCATATCCAATCATATCAATCCTATCCAATCATAACTAATCATAACCAATCATATCCAGTCATATCCAATCATAGCCAATCATATCAATCCTATCCAATCATATCAATCATATCCAATCATATCAATAATATCCAATCATAACCGATCAAATCCAATTATAGTGCGATGGAGGTACATGACTGTTGCCCCATTCATTCTCAACTATTCTCAACTTTACCCCTCACTAAACCCAGGGCATGCATTAACATATGCATGTTAAAAAGTCAATGGGCTCAGGGGAGGCAAGAGACGCGGCGTTCTGCTGTAACTTTTTTATTTATTTTTGATTATGATTACTAGATTGCATACTTTCTTGCGTTCTGCCTGTCTAATGCACTTTCTCAACAAATTCTTTTGTTAAAATTATTTTAACAAAGCTCTTCAATCCGCAGCGGCGCTGAGCAGAGCGTAAACACACTTAGATAAACACACACCTGCTTTTGTTCTGACCCATGCTTTGCTCAGCGCGTAAGAATGATACGTGCCTTCAATTCAGAGAGTGCTGCGCGGCGCTGAGAGAGTAGCGTCACTGACAGAGCGACGTGCAACACAAACTCAGCGCATGCGCAGTGAACTAGGTACGCTCATGAGACACAAGATAACCATGTGAAGTGGCAAATTTGTCCCTCTTTTGTGCTTGAGATATTGGAGGATTAAAGTCCAAATTCATTAGGGACTTTCTTAGGGAAAGTCCCTTTGAAAAATAATGCGTTCCTCCCTTACAAAATAATTAATTGGGTTACTTTTTCGATCTTATTGCATTTGTAGGAGTTTCCCTTCAGTATTTCCCTGCAGTATTTATGGGAGGAGAGTGTTTGATTTACACTTTGAAGGTGATTTACTAAGGTTTGAGCTTTACTGGGATTTCTGTCATTATTTACCATCTTAAAACATGCTAATTGCTAACATGCTAATAACACTAATTTGCGCTGCTCTTGGTAGATTGTGTTGGTCATTATGGAAATGGTCCGTCTGTGTTCTGTAATTTGCGTGTGGTCAGTAGATCACATGCTGAACTTTACTCTTCCATCTGTGCTTTTATGGGATTGCGCACTCACGCTAATTTACTCTGTTTAGAAAATCTGGCCCTATAAGGACTGATCCACAGGTGAATGTGCAATAATCATTGATGTTCAATTGAACAAACATGAAAATCATTTTTAAACCTTGTAAAGCTTACTTGGATTTTCTTAAAACACAGTATCCTAAAAAAGGACATTTCTTTTTTTGCTGAGTTTATATTCCAGACTATCAATGGCCAAAATCTGTATTAACACTAAAGGGGCGTTAAATGTCAGAAATCAGCAAGTTCATGGTGATCCAAATGAGAGGACGGAAAAAAGGAAAGAACGAGTGAGCTGAGGGTTGTGAAAGAGCTTTAACAGGGAAAAATGATTCACAGGTATGAGATTTCCCATTAGAGTCTGCTAATTATTTCCACACCATTAGTGGCAGCTCTCTAATGAGGGATACGAGCAGACTGCAGTACATCACAGTGCTTTCGCTCTCCTCTGCAGGGTTCCAGTTGGGGGGGGGGGGGGGGGGGGTCATGGTAATAGCAACCCCCTTCTTTATGCCCTCTTAACCCACAGGGGCACAGAGGGGCAAGAGCTAAGGGCATGTTCAAATAACCGCAATATTCTTTTCTGATTGAATTTCTGCTGAAATAGATGTCGAGGCAGACACTGCTGTGATATGGAAGGGTTGTTCTGATGTAAGAGGAGGTTCTCCATTAACATGGGAAATCACACACTTGTGATGATGCTCCTTTTTGTGTCCCAACCTATTTTTTTAATCATTAAAAACATACAGTACAGTGAATTGAACACACCTTTTCTAATATTCACCTGTTTCTCATAAAATTTAAAATAGTAGTTTTCTTTCATTTATATATATATATATATATATATATATACAGTGGAGTTCACTTATCTCAAGTCACGGTTACCTCGCCAATCCTATTATGTCGACGTTTGTGAAGGGGAACCGCCAAACTCCCTATTTGTCTCAGTATTTTCGATTCTTTAATGTTGATTCGTTAATGTCGCCGAAATCTAAAGCTAGAGCACAAAAAGGGACACAATCGTCACTTCACATGGTTATTTCGTGACTAATTCACGTACCTAGTTCACTGCGCATGCGCTGAGTTTGCCTTGCACGTGGATTGCGGTCCGCTCACGGTTCACTCCCTGTCGTTGATCTCGTCTGAGGGATAACACGCTGTAGCTTCCTGCACGTTTTTTATGATTTTGTGAGCAATCTTTGTGTTTTCATTGTTGGAGAATATAATTAAAGGTTTGTATCAAGAATTGAAGGTGGTTTTTATTGTGGTGGTTTTACATATGCCTTTTGTTGTTAGCAAACATATACACAGTACAGTGTATTATTATTTTTTGATGAATGCCGATCGCTTCATCAAACAAATCGCGGCAATACTGCATGTACATTCTCATTTAATAACTCACATCATGTACATCAATTCATTTTCCTTTCTTGCCAGGGTTGTTATCTTTGGCGCTCTGACAGCTGACAGCTTGCGCTTCACTTCCACTATCACTCTGACAGCTGGCGCTGATAAGCTGTCTGACCTGTCAATCAGGGCGGGCTCTTCTCATCTCATTCAAAGATCAACACAACACGCTTCTTAAAGGGACGAGCGAGGCGGGAGAGGCTGCCCTTTCGTTTTCTTCTGATTCTTACTTGTGTTTGTTTTCTTATTGTGTGAATTTTGCGCACAAGCACTGTGTACCGAGCCTGAACAGTTATGGATAATTGACGTCATGCGAGCAACATTTGAAATTCGAAATGTGAACTTACACAAAAAAGCCCATCAATCTATGGGTGCGGGTTATGCCAACGATTTTTTACACAAAGCTATATGAGCATGCTTCTGCGGGTTATATGTGGAAAAATATGTTAATATATGTAATCTCGTTGCTTTTTTGCAACCCCCGAGGCCATCGACATAACCAAACTCCATAAATATATATACACACACACAGTGGTGTGAAAAAGTGTTTGCCCCTTTCCTGATTTCTTATTTTGTGCATGTTTGTCACACTTAAATATTTTATATCAAACAAATTTAAATATGTCAAAGATGACAAACACAAAACGCAGTTTTTACATATAGGTTGTTATTGTTATTAAGGGAAAACCAAATCTAAACTTACAAGGCCCGTTGTGAAAAAGTGTTTGCCCCCTAAACCTAATAACTGATTGGGTCCGTAGCAGCAACAACTGCAATTAAAAGTATTAACTTTTTTTATGGGACATACAGTGTACAGAAACTACAGGCCAAGGTTTGAACCTTACGCTAAAGTTAGTTTTCCAAAAAAAAAACAAAAAAACTACTTCCGGGATATTTTCTTTTGGCCTCGTAATTAGAACATTTTTCCTTAAAACAGAGAAAGAATTCATAACCATAACCCCAATAAGAGCTGTCATTACCACAAGTGAAAAGTTGTCACCCTTCCTGTAGACACAAGCATTTCTCACTCAACACTGGAGGAGAGACACCTCACATGATCATGAAGTGCTTTGGGTCTACAGCACTACATAAACATGCTATACAAATACTGAACTTGGTCCTGGAGTTCAGCTCGAACATCTCACACATGCCCAGGAAGACCCTGATCAGCTGCTTCTGGTGTGTGAGACTGGGTTTGAAGATCTTAGCTGGAGCAGAACTGGACACCCCACCCTTAAAACAGTAAACCAATCACATCCAAGCATTCAACTGCCCTTTAGTAGAATAAAGTGGTTCAAGCCGTGGGTTTTACAATTCATGTTTCCATAGACACTGCCTTAATTCTATTGTGCAGCTCTTAAAAAAAAAGGAGAAAAAAAAAGGAGATAAAGTCTTAAACTGCCAGAATTTTTATTTTAAAACAACACCCTGATGACTTATTGGTTCTTAAACATTCAAACAATGGAATGTACATTTGAAAGCTATTGAATATGAACTGGATTACACCATTATAACCTGAAAACAATGTAAACAAAACCATCATGAACATTTCACCCTGCATCTTGAACACTCATAGAGACAACAGAAGTTAAAAACCACATTTTATTCCAGCGCTACAGAAGAACAGTGAAGATCATACAGATAAAAACAGTACGGCACATATTGCAGGCCTCAAAATAACCAATACAGTACAAAGTATTTATAAAAAACAAACATTTAAAACAATGTAAATTAAGATTTCATGTAAAAACTCCCAGCGTTCTGATCAAAGACCACAGCGATTAAAAAGACACTGAGGACGATGTCAGTTATGTTTGGTCTTCCGCAGAACATGGCGAGCCTTTTATTCGCTTTCCTCCAGGTCCTTCTTTAAACTGTGGAGAGAACAGAGATACGGGTCACCTCAGATTCACCAGGCGAAGAACAAGAGAGAACGCCACAGTCACAGCAACTACAATCCTTAAAGCCGTACAGAGCTTTACATTTATATTGCAACAGTTAGTGGTGACATTATACAAAATATTTGGCTGAAAATTAAGTCTAAACCTTCTCTGAGAGCTGAACCGGTGAGGTTTAATTAGCGCTTCAATCTTGAATAAACGTCACTGGACTGACAGAGTTCACTAAATCAATCTTCATTTTGATGAACGAATCGGTTTTCTGTTGATACATGAATACTGTTGATTTGAAGCGCTCTTCCTGTTCAACACTCAGTGAGCTTGGTTTGTCTTGATAAAAACAAATTTAGCTTTCAAATGTAAATTTTAAACTTGAACTGCAAACATTTGGATCTTCCTCCTCACTAGTAGTTACAGCACAAAATCATTCAGCGTTTTAACCACAGAAAAACGTCAATAAGAAAAGCATAACAGAGCTACATTTAGCCAAGAAGAGCCATTTAAATGTTCATAAACTACAAATAACTCCAGCGACGAGCATTTAAATATGAGCAGCATTACAAATTATATTTCATATACAGTAATACCTTGAGATAAAAGCATCATTCGACATTCGAGTATTCCAAGATACGAGCACATTTTTGCTTTGAAATACGAGTAAATATTTGAGATATGAGCAACGCCGATCTAGCAAATGAACTTGATTAGTTTAAAGGAAAATTAATTGTTTCTTCTGTTATTTCTTATGGGGGAAATGATTTGAGTTACGAGCCCAGTCCTGAAACAGATCACGGTACTACTGTACTTCGCTATTTAACGCATGCTTGAATTTGTCATGAAGCTTCTAAAGCCACTATTTAAGCGTTTAATTAAACTTAAAAATTGAAGTAGAAAAAAAAAGTTGAAAATTGTAAGTAATAATTTAAGTTTGAATGATGTTTTATATATAAATAAAAACTGTTGAAAAGATAAAATGAACAGTAACAGCTACCTTTTGAGATAGGCGTGTACGTTGTCGTAGCCGTGGTACTTGGCCAGGTACACCAGCACACCTGTAGCGCAGCGCCCCTCTCTGGCACGGCAGAAGCTGCAGTTACAGATGCCCCTGCAGGGCGGGCACAGCCACTCCTGGAGGAGAAACGCAAATCAGCAACTCGTCGCGTCACAACCCACACGCCAGCGCCACACACACACACACTAACCGGGTTCAGCAGGGCATCGTGCACCTCTTCTCCATAGCGGTTCCGGAGACACGGCCCGCAGAACTGCCCGCGGACACCCACACACTCCGGGTTACGGCAGTTGGTCTTGGTGTCGGTGGTTTTCTGGCGGCACTGATGGCAGGTGGAGCCCTGATGAGGAACAAAAGCACAGCCAGACGGTCACGAGCGGCTCTGTGAAACCGAGGAGGTTAGATGGTGAAGGAGACTCACCGTGGCGCGGTTGTAAGTCTTCTCTCGGACGTTGACGCAGATGTTATCCAGTTCTTCCTGAGTGATTTCCTCCACAGGCCTCACGACATGAGGAATCGTCAGAGTGCTGTTATAACTGCGCCGCCGCGGCTCCTTCTGCTCAAACACACACATATTCAGCTTACTTAACGGGAACATAAGACACTTAAGTGATCTGCTTATGGCAATAACTGGCCGTTTTGAGACTACATGTATACACTTCCACTCCAAAGAGTTAAAAAATAGTTTTTTTGGGGTCAGTAAGACTTATTCTTTGAACAATTAAAGGGACATTTTATTAATAATTGATGCATTTGTCAGATGCTTTTAACCCAAAGCAACTTACATTGCATTCAAGACGCACATTGACATTCTAAGCAGCTCTTGTTTTCCATGGGCATCGAACCTTGGCGTTGCAACCGCCACATTATACTGCGAGCAAAACTCATTCAAAACTACTTGCCCGCAGCCAATCCAAGATCCAAGTGACTTTCTTCAGTCCAACAGTAAAGATCGTGCCATGGTGATTCATAATGCAAGTCAATGGAACATCGGCAACTTTCCACGGTATAAATTTAGCTTGTTGCGCTTTTCGTTTACTTTGAGCAGCCATTTATTCAAGTGTCAATTTTTTCAAATGCCGTTTCTTACCAACCCCAAACAGAGGAGAGTGTGTGTGTAATATCTGCACATTTAGTTAATGCCAAGAATCCCACCTCTTCCTCATCATCGTAAAATCTGTTTTTGCGAACCAGGCTGTATTTGTCGTCGGGATCGTCCTCTGGAGGGGGGGAGGGGGGTCCGTCGACCAGCGAGCGCGAACGTGTGTTAATGGGCGTCTTTCGGTCAGGGAGTTCCCAGCGTTTATTATAGCGACGAGGAACACGCTGAGGCTGGGAGGAGAAAGATTCGGTAAAACTATGAGATGACAGCTACCATTACGAATATATAAATCAGTATTAACAGCATCAATTAGTTCGTAATAGTAATAATTATTATATTAAGTACCTTATTGAGTCCAGGCACCTTATCCAGCTCTGCCATTAGTTTAGCGAGCTATAAGAGAAAACAGAATTCAAACATCAAGTACATGAACGCAACTTGGGCTGAGTGACCGGTTCATAAACAGGAAATTAAAGATAACGCAGAAGGGGACCTGCTCACCATAGCTTTGTTTTCTTTAATGTTCAGCGCTCTCTTCAGCAGGAAGCCGTCGCTCTCAGGGTCAGACTCCGGGTCTCCGGCCTCAGGTTCGGGCTTGGACTCCGGGGTCACTGGCTTGGATGGACTGGCCCGTTTGTTCGGGAACTTCATGGCTACTCGGAGCGTGAATGATTTGCGAGTCTTCCTGGGAGGTGAACAGCTCTCGGCATCAGACTCCATTTTCTGAAAGGAAACGCATATGATTAATTGAGCAAACGCCACCCTTCAAAAAGCAATTATGACAAAGCAGCAAGCAGAGAAGCGCGGTTACAAACCATTTCGGTCATTTCATCATTCAGGTCATTCTCAAAAAAGCTGCACGCGTCCTCTTCCTCCATCTCCGGCAGAGCGTTACACATCTTCTCAAGCCGGGCCGAGCGTCTCATCGGCCTCAGTGGTCCCTTCTACAAGGAAAAATGATCAGCATCATCAATTGGGCATCAACGGTCAATTTCAGAAGTGGAAAGTTCATGACATACTGAGTTGCCAAAACCATCGGATCCAAAACTATCACAGCTGTCATCCGAGGAGGAAGAGGTTTCCACAGCAGTGCTCCTGTAACTGCGCAGGTTCATCCTGACGGAGGGCGGAGAGCTCGCCTGTAGTCTCTGTAAGGCATTCACAATCCCACATTAATGAAGAACCCAGAGTAAAGCAAAAAAAAAAAACAGCACAAGACACCCGAAAATTAAGGAGCGAGACACAAATGGCTTTAAATGTCTCACCCTTACATTTTTAGGCAAAATAAACAAAAAACCAGTGAGGAAAAAAAAAAAAAAGTCATCTCAGTTTTTTGTGTCATCAGTGTCTGGAGGGCGTGGTCACAAACCTTTAACGAAACTAACTTTATTCATTAAAAAAAGGGAGGTTTTGCAAGTATATTCAAGACGGCAAGTCATTTAAACGACGTTGTTTAGGTTTACTCCAACACAAGTAGGTCAGCAAATAAATTACATTTTATAGAAAACTCAAGTTTTACTAGATTAAAACTATTGCTATACTCTTTTTATCACTTATTTTATCTTTTGCTTGAGACATTTATTGTGGACGGCAAAGCGAGAATTTCATTGCACAGGGAAACATGCTTTCTCTCTGAGAATTCTGACAATAAACACTTTGAATCTGAAAGATGTTAAAGTTAAAACGACCCCCAACAAAACACAAGGATGTCCTCGAAACAAAGCGAGCACACTCTTTCATCGCGTTCAAACACACTGCATTCATTCGCCACAAAACACACACGACAGCAGCTACACTTTCAGCTCAACAGCAAACACAAGCTGGTTTATTTCACTGTACCTTGGAGCGCATCGTGTTGTAGTCCTGCGTGTAGAGTGTGCCGGGAGCGAGCGCGCGTTGTTTAGAATGGAAGTTTGGCGGGTAAATGTTGAAGAGGCGTGACTCTCTTCCGCGCCACACGACAGTCCTGGAAGGCGCATATAACTAATACAATAACCCGATCAAACTGGCTGAAGATTAAATAACTGTATTATCAATTTAATTATGAGTTTAATACAAGCTTAGTGATACAATTGTATTAGAAGTCCGGGGTAGTTAAAATAAAGGTGAATAAATTATGACTATTTGTTGTTTTTATACAGCGCTTACAGGATCTTTGGCTGTGGCGCCAAACTTCAGAGCTCATTTGGATAAGGATGCATAAATCGCGCGAAATGTTGAATAGATAAAAAAAGAGCATTGTTGGTTCAAAGTTTTCATTTTTTAATATCTTATAAATGGACAAAGTGAAAAATTCCACCTATATAATAATAAATAAATCTTTAATATCATATAAATGAAATAATCCTCCATAATAAAATGTCACAATATAATATATCCACATTGGCCTTGCAGGCATACATTTTTAAAATAGAAACATTCTCAGTTATGATCACCACTGAAGTATTCAGCATAGTTCCAATAGAAAAAAAGGGAAACTAAAAATAACAATCACAAAAGAGACAAATTCAAGTTTAAGCCTAGAAAGGGAATATCAACTTTTAAAAAGCAAAGAAAATGGCCTTTTTCAGGAAAGGCATGATAATTTATGACATTTAAGATCTGTATATACATTTCATGCTGAAATGTTGCCCTTAATCAGTCAATTTAGAAGATTCTTTTATTTACAATACACAATAATCCTGTAGAAACAGTTAGGGTTAAGTGCTCTCGTTGGTTAAGATCAGCCCTTTCTGCGAATCAAACTTGACTCGTTAACAACTCCTAAATCAGAATAAAAGCTTAATTTCGGCCGCGGCCACCTCCCCTCCCTCCCCTGCGCGGTCGGCTTCGGGCCTGCCTCACTTCCTGATGTTTATGTTCCTGTTTATTAGGCTTCTTTCTTTCAACTTTAATCCACTCCCCATCACCAGCCCCGGCCTCTTCAGACGGCCCTTTCTGCTTCACCCCTTCAGTGACGATTGATATCCCTGGTATTGGCCGTTGTTGTCCCGGTGGAGTTGCATAAGAGTGGCTGTTTCGTGGCCGTCCGGCATGCGGGAAGCCTCTGGATCCTCTCTGGGTCACCTGATTAAACCTCCTGGCTTCTCCGTCTCCTCTTGCTCCTCCAGTGATTTTCAGCGTGTGGTCATAGTATGTTTTCCTGTTATAGTTGTGTTTAGCTCCAGCACTAGGGGGGCGCTCTCGCTCTGAGGTGCTCTCTGACGTTGTGCTGGACGGGCTGCTGCCCTTTGATCCCAGGTGTATGGTGGAAAGTTTGACAGAAAGGGTGGGAGAAGAACTCCGTGAGTCTGTCCATGGATTGAGAGGGCTGCGATTGGGCGACTTCCTTACAGCAGCGGCGTACGACGATTGGTTGCTGATGACAGACAGGAACTGAGGGAGGGTCATCTTGCCTGTGGAGTCCTGGGCAGCTTCTTCTTTCATCTGTTTCATTCTCAGGTTGTAAATCCATCTGGGATCAACACCTGTTTGAGAAACACAGAAACAGAATGACAATCAAAGCATTTTTAATGACTATACAAAGGGCTTAAAAACAGATGGCTGACAAGAAAGGAAATCTCAGGGGGTCAAATTAAATATAATACAAGTTGTGCAATTTTTGCTACCATATAAAATTCACATAAAACTGAAATAATTAAATAAAACTTGGTCAGATTAAGTCACAGGATTTAATTTTTTTGCCTAAATGAAGCATCTACTCGAATGGCACGAGTTGGTTACTTAAAATTATTTTATTATGAATTCTCTAAAAGTGTTAAATGATTGAATGCGACAAATTAAATTTGTGTAACACAATTATTATTTACTTTAAAGCAGTGGTTCTCGATGCCAGGGGAACATGCTTTTTTTTTTTTTTTTGCCAGGGAGTAGTTTTCATGCTCTGAACAAGAGCAGCAGATATGAAGTTCAGATAACAAACCCCTCATCCTTTGACGTGTACGATCACACCGGTGTTCATATGCGTTTCGTGATCAACCACTAAATTCACACGTTTTCACGCGATATCTGGCACTGATCCAGAGAAAGACGTGCTCAGAACGTGTCATTTATCACAATAATTCAGTGTTTTCAACCACATAAGGTTTAAAACATTTAAATACTCATAAGTACTGGCAAAACAATAAATTAATATGTTATTTATTATTTATACGAACATGATCATTATACAAATTAAGCGACAAAACACTTTCACTTCCACTGAATATCAGGTAGTTGATGACAGAGCCAACAAGTTGGTGACTATTTTGAATAAAAAAGAAAAAACTAAATAAATGTGACTTTATAATAAACAGCGCTTTTTGTGACTGCGGTATGTCACGTGACAAGCATGACGCGTCGCCATGGAAACAATAAGGCGAAAGTTCCAAAATGGGGGGAGGGACTCGCTCTCTATTAATCGGTAGTGTGTTACCTGAGTTGGACCTGCTTCTGTTGTAACCTTCCCTGAGGCTGGCCGCCGTCTCAATGAGCAGCTCTACTGGTTTGATCACGTCTCTCCCGCTGTCTGGACTCCACCGCACTGTGTGCACATGCCTCGTGCACTTCGGAGATCTCACGTTACTCTGTCAGGAAACAAGGCACCAGTTAAAGACAGTCTCATGCCCCCTTATAACTTGATTGAAAATACTGCATTCAAATATATACAAGATATATATAAATATAAGGGGTTTCATGAAATAAACTCTATTATAATTGAATGTTATAATATTTAGTCAACATGAAATTAAAATCAACCATTGCTAAAGAAGAGTGAAAAAGAAGAGCATGTAATTGTATTGTGTGTACACTTATTAAAAATAAATATTTTTTAAATCTGTACTTAAATGTTAATGAAATGAAACCGCACATAAGTGCACTTAAAGAGATTATTGAAGATTATTTAAGCTTCATGCACTGTGTATCTATTACTAACAAAGCCTAGCAACTAACCTAGCGAATTTGCTAATTCAAGCTAAATCATGTTAGCGAAATGTAATTTAATGCTAAACTATGTCAGCAAACTTGCTAATTCAAGCTAAATCTTGCTAGCAACATGCTAATTCATACTAAATCTTGCTAGTGACATGCTAATTCATACTAAATCTTGCTAGCGACATGCCAATTCATCTTAAATTTTGCTAGTGACATGCCAATTCATGTTAAATCTTGCTAGCGACATGCCAATTCATGTTAAATCTTGCAAGCGACATGCCAATTCAAACTAAAATCATGATAGCAACATGATAATTCATGTTAAATCTCGCTAGCAACATGCTAATTCATACTAAATCTTGGTAGTGACATTCTAATTCAAGCTAAATCTTGCTAACAACATGCTAATTCATACTAAATCGTGGTAGTGACATTCTAATTCAAGCTCAATAACTTTTAAAAAGTTATAAACTTTCAAAACTTTTCAAGCTTGACGCTTTTACAACTACTTTAAACTTTCAGGCTAGGCTTTCTCAAGCCAACTTCAAAGTTTGTTTACACTCATCTAGTTGTAACATTGTTGTAAAAAAATGTTTGACTTCAGAAATGTTCATCAAAACTTACTAGAATATGCTCTGAAAAACACCACAAAACAGAAATAATAGCTGTACTTTAGTTACATTGTCCTCATCTTCAGTAGTTTGTTAAATAACATTTAGCTAACCACATTTACGTTTTAGGGGTTTAAGTCAGACTTAGGGTCGAATTCAGGGTTAGTATCTTGATTGTTAGCTACATATATCGTACAATAAACTGTAAAATAAAGTTCTGGTCTTTTGGCAGGTACTCACCTCATAGTTTACTATGCAGTCGACAGTTTGTGTGCCAGATATTCCGACGATCCATTTATCCATGACAAACGGAGGCTGGAAAGTAATTTACCACAAACAGTAAAACACATCACAACAGAGGCTGAAAGGCACGACGGCATCATAACACGCATCAGGTCGTCTTCACTGTAATCATGACACATTTAAGACTTGTGTTGGTGGAGTAAACACAGTTGTGAGGTAGAATTATTTGACCCCAGGAAACAAACTGAGCTAATGTCTCGTCTCCCACATTCCTCAAAACACAGTGGGAATCTAATGGAGACATCATTTTCAGTGATACATGGCATCTCTCACCTTGGTCATCTTTAACACATCTACATCTGGTCTGTTGGCATTAAAGGTCACGTCTTTGATATATGCTATCGCCACCTCATCCCCATCAAGCTCCATGTACAGTTTCCATTTGCAGTCCTGCAGAGGTCAGAAAGACAGAGTGAGACACACATGAGAAAACAGTGGGTAGGATGAGGTTAAAGTGTCAGGAATATGTGGATATAGGCATAATGCATGTTTTTAACAAACAGAAATGTAGACCCATATGATTTTAGCTGTTTGAGGGTCATATAACAACAGCACGACCTAGAGGACAGCGATGGGAATTAACGAGACACAAAGCACAAACCAGGGTGAATCAACCTGCACACATTTTCTCCCGGCTCAAAATTATCTAATATCTAATTGCTTAGAAAAGTAACATCTTAATTTCTTCACATTCTGAAGAAACGTTCAATGCCTCTTCCCCCATGCGAGCGAGAAATGTTATTTCACGATAGATTTACTGCGTATTCATTGATCTCATTTCTGTTATTAAAAATAAAAAGAAGCAAATTACAAGCAATAGGATAAATACAATATATTTGTCTATAGTGCTACTGATTTACAGAATAAATGTTTTAGCAAAACTTTTTATACCGTGGTTAATGATATAGAAATAATGAACAAAAGGATAAATGAAAAAATTGAAAACAAATAAATGAGGTATACTATAGAAGTCAATGGGTTCAGCAACTGTTTGGTTACCCATATTCTTCAAAATATCCTCTTTTGTGTTCCGCAGGAGAAAGAAATTCATACAAGTTTGGGACAATGTAAGGATAAGTAAATCCGTTTATAACAAACACAGTGGCTTAATTTGTAGTAAATTTTTTGTAAATTGTAGTGTTAACCGAAGGATCAATAAAAATGTAGAATAATAAGAATGAACATATTTTAAATTAATACAATCATATATTTTGACTCAGCTCTTTTCTTAAAAAATGGTTTAAAGGCTGAAATTAATGAGGCTGAAACGTGTTTTTGTCATTACATTGTGTAGGAAGTTGCCTTAAACAATGAACTACATCTCCTTCAACATGGTTTTAATCTTATTTGCACAGGTCTTAAAAACCTTCCATTTATTTTCTAAATCTCTGCAGATACCCTGAGAACAAAGATTAAACTTTCTAGTGCTTGTGTGTGAAAGTTCCTCAATTATGAAACAGAAGACAAGAGCGTCGTTATTCAGCGCAAGTCAGTTCAATGTTGATTCAATTCAGTTCAATAACAGGGTCGATTTTGCAAAATGCATCAAATGTGTTCAAGTTGTGGTCTCATCAAACTCTTTTATATTGGTTTGGTGCGTCATAGTCTTGTATGATAGGAGAACTGATGAATGCCTATAAAGCAACACATTTACTACTAGCTTTTCTAGTGTCACAGATAATGTTGAACTTTGCACGGTTATAAAGCTGCGAGACATTGTGGTGTGGCGTGTAAAAGCAAACATTTCCTGGAGGAACCCAAGCCTGAGAATGAACCACTGAATGTCAACGGGAGAGTATTCATGCATAACACGTGTGTTTCTGAGACAGAATGATGTGAAGACTGAAGCTACGAGAGATCAGAGGGCAGAGAAGCGACCATGTTCGTTTCTCAGGCATAACAAGAGCGAGAGACCTTTACATTCATTCTCATTCACATTAGCAATGGAGATGAGGCCCCTTACCGAGAGGCCAGGCTAGACACGGCTGAGCCGAGCGCTGGGCAGAGCGGTAATGATCCGTCCAATCTGCCAGCCCGGCACTGAGGTCAAAGGGAACGTGGCCGTTCACACTACACACACTTTCACACACTTGATAGAGCGTCCTTGTGCAAGTCTAACTGCTGTTGTCCCTTCTGCATTGTGCATTCATAAAACCTGTATAATGTACGCCTCAAGTATTATTAGACAATATTCAGGATAATTCACTTTATCTCTCTTTTTTGTATTGCATCCTGTCATTGTTACTATTCTTAGCTTTTGAAACACTGTTAGCTACTTTATTTAATAATGAATACATGCTGTTGCGTATGATATATGTGCTACTTGCAGGTAAAGAGGTGAGAGGTGGATTTTAACCTTTTTTGTTGTCACTTGTTGTTTTTGCGTAGCTTCATATGATGGTATTTTGACCAGCTGAGAACTTGTGAAGAGCTGATAAAATGAGCAAAGAAGTCGAAATGGCAGCAGGAATCCCTCTCTCTCTTTCTCTTTCTTTCTTTCACTCACTCACTCACTCACTCACTCACTCACTCACTCACTCACTCACTCACTCACTCACTCACTCACACACACACACACACACACACTCTCACACACACACACACACACACACACACACACACACACACACACACACACACACACACACACACACACACACACACACACACACACACACACACACAGTTGATTCAGTTGAACTGCATCAGAGGTTGTTTTGGACTCAGTTTCAGGACTTTATTTTCAGGCAGCAGCATCACACTCATTCAAATGAACCGCACTAACAGAGAAATCGCTCCAGAGACTGTCTTAATCCAACCAACGCCTCTCTACTTTTAATAAAGATGACTATGTTAAGTTTCAGGATGTCTCATTTGCAGCAATTTCTTATCAGCTTTCACAGGTTGATTTTTTACCATCCCAGGAGGAGTAAAAACTATATAAGTGGTTTGAACATCAAGTGCATTTACACTGGTCCAGTTTCATCTGGAATGCGTTTTAGACCTCCTACTGAGGTGGTTTGAGTGATCCGGTTTAAATCACTCAAAACTATCCCATCAGAGAAGACGCATGAAGTGACCAGGTGTTAACAGGGCCAGAGAACTAAACTGAGGGCTTCAATTCACCAGAGATAACAAACTGAACGTGAAACAGGTGACACAGAGCAATCAGTAACCATGGCAACAAACTAGAGCATAATTAATAACAGGGCTGTCATGATTCCTTAATTACATTCAAGTACCATACGAAAAAAAAAAAATCTTGATTGCAATTAACACATGCCCCGAAGTAACTGGCAAAATACTGGAAGACTAGAGTCCACGAACCCATTATTAGACCGTTTTCTAAGGCTGCAACATGTATAAAAACATTTTAAATCCATATATAGCATAGTTACTTTTAAATAAAGAAGTGGCCACACATTAAAGATTGAGTAAACATTTGAATCAAATGTCATTTGGCAAGTATTAAACAATGATTTGATCTGTTATAAAGTGTAACAACAGCTAGCGCCCTCTGCAGGCATATAATACATAATGTACAAAAAGATGATTGTTTATATTACCAAATATTCTTGCCTTATTGTTACATATGTATTTCAAGTCATTTTAAAGGCTTAGGTCTATTGTTATTATGACAAAAAAAATATCAAATTACTCAATGAATCTAAATAATCGACCAATTACTTGATGCCAGCCTTTAATAATAACCTAAGAAACTGACAAGGAAGCATAAGAACCAAACAGAAGCAGAAAAGCAGCTGTAAATCCTAACAATACCAGGGTTTTTATAGTTAACTAAAACTTAAAACTGTACAAAACATTTACATTACTTCAAATAAAAATATTTTATAATTTTGCCATTTGTCAATTGCTTACCTATATAGATTACCTATATATAAATTCCTATATAGATTTTATAAAGTTTTATTTCAGTTAATATTTATTTTATTTAAAGCAACAGGAATGGTTTTTTAAAATGGTTTTAAGTCTAGCTTTAGTTAACTTTAATAACCCAGACTGATTGCCTGCCTCCACTTAACACTTAACTTAGTTTATTTCAGCAATTTGCCAAGGCAATATTTCTCGTTTCCATTTAGCTTAACTTAATGTACTAAAATACCTAAAAGAAAATATACAATAAAAACTAAACAGACATATTTAAAAATAATAATAAAATGTCAAAATCCTAAACCAAATTACTAAGTGTTTAACTACAATTACAATAAAATTGTAAAAATTCAAATGTGAAATAATTCAAAATGTGAATATATACGATAATTTCTCAATGATGCTAAAATGTCAATGAGGTGAATTTGATTTTCAGCGCTGCCGATCACACTCCTCACAGCCAGCCAATAGGAAACCCCGTTAACCCCTTCCTGACCAATCATCTTTTAGTCTGATCATTTAAACGGTTCATTATTGGCAAGTGGAGACCCATACTATACCGCACATAACCCTGTTACACAAGCATGAACAGGCATGAACCGTGAGCCTCTGCCTGTTTGTTTTTGGAACAGGGCTTAAAGGCATCCAATAACAAGTCGTCCGAATGCTGACCAAGCGTTTGCCAAATGTTATCCCTGCCTAATAGCAGCAGCAGAAACAATGTGCGGTAATGACGGCCAGAGTGGTAAGCGTCTAATGACACCTCATACATAATTCAGCACCTTTCCGGCGACTAAGCCCTGATATCCTCATTAACAGAAACACTCTGTGCTGTCAGATGGGCAAAGCACAATCGTAGGGTCTCATTTAGGCTTTGAGAAGTGCAGCTGGTACCACGAAACCGCCAGGAAAGATAGAGAGAGAGAGAGGGAGAGAGAGAGAGAGAGAGGGAGACGAGTGAAAAAAGACGGCAGAAAAAGAAAAAAAAAACCTTGAGCGAAGCGGGTTTGTTTTATTTAGTGCAAAAAACCTTGCAGTTTGTAAAAACAAGGCTGACACGGAGGCTGACACCAGGCAGGGGAAAATAATTAGCTCTCATTTTCTCAGACTCCTGTTTCCTTCTTCCCGCTGAGCTTCCTCCCAACCAAACCACCACATGTCAGGAGAAATAGGAGGCAATTAGCGGCCCCGCTTCAGCCCCGCCGCACGCGTTGAAAGGGGACTATTTATGATGGGACAATGAACAGCTGAAAGATTAAATAACATTTGCCTTTTAAAAAGAAAATGACTTCTGGCTAAATTTTTGATTAAATTCAAACGGAAAGTGAAGACGCAGTCGCTCTCCTGTGTCAGGGGCCCAAACAAAGGCTCGCTGGCAAGAGGGGGTGGATGCTACGCCTCGCCTTACATCAATGATGATTTATCTCTCGCAGCCTTTTTTAAGTGAACGAAAAAGAGGGACCAAAACAAGAGGCTTGGGAAACGAAAATGCGTTTAGCGAGACACTGGTCAGTCTTCGGAGGAGGGCGATAACAGGCGTCGTTTACTTGAGGAAGACAACTTCAAATCAAGGGGCGCCGCAATCGTGACAAAAGTCTTCGTTATGACAAGACATCACATCTCCAACAAAAGCTCCCTGTTAACAAAGGAAATGTAATGCAAAAATAATGACAGCAAATCATAAATATTATAAATGTTAAAGAGAACCGTGAGCAAACATTGCATTCATGTTCCTCCAATATTCAGATTAGCGATCGACCGTCGTGTGGCTTGTTGAAGAGAGGAATACAATTACTTTTAGTGAGCGGACAAGGAAAACCCTTCAAAAAAATTCCAATCATCTTGGTAAAATGCCCAAGAAAAACCAATTTAAAATGTGGTGTCTAGTGTCCGCATTTTAATCATTATATTATATTTTACCATGTTTTTCTTCAAATATCAAGGGAGTATTTAAAAAAAAAAACATAGGTATGACAAAACTGAGCATCATGTCAACAGCGTGGGTTGTAGTGTGTAAAGGAATTACCATGGAAGGCACTTCTATTTAACAAAAACTATAAACTATCAAGTACTGAGGGAAAACAGGGTTTAAATACACAAGGGACGATAAGGGAACGAGTCTAACAAGGTGATGGAGGACGAGATAAGTGACTAAAGTGACACTAGGAACCAGGAAGTGAACAAAGACTTGACGAGT
The DNA here is from genome assembly GCA_037043235.1 of Rhodeus uyekii. NCBI lineage: Eukaryota > Metazoa > Chordata > Actinopteri > Cypriniformes > Acheilognathidae > Rhodeus > Rhodeus uyekii. Next base: position 333,018 of record JAWRVZ010000308.1, on the reverse strand, counting down.
TTCTATCCAAAGTTGCGAATTTAACTTTGCAATAATAATTTACAAATAAAGCACACTGTTAAACCTGTTAAAAAGTTGAGTATAAGCAAAACATTTGTGGAAACCGGTTATCTCAAACATTTAAGTAAACACATTTTTTTAAAGTTAACTAACTCAAAGATTAAGTTAGTAGAACTTAAATTTTTTATTCTGTGGTACAGAAAAATGTTACTTAGAATTTAGCTGCAATATTGAATAAACTAACATATAATTGAGGCCTTGTTGAACTTGAAGCCTTGAAGTGTTGCAGCTGTTCTCTATCTAACCGCAGGCCCTACTCTTCACTGCAGCAGTAACCCTGGAACATGTCAACTTAACAGAACATTAAATAATAACACATCTCTCCCTATATTAATCTTGTGGAAAAAGCACAAACTAACACTTAATTTCAACATTTATTTTCCTTACACAGTCTGACGCAAAGCATGCGGAAAATTAGAAATCTGCAGCAACTCAGACAATTTAAGTTTCACTTACTAATCTCAGATTTTGAGTTCACATAACTTTTCTTTTTGAGCCTAATATTTGAGTACAGTAATATTTGAGTGAAATGAACTAATGTTCTGTTTCAGTTTCCATCCCATGAGATCAAAAGAAAACAATTATCACTTCCTGGGAAATTGGCGCAAAATCTCTGTAATAAAAATGGAAGTTGCTGTAATCTGGGAAGCCACATAAATGACAATAGGCACGCTATCTTGTGTTGGGATGCTGGTGTTTGGAATTAAACCAAACCAGCATTTGAGATGCTGTGCGATGATCTACTGGAACACAAAGCAACGCCTGGGCAACAACACACTAGACCCAATCAAGCATCACTCACACTTCCTTTAGAAAATCTATCTTGTGACTGAAAATTATGCCAAACTCAAAGATTGCGTGGAACCCTCAGCTCTGACGCTCTTCCTCCGAGGCCACACTTTTGTGACGTAATGCCACTTTGGATGGCATGTAGACAAATGGGACACCTCAAGTGTCACAAACTGCGGATCTTATACCAACTCTGTTTACTCCTGGTTTTAAAATGCGTTTCGGTTGATTGGATCACAAGTGGACGAAGGAGACACATTCCCGTTTACACCGTCTCTTTTGTCCACTTTCCACCACTTTTGTCCTGACTTCTTCAAGGGGAGGGAATTCTTTTCGTCTTCAAACCAAACTTGGGTCTTCAGCCGACAACATCTAAATCCCATCTGGCTAGTGCGCTTCTCATAATGTTCCCTCATTAGTCTTTTGTGTCTGTTTGAAAGCATTTGACGACATGAGTGTTTACAGTACGAATGTAATGCGTTTTGCACTTCCTCTGGAAGTGGTTGAAAGTGGAAAGGCTCAAGAATTTATAGACCCGTTTACACCTGTGTTTAGTATCATCAGCTTGGGACCTTATAGGCGAGAACACATCTTAATAGCAGTTGTGAGGGCTCCTACACATGATATGTGTGATTTACCGTGTGGCCTGTGCCTGCTTTCCAGTGATATCCAAACACTAACTCCAGATTTACGGTCTTACTCCACTCCTCGTCTTCGTCTTCCGTGGTCAAACCATCCTAAGAGTGCACATAAGGAACATTTAAATACATTAGCTATGACCTTGCACTGTAAAAACACTCAAATCATTATATTTTGATTGGTTTCTGTATGTGCTTTTTTGAGTTTTCCCTACCAAAGTTAAAATAGCTTATCAATTCAAATGCATTGGACAAATCAATTGGCTAAACCCAGTAAATTAGATGACAGTTATTAGGTGTTCCCCAGGGATCTGTTCTCAGGCCCTTATTATTCATAATTTACATCATACCACTTGGTCGGATTTTACGTCACAGTCTTAACTATCATTTTTATGCCAATGACATTCAATTTTACTCAATCTGTACACCTACTCTACCTTCCCAAACAGACAATTTTCTGCCTGTTAAAGAAATAAAAAATTGGCTTAATTTTCTAAAACTCAACATGGACAAAACTGAGATTATCTTCATTGGAACTCCCGCACTTACTAGCCATATTTCTACTAATCTCACCTGTGAAATAGACAGAAAGCGAGCACATACCTTGATCAATGGAGGAAAGTGGAATAGACTCAGGTAGTCGTGGGTAAGTTTCTCAATTTCGGTCTGAAAAAGAAAGATTTGACATAATGTTTAAAACATTATGAAATGAATTTATGCAGTTATGCGGCTCACTGACAATCAGCCAATGACCAGCTGCGCGTGAATGTAACATAATTATTACCTGTTAATGGACTTTCAGCAGCAAAACAACAATTAATACCTTTGTGTATCACTTATGAACATATAATTCGTGCTCTGGCATATGTCATATACATCTAGAGTAATTCATTCAACAAATCAGGCTCTCTATGGAGTGCACATACAGGATCAGACGTGCGATGTCAGTTAGCAGCGGATCCAAGAGGAGGACAAATTATTTCTCAGAGGTTGCTCTTTCAAAGCTTAGCAATATGACATAATGGAGTTTTCAATTCAACATCAACACTGCCGCAGAGATTTCATTGGGCGAAATTCCTGGAGACTAATAAATCAATCGTTGACACACAGTATCGATCTTCAAAACGACTGTGGCATTGCTCAGATCATCTGTTCTTCATATTGTTCATTTGACAGACGCAGTGCCGAGCGTTGTCTGATTACAGCGCTTCACTTCTCAGACGTTCTACCCAGGGCCGGAGTTTACGTACGGTAGAGTTTGATAGTTGCCATTCCAGACTCAATCAAAACTCACAGCCAATCAGAAGAGAGTGTGGGCGGGCTCTCTCTGCAAGCTTGCACTATCAAATTCATAAATCTCACACCATTTAAACAAGATTTAAAAAACATAGTGAGTGACTGAAACAATCATTTTTTAAAATCACAGAATACACTTGTTTGTTCACCTTGAGCTGAAAGTTTGAACATTGTTGTTTCCTTTTATTTTAAAGATCCGAGGTAAATTAGCCTATCCACTGGTCCTTTCAATAAAGGACTCGAAAAATGATATTCAAACTCACATTCAATTCTTTTTTAAATAATCAGCACCTGATATTATTATTGTCATACTTTGTATGTTGTTCCATACTTGCTTAGGGCTGTTTCAGAATTTGCATTGATTTCATTTTGTTGTTAAATCTGTGCATGTGGAATATGTCCATTCTTTTAGCATGATGGATTTTTTTCCAGATTTTGTTTATATTTAATATGATTACTTGGGAATGTAGTTGTTGTATAGCCAGGAATCATGCCATACCCTAGGTTTTATTGAAAATCTGCCATTGATTCAACATGTTCAGTCCTGCTAGGTTCGGGCAGGTTTGGTAGGTTTAAAGGGTAACTAATTACATGCAAGTATGATGTAAAACATGTATGTACTAGGGGTTGAATGATTCCAGATCTAAGTCGTCATTTATGTGATGAAAATCAAGTTAATTGTCTATTATTACTGCAAAACAGTTTATTTTTATTTATTTTGTCTTTGGGTAGTTATATTTAAAACGTTAGTACATAGTAGTTAAAGACACCTAATATAAAATAGGACTATAATATATTTTGCAGTTAGGGTTAGGATGCTTTTAAGGATGCACTTTGAATCTGAGACATTCAATTAAATTTCTGACATTTGGAAAGTCTACAAACCTCTAGTAGCCTACTAGGATTCTAGACACTAGGATACATGTTTCCTTGGAGAAGTTTTCAGGGACAAATGTAATGTATAGACAAAAATATTCAGCATGCAAATGAACTGTTTAGGCCACTATAGCACCAGTGCTAACATTTCAGAAGGTAATCGAGGAGGAAGTAGCTTGGCACCTTCAGATGTATGATGTGTCCTTTGGACGTCACACCCAGATCTCTCATGTCACTCTCAGACAGCAGCAGCAGTCTCTGTCCTGTTATGTGATTCTGCTTGAAGACCTCGGCATAATGCTGCAGCTCTCCATCACCTTCAGCACACACACAAACACACACACACGCACGCACGCACGCACGCACGCACGCGCGCGCACGCACACACACACACACACACACACACACAGTTATCATTCTATCATAGCAGGGTCTCCGCATCGATTTCTATTATTTTAATGCAGAGCTAATTTTATTTTCTATCCTCTACATGACACCTAAAATGTAACCTTTCTGTAAAACACTACCGTTCAAAAGTTTAGGGTCAGTAAGATCTGTCCAACTTAAAAAAAAGCATTTATTTAAATAAAGTAAAACAAGTACAAATATGAATATTATTACAATTTTGTTTTCTATTGTGATATATCTTAACATGTCAAAGCTGTATTTCCAGTGTCACATGATCCTTCACATTCTAACATGATGATTTGATGCTCAAAGAACATTTGACAAAGGTTTCAGGTTTCTGTGATGAGGGGTTTCCCATGATCTCCACAACAGGGCACTCCTCCCGACTTTTGTGCCATCTTAACATAGACTTCATTTCCCATAACCCCCTGCCTGGACTCACTATGCTTGATTAGGTTCAGCTGTGTCTCATTACCTTGTTAACTCTGCCTATATAAACTCTGTGTGTTCTGTCATTCTTGGTGAAGTCTTGTGTGTTGTTAGCTGCTTTTCTGAGCGGTCTCCTGGGTCTTTGTTTCTGATTCTCTGCTCTGTTGCTATATTTACATTGTTTGCCTGTGTATTTAACCATTTGCTTGTTGTTAGTGATGGAAGAAACAAAGCTTTTCAGATCTTCTAATCAATTGAACCACTTTGCTTCACAAAGTGATTGACTATTTCGCTATTGACCCGACGCTGGTGAATTGCACAGTGTAATTGCAACAAAAACTCAGGCCAAAAATGCATAAAAGCACCTTTTACAAACAATTAACTAATAACTAATACAGTAATCCCTCGTTTATTGTGGTTAATGTGGACCCCCCGCGATAGGTGAAAATCTGCGAAGTAGAATCAGCCAATCAGCTCACGGGATACATCCATTCGTGCTCTCATTTGTCGATCTCGTGCTGGGAACCAATCACGTGTCTTCTCTGAGTGCCGGTGGGCGTGTACAAAGCATCTGAGAGTTTCTCTCTTTGTCTGGCATCCTGGGAAACCGTTTCTCTCGCATCACGATAAAATAACACTGCTTTCCGCAATACGGCTGCTGATATGGCGGTATTTTTGAACTTTTATTTTTCGATGAATAAGTTTGCAAAATACACGATGCACTGGGGCACAAAACTTGAACCGCGAAGAGGCGAGGAATTACTGTAATGCAGTTAGTTCTCTAGTTCTAAATCAATTTTCAGGGCTTGCTTTGTTTGATCCATGAATGACTCTGCTAAACAGTCCAATAAGAGACTATTAACTATTTTTATAAATTTTTATTATACTAATATCAAATTAAAATGTCTGTAGATGCATAAAACTGAGGGGTTCACAGAGATTGCCTCCAGCACTGACAGTTATACAGATGTAACAAAGCCTTGTTTACTGTAATCACATGACTTTCGCTGTTTGATACACAGATTTGAAACAAAATATTTGTGAAGCTTCGTGAAGCAGTGATTTGAAATCGTCCATCACTACTAATCGTCCATATGGATTACGATTCTGGATTGTCCCAATAAACCCAAGTCTTGGAGAAGTTTGTATCAGATGAATAGAAAGTTAAAAAACTAAACGATATCAGAGTTCTTACCTTCAAAGATCTGCTCCATCCAGAAATGCTGTAAAGACAAAGACATTAAAAAAGACTGAAAATCTGAAAGTGATCTGATGAAATCATCACTATTGTTTGAGAAATACTGGACCCACCACATGTTCTTCTGTCCAGGAGTGGATCGCCAGGTTTGGAAGAAGCTGTCAGAGATGGACAGAAGAACATCATCATGTTCACCTATCGAATGACATTCACCTAAATATTCAACTACTGTTCTTATAATATGAAGTGCAGATATTAACAACAAGAATTGCAAAACTGACCAATGTTTGAGTCACTCGTAGTATATGATGCTCACTTGTAATGCAACTAAGTTAGTCGTGCTTTCCCTCATTTATAAGTCTAAAAAATAAGTGTCTTACATAGAATATATTTGATATCAAGATATGAAGATGTTCATTTATTTTTGTATGCGCATGTGTTTATATCTCTCCCTGTTTTTGACATCTTGTGTTTTCAACATCTCATTCCGTTATTAGCAAGTATGGATGTTTTAATGAAATAAAAACTGGCATTTAACTTTATTCTGTTCCTCAGCTTTTTTTGCTTTTGAATTGACAGCATATTAACAGGATGTGAAGTTGTGTCCCAGATTGAGTTCAAATCAAATTTCCCCCTCTAAAGTAATCAACTATTCCATAAACCTTCATGCACAATATATCATTCTCTGGCAAGATTAATCAACATGTCACAGAATGACAGTTTTTTTTAGTAAATCAATTTTTTAGACATCAGTACAGGATATTACAGTCTCACATCATTGATGGGAGGGAATACTCTCATAGAGAAAGATAGAATATTAACACAGCATGAAGAAAGAATGAGGGCGATAAAATCGATATGTTTAATAGCGTCAAAAGTAATGCTCATGATGTGATTACAGTTCGACCCAAACAAATAACACAAGCAAATGTTTTACCAAATATCAAAAGCGTTCTTACTTTGGATTAGTGATGTTAGTGATCTTATATTTACATTTCTGCATTTGGCAGACGCTTTTATCCAAACATCCATTACATTCAAGAAACACATTGACATTGTAATCAGTTCTTGCTTTCCCTGGGAATCGAACCCATGACTCTACTGGGTGAGCTGCATGACAAAAGTAATCCCTCAAATGCATTGCAACGAGATTCCCCAAGACGGCAGATGAGACATATAAGTACATTTTAAAAGGAGCCTATACTGTTAGTAACAGCTCAGTATAATCACAAAACAATCACATAAACAAACTTTGTTTATATTGTTTTTCCTGTAAAGCTGCTTTGAAACAATCTACATTGTTAAAAAAACGCTATATAAATAAAGGTGACTTGACTTGACAAATGTACTCAATATTTCCGTGTTCGGTGTGTAGCACTAGCTTACAGACATGCTCATTTGATTGAAATCAAGGCTCTCGTGCAGAGTGCTGTTTTTGTCTGAAATTGCGCCTTAAATAAACCACTATTTGAGGCAACAACCAATTGTATTGGTGTCTGAAACCATAGTGAATTCAATCCCATAATGCACCACAATAACAAGCGTACAACCAATGTACGCTCAACGGCTAGAGAATACCCACAATGCACTGCGACAGTCACGGCGAAATAATTTCCGTGTCTGAACAGAAGATGAATCATCCATCCATCCATTTTCCAAACCGCTGGCTCTACAGCGTAATATCATACAGGTATAGATGCCTTTTTAATTGATCATTAAATTGTTTAATTAAGGTTTGTACATGAGAGTTTCCATGACAATCTTTTCATCATTACTGGAGCTGCCAGTTTGCACACTTTCGGCTCACTCAGTGTCTGAACTCACTCGTTTTCATTCACTCCTTCAAGTGAACTATATTGGCAGACTAATGAAGGAGTGAATGGGGGCGATTTCAGACAAAAATGTGTAGTTGCTTTGTAGATCTTTCCAGATCAGCAGTGTTTTGATAAATGAGTTCAAAGTACAAATTCGGTCAGAATGAATGAATAACCATTATATTATTATGATTATTTAGATAACATGCTATTCCAACTAGTTTAAACCTGTTCAACATTTCTCTCCCTGTGCTTTTTTGAATCATGACAAAGTGATTTTTCAAGCGTTCTTAAGTGTGTTAAGACATATAGTCATGCGATCTATTATTTCATTACTATTATTTTATACTAAGTGCAGTTTTTTAAATACCACCTACTATAAAAGTATTTAACTGGATTCCTCTCTTTCAACACTGTCATTTCTTCTTTTACAGGTTTTCAGATTTCCTCCAAAAGTGTGAATAGAAGAACAGAGGAACAGATCGACTGAAATGCATTTCATTTCTGCTGGAAGAAATATTGAAATAGTCTTTCTCGCTCATGTTTTTCATTCTCTCTCTCTCTTTCATCATGGTGTGTGAGTTCGTCACACTCTTCACACTGCTCAAATTGGCCAATCTTAATGTCAGTGAAATGTCAGTTGTTCATAAGTGCGCGCTGTCCTTGCAACGCTGACATGCTGTTCTCTCTCGCTCTCCTCAGCATGTGGCTATACATCCACTTCATTTGCCATAAATAACATCCATAAGGACCCGGTGGGCGTCAAGCGGCCTCACCTAATTCAGCCTTTACAGAGAATCAAAGAAAGTGACTGCTCTAACCTCCAAGGAGAACGGCAGACGACTTTTTCCACTTAAAGCTCTTCTCACAACTACAGAATATTTTCTCAGGCAAATAAATACCGTTGCTGATGGGAAAGAAGCACACGCACTGGAACTAAATGTGTGCTGTTTCCTTAAGCTATTTCTCATCAGATTTCTAAAACTTAAACCCAGTTCACTTTGATATGAGCGCTTGAGGTTGAAGCTCTGAAGACACATGCTTCAATGGGCAAATTAGCTTTGTAGACAAAAACAAACTGTGCCTTTCTTTACAGAAACCAACATTTTCTTCTCCATAATTGAATTGAATGAGTTGAGATGGAAAAACAGTGCCACTATTATGCTTTTCCACTGAAGCTCTGCAAAGGTCAAAGTGCAGATACATGCTTTACTGTCTCCCAAAAGAATTGAAACGAGTCGTCAGTAATTCCAGTCTTACTTCTTATGAAGGTTTGTAATAAATGAGCATAATGCCAGTCTATGGTCTTCATTTGCTGCCGGAGAACATCTACTTTGACCCTCAAACACTGCAGTTGTAGGAGTTTGATTTGAGTCGTTCATGATAGAAAGATGCGGTTTCTGCTGCCAAAGCAAATCCACTTTTCTGCACTTCCAAAGGATGAGACTCAATTCTGTTGGAATAGATAGGGTGAAACTGACGCCATCGTTACCGTTCGTGACACACACTGTAATCACAACAGACTGGGCCGTCTGACCAATCAGAGAAGAGAAAGCTCTCAAACAGATTCTCAAATGTATGAGAACATTTTTCTGTATAAGAAGGTTTTTTGACCTTGGATGCATTTAAACCTGTTGTAACCTATTTCCAAAACAAAATTAGGAGCCTTTAAAAAGCACAATAGGGACACTTCGAAAGCATTTGTAATTCTTCATAATTCATTGTGTTACATACATTTGTGTTTTGATGAATTTACAATTATTGTTATAACATCTTCATTCAGCCACACAATAAAAAAGGCAAGTGAGTTTTTATCTAACATTTCCCTGTTAGACCTTTTCCCTGAAATTCTGAGATAATATCTGAGAAAAATTTGATCTTATTTCTGGCCATTCAAAGCTTATAAATCGCAAATCTGACTTTTCTGATTTGTGAGATATAAACGTGCAATTGCCTTATTTATTTTTTATTCTGTGGTGGAAAGCTTCCACAAATAAATGACTAAAGACACAGAACAAGAAGAAATGAATGAAAGGAAATCACTTCAGAAACAGAAACCAGATTTGAAAGAATGTAAAGCGTCCGGTGAAACTTTATTTCCATGGTCCACCTTTAGACTTTCTACTGACTAGAACTTTATATAACTTTTTTTTATGTAACTATGCAAATAAATGTAATTTTATTAATGAAAAGTAAGATGAAAAATGTTTGTCAGCAGGCTTTTATACGATAACTGTGAACTATGAACATGCAATATCATAGACGGAAAAAATATTATTTTTGTCACAAACAAAAAGATTTGAGATGCTAAGAAGTAAAGAATATTACAGACTACTGTATATACTCTCCTAATAAGAGAGAGAGAGAGAGACAGGTGTAGAGAGAGGAGGAGAGAGAGAGAGAGACAGAGAGAGACAGGGAGAGAGAGAGAGAGAGAGAGAGAGAGAGAGAGAGAGAGAGAGAGAGAGAGAGACTCACCGGTGTGTTGGACTGATCGATTAGTTTTCTCTCCCACATCTTTAACCGTCTCTCTCTTTCTTTCAGCTCTTGTTCTTTGGAGCTCAGATCTCTCTCCAACCGCTTCAGACGCTCTAGAGTCGCCTCAATCTCACACCTGCTCACACAACACACAACACATTCATCAACATAATATCGCTTTTCATAAACATATCAATATTCATAAACAAGTGATCAGCTTATCTGCCACTGAAGAACATGCATCAATATTTTACTGCGTAATGTTTCATACACAGATGCACTAATATAGGTACATGATTATATTTAAGATCAGATAAAAAGAAAAGTAATATATTTTTTGAACATTTAAATATGAAATACTTTTGTCAACAAACTTTAGAAGTTGGCTTGAGAACGTCGGACCAGAAACTTTAAAATAGCATGTTGGTGGCACGATTTAATAATGATTTAATTGTATGACATTTAGAACTTAAGATATCTTGCTTTAAATTTGGTTGCTAGGGTTCTCTGTTTGGTTGCTAGGGAGTGGTGTGGGAGCTGCCAGTGATGTTACTCCAAAGGCTGCTTGTTCGTATGAATGATATAAACCAACCACAACGCCTCTATGACATTAAGAAATGAAGTTGGATTTGGTTGCTAGGGTGCTCAGCAATGGTTGCTAGGGCGTGGCTAGGTAGTGTTGAAAATGATTGGTGGTAGTCAAACGATCCATCCCTCAAGTTTCTATAACTTTTCTATACAGAGATAGAATTTGGGATCGGTTGCTAAGGTGCTCTAAATGGTTGCTAGGGTGTGGCTTGATGGCTTCATAGCGATCCTGAGACACTCATTGGTTGAGTAAATTGAGCCCTCCCCCTTATCTCTATTGTATTGTGATCCAGAGTTATATTCAATACAAAATGCCTATGCAAGTTACCATGAAACATCAAGGGAATGAAACAACATATTTATACATTTCACTGCACTGGCCAGAAAAAGAGGGGGAAAAATCACATTTTTAAAACATTTCATAAAAAACAAGTGTAGGTAAGCCTACAGTCAAACCTGAGTCATTGTCCATTTGTAATATCTGAGTTAACCAGCAGAGGGAGCTTCAGACAAAAGTCCTTTCTAAAAGGCCAGGAGCCAGAAGTCATGCAGGGACTCCAGAGCTCCCAGCCGTCCCGCCCGTCTCGCGGAGCCCCACCCCTGACGCCCTGTTGCTCAACTTCAATGCCGCACTTCCTGCCTGACTGACCTCCATGTCTACCTCTTTTCTAAGAAATGCTATTGGAATTTCACAATCATGTGTGTCCTAAGTTCCCTTTTTTGACGTCACATCTCTTCTCTTTATCGTTGTTCCTCTGTTTAGCTTTAGGGAGGGGCAGGAATCTCCAGTCCCAGTGTCCTGGCCCAGTTCCAGATGCTCTTAATATAGCATCAAACACACAGGACTTTCCAGACCACCAGTACACACACAGGCCTGGTTTCACAGACAGGGCTTAGATTAAGCCAGGATTAGGCCTCGGTTCGTTTAAGTAGCTTTTATAAACGTTATCGGTGAGAGTCTACAGACAGGTAACAGGTTATTGTACCTCCACTCTGCTTTATTGTGCAGGAAGGTGTTGCACTCGTCCGGTAACTGACTGTCGTTCCACATGGACTCCAGTGTGGACAGGATGTGATTGAACAGCGGCCTGTCCTGTAACACAATCACAACATCTGCATTAGAACAGCAGCATTTCAAACACAGACACTGTCTGAAACAACTAACTCTTGTGAAGCCTGCGATTGGCTTGCCTGGCCGACAAAGCATCAACCGATATCTCACAAGCACTCGATCCTTAGTGGAAACTTTGAACAAGAGTACTTAATATAAGTGCGAACTGTATGTAATACTTTTGGACACTTCAAAATCAAGCAAGTCAACTGTAATTAAATAAAAATGTATTACAGCTTAAATTTATTTCAAAAGCAACTAAAGATTGTTTCTGACCCACTAAAGTAGGACTTAATTGGCAGATGAAATTAACATTTTTGTATATGTAATTTCAGAATTACTCCTATTGTGAAGTGTTGTGTTGAATGGATGACATGCATTTAGGGCAAATTGAAATATATTTTAATGCCATTTCTATACTGAAGGTGGTACGTCATGAAAAATATAAAATACAGTAATACCTTTAATGTTTAATTCGTTCCAGGAGCTCGTAACTCAAAATTCTTGTACACCAAAACAATTTTCCCCATAAGAATGCACTAAAAATCACTCGATTCGTTGCCCATTTACATTTTTTAAGTTTTTTTACCCTATTAATTAGTTAAAATTATAACCATTAAGATCTTATATAAATACTAATTAATAATTGACAATTAATCAAAAAATACTTGATAATTTACTGTAACGCACACTTTATCTTTGAGTCGCGTCGCTGCTGGCGTGAAGGAAACGAGAGGAGGGTTTTACTGCTTGCAGGGAGAATTTCATCCCTTCTTTCTTACTCATCTTGAGGTCGTTGTCTATATGCTGTACTGTATGTATACATAGTTCACTACGTGAACAATAGCGATCACAATTAATGTTAACAACACGAGGTAAAACCGCTGTAAATCACTTATAAAAGTATGACTGTGGTGAATGATGCAACCAAACCGAGTGACGCTGAGAGAATGAACGAGTGAAGGGGTGATGGGCTTTGTGAGAGGCTGTCGTTACGATATTTCCAGTAAAAATGCGCGCGAAGATGCTAAGCGTTAGGACTTTTACACAAAAAAAATGCGCGTGGGCGAGGGAAAAACTTTCTCGCACTCCAATACAATGCTCGTACACCGATTTGCTCGTATAAAAGCCACTCGTAAACCGAGGTATTACTGTATATTTGCAATTACACATTTTAACAATGACGTTGGATCTTAGTACTGTATTATAATATAAATATATTCACTTTAAAATGTAACACTGAATAGCACACCAAGTCAAATAGTAATCAATTCCTTTACAACTCCTGTTAGTCAACACATCAAAATAAGTGCGCGACAAAAGATTATTATAATTTGACTATTACAAAGTGAATTTAAAAGTGTTAATAACCGACATGAAAGTGTACAACTTTGATTTAATATACAGTTTCTTTAAAATGTACTTTAAAGATTTTGAAGTGCACTACAAGTGTACAAGTGTGTACTTCTTTAAACGGTTCATTGAAGCCGCAGGTTGTGTGACACATTAACAGCTTTTTCAATTAAACCTTTACAAGCTGTCATCGGTTTAACACCGTGTGGAAACATCCACTCTTCTGTGTGTCGCTCAGAGCGAGTGTGTGTGAGTGTGATGATACTGTTATCTGGCCCGCCCTGCTCTGTGAGTGACAGGCGGACGTCAGTGCCAGCCAACATGAATTTATGAAGCTCACTTAAATGAGTGTGAGCGTTCAGAAGAGATGTGTGATCTGACAGAGTGAAACTGAGAGGAAATAAAACAAGCCCTGACATGAAGCAAACCAAATGAACTTTGATTGGATGAATTAAAAATGGCAGGATAAGAGACTGTCGTATATTAATCAAGACAGCGGTTATTAATGTCCTGACCAAACAGCCTGTCTTATCTATCATGCATGCATTAATGCCTTGCACTTTAACGTGGAGTCAATACCAATCTACTTAAGCCCTGCTTTATTACTGTATTAGTATATACAGTATATATAACATATTTCTAATGCTCTGCAATGTACTGTATGCAATTATCCAAGGTTCGGTTTATACCAACATAAGATCTCACAGGATTCTCATACTGTAAAATCGGCTGTCTCATTGTTCCAAACCTGTTTGACTTGGTTTTGTCTATGGTTATGATCTACCCTAAGCACCTAATTCACTTATCGAGGTAAAATATGTATTGTTTTTTTTTACTTACTCTTGGATCTGTCACCCAACAGCTTCTCATCAGACAGGCGAAACTGGAAGGACAGCAACTGGGAATCGTCAACCTCTGCAAAACACGCGTCACATCAAAAACCACATATGGACCTTCATCAGAGAGACAGCCAATCAGAATCTGCCATCACCTCGTTCTTCTCCACCACCAGCCATGCCACCTGCAGCCCCTCCAGACCTTTGAAGGGAATCTCACGCGTCAACATCTCCCACAGGACCTGAAAGAAACCTGCTTATAATTCACAGCTTTATGATAAAGAGAACTATCTGTGCCAACAAACCCACAAACTGACAAACTGTTACAGCCAAATGTATTAGTTTTTCTTAAACTGGCTCAAACCTTAAATAGTTTTAAAATTAATACAAATATTTATTTTCCCAAAAGACAAAAGATAAATAATTTCACACATGAATTGATGCATCTCTGAGTCCAGATTTAAAATTTAAATAAACTTTACAGAGAGCTGAACTCTTGCAGTGACATCACAAGATCTTCATCAAAAACTGATGCTCCTCTTGATGAAATAAATCTTGTGATGTTATTTCCCAACGATCTTTCACAGTTTCATCCTGATGCATATGCAGAGCATATTCAGAGTTTGGTGAAAATGCCTCATTCCGTTCAAGAGTTAAAGCCATTTAAGTAAAAGAGCGCACTTCAAATGCTTTAGTGTCCCTTTATGAAAGTGAATCAAAATTTCAAAAACGTATTGATATTCAGACTCCAGACTATAGAGACTGCTCTGGTTTGGTTCCGATCGGGCCAATTAAATGAAAATGTATTACACTTGGACTTGTTCACACAAAGTTTTGTCCGTCTTGAACCAAGGATTCTGGTAAGGCACTTGAGTCTATTACATGAAGAGCTGCAGAGGATGCAGATATTTCAACAACAGAAGCAGAAACACGGTGAGCAGCACAATAGATACTTTCATTAAAACAAGATCGTTTTACTAAACCAGGCTTAAGATAAGTTAAAGTCAAGCGTGTAGTGCCGGAACCAATGCAACTTCTCTTTATTAAACAACTCAAAAGAATACACTTTAAATAGAAAACAAAATGAGCACACCGGAAAAATAACGTCCACCGGGATATAGTGAGGAAACAGCAACAACACAACCAAACAGATTTGACGACAGATCAAGACAGAGGAAAACATGAGGGCTTAAAAACACAAGGAATGATGGGACACAGGTGACAAGACTATTGAGATAAGTGATTGACGCGACAAGTGAGGGAAAAGACACTGGGAAGCACATGGCAGGAAACAGGAAGAGGGTGGAGACTGGACTGTGGACAATATAATGAGAATTTCATTATAAACCAAGTTAGAATTTGGAAAATTACTTAGAGAGCTTCTATTTTGTCAGTTTAAGAACTGATTTGAATGTCAATGTTTTTCTGAATGCAATGTAAGTTGCTTTGTATAAAAGTGAATCCCAGATGCATAAATGTACATGTAAATGTAGTTTATAATGAAACTCATAATGATGAGAGTTTTGCTTATTAGATTATGAATGTTGTTTGTTTTCAGTAGTTTATTCTGTAGTTTAATTCAATTGGTTCACACTTTCTTAAGATGTAAACCTGAAACCCCAGTGTTTCCCAATCCAAAGGTTTCAATGTGTCGTAAACATCTGAAAAACATCTGATCTGATCTTTTATATAAATATCCAGTAGGGGGAAATATTTAATTTTTTTGGTCAATTTTAGTATATTTTCTTAGCCATCACAGCTTTTGGTCTCGGAGCCCAAGATTCTTATTTTCTTTTACAAATTACTGCGGCTGCCCCAATGGACATGGATAACTGTTGCCAAAAAGTATTGTCTGAACTTCTGAACGTGTGAATATAGATACCGGAACTCTGGGAGCTTTATTTGAGTCCTTCTCAAGCAATTTCATACTTTTGATCGCTGTAGAGCCCTCTTTTGGCTGATTGGGGTGATTTCATGTCAAATTTTTCTCAAACTGAGACCTACTATTTTGCCAAGTTTCATGTCTCTAGGTCGTACGGTTTGGTCTGCACAATCAGTTTTACACAAGAAGAAAATACAAATAAAAATCCTTAAAATCACAATAGGGTTTCAGCGCTTGCACTCACCACTCCGTAAGAGTATGTGTCACAGGTCTCAGACACGGGAAAGCTCTGGATGACTTCAGGGGCCATCCAGGGAAATGTGCCCACCAGAGACATGTGGGTGGTGTGAGAGTGAAACTTAGATGCCCCAAAATCACAGATCTGAGGAAATGGAGAGACATATTAGCTAGCAGACTTTTTCCATGCAGAGCTAATAAAATATCGAGAACTTGATTCTGTATGTATGAACAGACAGCCATCACGTACCTTGGGAACTGAATCTGCTGTCAACACAACTGAAAAGAAACACGGAAAAACACAAGGTTCCGGGTCATAGCATGCCTGAACTCAAATAAATATATAAACAGCCGTATTTCACAAAATTACAAACCATTTCGGGACTTGAGGTCTCTGTGAATGACTGTAAACGGGGCCTCATCGTGCAGATAGTGCATGCCTATGTGACAAAACACAGCATACAACATGCAAATTGTGATTATGTGACGCATTTTTACACTGAAAGTTCTTAAAGAAATATTTGAGTAAAAAAGAACATCTGTTGCTTCTTCTGTTTCTCTGTGTGTATAAGCAGGAAATGTGTTTACAATACTGCGGTTACAATGACGGCGTAGAAGGCCTGAAGGGTCATTGCTGGTATGTGAAGCTTTTATTTATGTTAAAGTGCTTACACTGCCATCAAAGGTCTGAAATAATAATTTAGATTTTTTATAAGCTTTTTATGCTCATCAAGGCTCTATCAAAAATAAAGCAAAAAAGTAAAATATTATTACAATTATAAAGAACTGATTTCTATCCTAATACATTTAAATATCTAAATTATTTCTCTTGAATTTTCATTATCATTATGCTCAGTCTTCAGCATCACATGACTGGAGTAATGATTCTGTTAGTTAGTTAGTCGAAAACAGTAATTCAGTTTCACATCAAGCTTCCTTGTGAGTCCCAAAAACAGCTTTTACTGAAACCAAGTTCAGAAACAACTCGTTTGGAATTTTGTCACATTATGATATAATAGTGTGAAGAAAGGAGAATCAAATTAACTCGGACTTGTGCGTCATCACGTCTTTGACCCCGCCCACTCGAGCGTTAGTGAGACCTTCCAAAGTCTCCTAATGCTAGGAATGTGCTTATTTATTTTCAACAAAGTAGAATGTAGTAGAATGTCTCAGTTGAGCATTATTCACATTATCCACAGTTCATTTCACGGTGGATTCTTTGGTAAATTAGTCGCAATTTCGGCGCAGGCTTTGCAAACATACCGTATTTTCCTGCATATAACCTGCGGGTTATACCAGATTTTACAAACCCGCATGGGGGTGCGGGCTATATAAGGGTGCGTGCTATATATATAAAAAATGCACGTAATAATATTTCAATATATTTGTTACGTCCCTAAGGACGTAAGGTTTTTTTTGCTGTATTTTCTTTCTGTTTTTCTCTCATGCGAGGGTTGTTGTCTCTGGCGCTTGTACTATCACTCTGACAGCTGGCGCTGATAGGCTGTCTGACCTGTCAATCATGCAAGAAGACGTGATTGGCTGTGCTGCATGAGGGCGGGCTCTTCTCATCTCATCCGATGATCAACACCTGTAGAATCGCTTCTTAAGGGACGTGCTGCTGCACAGCGGGAGACACTTCTTCTTTTTGCTCTGATTCTGACTTGTGTTTGTTTTCTTATTGTTTGAATTTCACGCACAAGCACTGATAATTGAGCAACTTTCGAAATGTGAACTTACACCAAAAAGTTAATCAGTCTATGGGTGCGGGTTATGCCAACGATTTTTTACACAAAACCCCAAAACCTGCAGGCTATATGAGGGTGCGGATTATCTGCGGGAAAATACTGTACTTTTACTTTAAGATATGGACCCAACAGTAATGCCACAACACAGGTAACCACGTTAATTCTAAGATGTAATTAGTTTAGTTTGTTTTTTGGTCTTTGTTGTGTTAATTTCATGTCTGTGTGTCTGATGTGTTGATATGGTTATTGATTTGATTTAATTATCGCGTTCAATTGTGTTCCCTCATTATCAGGTGCATTTAAGTTCATGTGATGTTCGGTCTCATCCATGTTAACGGTTGTTTTTGCACACCTGCCTCACTTGGATTATTCAGCAAAAATTAATTTAAAAAAAAAATGTATTGAGCCTAAACCTGAATCTTAATTCATCTTGTCACAGGGAGACTGTGACTGTAATTATTTTAAAAAGAGACTCTTACCCACATGGGACTTTTAACACTTATAAACCTGGTCATAGTAAATGCCACCATTTTGAAGGCTTAATTACAGCCATCAGAAGGCACAATTCATTGTTCTCAGGTATAAGGGGAACCTTCTTGGTGACCTGCTTGATTCTTATTTAAAACTGTTAAATGCTAATACAGTAATACCTCGGTTTACGAGCAACTTAGTATACTAGCAAATCGGTGGACGAGCACGGAGGGTCAAATCGGTGTACGAGCATTGTATGCGAGAAATTTTTTCCCTCACCCACGCACATTTTTTGGGTGGAAAAGTCCTAACGCTCAGCATCGTTGCGCGCATTTTTACTGGAAATATCCTAAACACAGCCTCTCATAAAACAGTCAAGAGGTTTCGCGCGTGGCTTGGTTTGGCTGCATCATTCACCACAGTGATACTTTTATAAGGGATTTACAGCGGTTTTACTTCCTGTTATTGACATTAATTAATTGTGATCGCTATTTTTCACGTAGTGAAATATACACGTACAGTACCTCTAAGCATTAACTGTCAGGGTTCATGAATTCATTGTCTCCTAGTTCTGCCTGTGTGTGTGTGTGTGTGTGTGTGTGTGTGTGTGAGTCACTGAACACTGACACACCTGATTCTCATGCCTATTTAGTTCACGTCTCTCGACTCTTGTGTTGTCAAGTCGTTCGTTTGCGGCTCCCACGTTCGTTCGCGGCTATGTGTGATACACCTCTGGATTATCACTTTGTTTGTTTTCTGCACTATAATAATAAATTCACCCATTTGCACTTAAATCCTTGGTTTCCCCGCTCCTCCCTCCTCTCTCTCCTCTATGCAGGCTGCTTAAAGCTGAAGTGCATTACAGTAAATTGTTGTGTATTTTTAGAGTTTAATTGTCAATTATTAATTAGTATTTATATGAGATCTTAATGGTTATAAGTTTAACTGTAATTAATAGGGTAAAACAGAAACAAATATTTAAAATGGGCATTTATGGTCGTGTGGAACGAATTCTTATGGGGAAAATTGTTTTGGTGTACGAGCATTTTGATTTACGAGCTCGCTCTTGGAACAAATTAAACTCGTAAACCGAGGTATTACTGTAATTATTGTAGTTAGTTTTTGGTATCAAATGTTAAGTATTTTTGTATCATGATAATTTACCTATTGGTTATTGTGTGAATGTCTGGAGTCTTTTTGTTACATTGTTTCTAAATGGTTTAGTCCAAAAGGGGGGGGGCTTGGCCTTTTTAAGATGGCCTCTCAGAGCTGTAATAAGAAAAAAGAAAGGGGGAGCGTGACTGCTGTTTGGGTTAATTTATCAGCATTGCCGAACGTTTGTTTGCTTATACCTTTTTGGAACAGTGTAATTGTCATTCGTTTTGGATGTTCTCTGTAGATGTTGTTTGTACCCCATTGGAAGACATTTGTTTAGATTTTTAGTTTGGGCACTTTTTGGAATAAACACTCATGTCACTTCATTTTTGTGCCTCCATCTGCTGGTACATTCAGAGTAAGGGGTTCTGCTGTGGTCCAGTAGGCATGCCTGTTGAGCTAAATCTCAGAAATGGGTTTTAAGAACTACACTTCCCAGAGTGCATCAGCAAACTGTCTGCTTATCACCTGATTAGTAATTTTCACTGATTGAGAGCACCTGTTAAAACATGGAGGTTCTCATTCATTCAGGAAAATAAACTTCAGAGAGAAGACACACCAAGTTCACTCGATGGTTCAGTCCCAAAGATGCCAATGGTCGGTGAAATGTTTATTTTATTTCATTGTGTTTGAAATACTGTGTTAAGTATGTTTAAATGTTTAACTACTGTGTAGTTTGGTTTAGAAACACATTGCAGCATTGACTTCATTTGTTTTTCTGTTTAAATGAGTTTCTGTTAATTTCATTTTGAGTTTGAAAAATGTTAATGTACAAGATGCAAAAGTTAAATGTTAATTTACTGAAAAATTTGACATGGTTTGTTAAAATGGTAACTTGTTTCTGTTTTTTAAAGGTTTACAACCTAAGAAAAACTAATTCACTGAATCAACTGACAAAGTCAAAAGAAAAAGTGATAAAGTTGAAAATTTGAGGTGTCCTTTGGAGATTGAATTAGAGGAGGACTTGACAATGCTTTCTCTTTGTTGCACATCTCCTGCAACTGAGTGCGACACAGTGATAACTGATATGATTCATGAACAGTCAAATGTTATTTGTCTCAAATTTTAGTGCTGTTTATGAATCAGTAAATCAAGCCAGGACTAAACGATCAACTTCACATTGTTTCTCTTAGTAGGATGAATATAATCTGTTAAATTATATTCTGGTTAAATTATATAGAGCAAACGATCAAAGAATCCTCCCCTTACAATCGCTGAATCAAAGCGTGAGTTTATCAGTGACTGGCCAAAACCCCATTATAATCAATGTTGCTGTCTACACTCTTATTTACATAAACTTTGCACTGTTAGTTATGATGAGAATTTTCCTCAGAGTGCACAAATCGTCTACAATGCTCATCACGGCAACCTTTTATCTAATTATACTGCTATAGCTCTAAATATAATGTTATAATCAACCCTTTTCACGATTAGCTAAAAGTAGCTCCAATAGTAAAAAAAATACTAAAGGTTTTTGAGAGAGTTCCACACATAACACTATGCAAAGATGTCAGCCAATCACAGCAGTGTGTTTACACTGAAGATGCGCCCCTTCAAAAAAAGCCTCTACAACAGAAGCGAAAACCAGGAAGAAAAAAGGCCTTTTATTTCTAAACTATGACCTTTTTTGATTAATTTTTTTTTTAATTACTAAAATGTTACAAGTTTATTAGTATATAAGTATTATTAAATCATGACAACATTATAAGTGCTTCTCAGTAAACACTATAAAATAGTAAAGAATGTCATGACCCCTTTAAAAATGTTTAATTATTCCAAACTTTTGACCAGTAGTATATATAATGTCGTTTTCCAGACAGACAAACTTCAGGTTAAACATTGTCTGATGTTGCTCGCTCCATGTAAACGGTGATTTATGAATACTTAAAAGCAACAGAGTACATTTTCTACAGATTTGAAAGCTTGGATACAATTACACAGAAAAGATTGGTAACTGATTATATCTAACACGTCTAATGTTAATCCAAATACTGCAGAACGTAATTGTCAGAATGTAGAGGTCAGAAAAACAGCTGGAAGTTTAAAGTTAGTTAAACTGTACAATGTTTACAGAAATCCCCCTCCCTGCTGGTGGTAGCTGATCTCCCCTATGCATGCACTGGTATATATCAGGGTTGTCACTTCGGTCGTGTTTTCTAATGTGAAAGAGGTCTTTGTGGGAGTGTGCGGTCTTGTCTGTGAAGCATCTTGTGTGCAGGGCATGATGTTCGATCCCAACACGTTGGTCTTGTTCAGTTTGGGTTTTGTGTCAGGATTTTGAAATTCATGTCCCGTGTGTTTGTCCCTGTTGTGAGTGCATAGGACGAGTGTTTGCCCGTGCTTGTGTGCTCTACGTCATGTGAGTGAGCGTGCTCCCTTGTCTTGTTGTTGTGTTGTGTGCAGTCTGTTGGCTGCACACTGTCTTGTTTTGTGTGGACACGTGGCTTATGAGTGTTCTCGTTGGCCGTGTGTTAGTGTCATGTTTTGTCCTTTCAATTGTGTAACCCTGCCCGTCTTGTTCCCTCGTTATTCCCACCTGTCCTCCCTCATTACCCTCCTCTGTTCCCTATTTATTCTCCTCATGTCTGCTGTCCTGTGCCGTTTATCTGCATAATGTGGAATGCCTAGTACAGTCTTGTCATATCCAGTCGGTCCTGTTAAGTCAATCTAGTTTTGTTATGTTTTTCCCCCTTGGGGTGGTTTTTGTTTTATTTTATAATAAAGAAAGCCTTCCTTCAGCTACTGTGTCCTTGCTTCCTCCCTTCACACAACCCTGACGGTATATTCCTGTCTTTAAATGTGGTTATGTTTTAGAAACGGTTTGTGCCAGGCTTCCACTGTAAATGAATTTTGTAAAGAACATTTAGGCTTGGTTTCACAAACAGGCCTTGGATAAGCCATGATTAGGTCTTAGTGTAATTAAGGCATTTAAGTAGCTTTTACAAATGTGATTTAGAAAAAAAACATGACTTCTGTGCATCTTGAGACAAAACAATGGCAGTGATGTATTTTAAGACATATTGCTTTCAGTTAAAACTGCTCAAACATGCAGTTTAGTCTGAGACTGAAACTTATCTAATTTTCTATTCAGTTTATGATTGTGTAAGTGTATACAATACCTTTAGCAATGTCCATGGCCCAGGTCATAATCTGCTTCATACTGATGTCTTCACTCTCGGCACTTGCCAGATAGTCAAACAGAGATCCACCACTGGCATACTCTACCACAAAACACACACATAGAACACAAATTAAAATACAAAACCTCTCGTATTGGGCAGTAGTTTTACATATCACTACTAATATTGTTTGTCATCAAGTAGTGGCTGTGAAACACTGTTTATCACAATAGCCTGTTTCTGAGCTCAAACACTCAATGACATCATCTAAATACACTCGATCATATGCACAAACACTTACAACCTCCATACACAGGACAAGAGGAAACACAACTTTAATGTCATTAATTTGCATGGCGTATGTGGCGAGCAGGGCAGGGTCAAGGGATGTGAGAGCGTCATGAGAGCCGGTAGCGTGATTAAGAATGAGCGTCACATGTGAGCCACCGGTCTCAAGGAGGAACGGCGGCTTAAAAGGAGCGACGACAGTGAAGGATGAGATGGGACCAAGTCTGGACCTTATGTTGTGTTTTCTGTTCGTTTGGGCAGCAGTCATCCGTGAGGTAGAGATGGGCATATCGATACTCACAAGCTACTTACTTGGTATCGATATCTCCACAAAAATATCTATTAAATTAATAATTTCTGCATCAATTTCTGCAAAAAGTGTTTTCGGTACTTCTGTTTAATGTTTGTGCTAAAATTGAAATCCCCCTCTGACATTTAGCTCACCCGTGTCACGTGATGACTGTGAGAAACGCGAACAACGTGCCCTGCCCACACACACACGTTACATTCACGGCACGCGTCACGCATATTGTCCGTGCACACAAACAGAATGACACTATGGCAGAAAGAAAGCGTAGCGGTGTGTGGTGCTACTTTTCAACGCCAGAAAAAAGTATTGCGAGATGCAATATTTGTGACATGTTATGATGTATTTTATTTAATCAATATTTTTTGTAAAATACTGTATTTTAAACATTTTTATTTATTTGTTGTCAAATTTACTTTTGTAATAAATTTATTAATGGCTAATATGTCTTGTGTGTCGATGTAATTTGCCTTTAAGTGTTTTTATATATATATAAAAATGTAATTTTACTTTTTTTTTTTTAAATCACATACACATTTAAAAAATAAGCTGTTTCGATATAGGTAAAATTATACCCAAAAATATCGGTATCGAATTTAAAAAGTCAGGTATCGCCCACCCCTACCATGAGAGGCTGCAGTCAGTACTTTTATTTTGTATTTGTTTTTATTTCACATTAAAAGTCTGTTAAATGTTCGCTGGTTCCCGCCTCCTTCCTCCCCCAAACTAAAAACTGTTACAGCGTACTACTCGTAATAAAGGCAACAGATAAAATGATCTAATGAAATGATCTAACTAATGAAAAAAAGTTTCAAACTCTGACAGCCCTTTCAGCTGAAAAACAAACAAAGTGATGTATAAGCTGTGGACTTTGATCCCATTTCAAGACACACCTTCTTTAGTTATTTCATGTGACCCTTCTGATACATGTGACTAACATAAATAAAAATGCATAAGAGTATTGTTAAGTATTAATAAGAGAAAATGTTTTTCAATGCTTAATTTTTATCACATTATCCTTCGGAATATGAATATCCTTCTGATATGATGATTTGATGTTCAAGAAACATTTTTTTATCAATGTTGAAAACAGTTGTGCTGCATGTTTGCATAGTATTGTATATAAATAATGTATGTAAATAAATAATACAGTATATATATATATATATATATAAAATCAATCAAACTGTATATTTATATAATTTATAATGATTTATCCCACCACAAACGATGTGTTCCCAAAAGAATGTGAAGCATCCAAATACACATACCACTGGCATATGACTGCGGCTGAGTCTGTTCAATATGATATGTTTAGCTTAGGTTTAGGTCACTGTGTGCACACATCATATAATGGTATAAACAGAGATACATGAACAGGGGAAATTAATAACCTCCCTGACACAGGTGAGATGGTCATAAACATCACTTTCACCTGCTCTTATTACATTTACTTTCCATAAAGAGAGACTCAACTGTCTCTCAGCACTGCAGACCAAAGACTGTTTGCACAGCACTTTATGATCTTAACAATCACTGCAGCTTCATTTGAGTCGCTCTCGCTCAGCACAGCAGAAGCAGACAAACACACCGCGTCTCTGTTTTAAACCGGGAGATTTCAGGCAGATTTTGTCATAATGGAACAGTATAATATCAGTCCAGAGACCTGACATGTTATCACTTATTATTGAAATATGAGACAAGGTCCAACAAGTTCATGATTAATTAAATATGTATTAAATACATAAAAAATAAAAAATAATTTAAATACAGTATACATTAGGAATTTTTTTTTACAAATATATAACCTCTATATTTGCACCTCTGTAATCTGATTTATTCCAATGATTAAGAATCAGTGGAATAACAATGAAAAAACATATATTCACTCAAAATGCAAGAACACTAGTTCAGCAAATTGACTCGTTAATTATTCATTTGGCAGATCATTTTATTCAAGTGGATAGAATTCCATATCTCATTACAAACTGGAGCCAGTGGATATTTGTTTATTATTGTTATTTGCTTATTATATACCAAATGCAAATGAGACTGCTCTGAGATCAACTGAAAATGCAGCATTTCCTGAAGGAAGTACCATGCAATTCAGCAAAAACTTTTCTGGCAAGAACAAAAAAAATAGGTATTAATGTGTAAGAGATGGATTAAAAAGGAAGAATTTAACTATGCAAATTCAATAACACAATTTTCCAACTTCAATCTTTAATTTCTTATAGAACAATTTTTAAAGAAAAGAATAAAGAAAAATAATTGCGGAAAATAATCATGAATTATAATTGAATGAACTAAAAAGAAAAAAAATGTAAGACTAAAATGATCTACACAGCAGAGTTTGAGAATAATAAAAATCACATGTTTGAGGAATTTCAAAATAGCCCTGCCCTCCACACACTGTAATAAACGTTGTAATTCAGAGTGATGAGTCAAGTTTTACTGACCTGTAACAATTCCATAGTTGGGAGCTTCCAGAATCGCTCCATAAAACTGGATAATGTTTCGATGACTGAGAACACTTAAAATCTCCGCCTGTAAATACAGCCAGCAAACATGACAACATGATGCAGATTCAAAAACGATATTATCAGCATAACAATTTAAGTAAAAAGCTGATTTTAAGTTTTTATTATCACTTTTTTCGCGAACAAATGGTACCATCCCAAACATTACCAGTCATTATGCTCGAAAATCACTACATGCGAAGAACAAAGACAATGAATCTAGCACTTAAAAGTAAATACACTTCAACCCAAAGACAAACACTGCACTCAGCTGAAACTAATATGACTTAATTACGTGACAATTTTCTCTTAAAGATGTAGTCTATGAATTTCAGTTCACAAAAGACGCTGTGAGAGCGCACGTCTCTCGCCGTAGAGTGGGGGGGCTGGAGTCGACACACAGAGAGGCAATTAAAATGATTATCACACTGACAATTAAAGCATGTGTATGAAAAGCTCGGGCGACTCTCACTCCCACCTCTTTTTCAATCTTCAGAAGCTTTTTCACCGCCACCTCTTTGTCCTGCGAGAGCCAGCGGGCGCGATACACACTCCCAAAACTCCCGCCGCCGCAGTTCTCGTAGAAGAGGATGTCATCGCATTTGATCTGCACAAAGGAGCCGCCCAGAGATGCCATGGCATAATGGCACTTAGAAACACGCTTCTCTCCTGGAGAACGAAAAAAAGAGGAGAGGATCAGAGGAGAACGAAGGATGAGGTCCTCAGAGGAGAGATGTTGTGATTTGTCTGTCACTGAGAGAACTGCTCACTTCTACTCCAATGAACACACACACAAACACCACAAGCTGTCAGACAAACTCTGCTCATTTACACTAACCAGTTTTGCTTGAGTGTCACAGGCTGGTGTGAACTTAATATTTGGTGCTTTGTGTTTATGCGTTCTTGTGAAGGTTGGCATGCCTGTCGAGCTGCATAAGTTTATCACTGACATTTTTAAATCAACACGCTTCAATTAATGACAGAAAGCACAACGTTTGGTGTATGATCAACAAGTATACTGACAATGCATTGCTGGTCTTATACTGTAGGACACTCCTGTCAAAAGTCCTGATATTCCTCATATCCGCAATCAGACCACATGTCAAATGATGATGCACACACTCATGATCTGGGATCAGCTGACAGCATAAGTGTAGACTCTTAAGTTTAAATCTTAAATGTATATATTTTTTAACTGTAGGCCGACTTATACTCAATATAATACGAATGAAATAAAAGGCCACTTAAGTGCATTTGAAGAGAGTGGACTTTATAATTGTTTGTGGTGCTTTAATTTTAAGGGTATGTGTAACTGTTAATGTGTATGTGCAAGGTAATATATTTTAAATATTTAGGTTGCCATTCATGCTTGTCAGCAGTACACTTTAACCATATTTCAAAGATAATGTTTCAACATAATTATAAAATGACAAATTTAAGTTAATTCCTACTTAAGTTGTTCAAAAAAAGCACTCTAAAGACCAGGTGAATTTAAATTACATTACATTTAAAAAAAACAAGTGTCTGAAAATGAGGTGGGAGGTGGAAAGAGCTGTGGTGTCGATGACACTAGGGGTTGCACTTGGGAGCCCCAAACAAATCTGACATTTTGAAAAAAGTCCAATGAGAACTGGCGAGACAGAAATGTATAAAAGGAAGACGGCATGCATCGCTCATTCTGGTTTGTACTGTGGAGCCTAGACAGTGTCCCACCCATTTCCGTACGCAGTTCAACACTGGCACGAGCGGCACCATCTCTTGTTCCCTCCATCAGGGAACAAAGGTTACAATACAATAGTAAATAAAACATTCCCTATCTGTCAGTCACTTTCACGTGCTGATAATGACTAACACTAGAGGTTCCCAGGGCAAAAAGCCACAACAGTTGAACAGTGTTATGATATTTTGGGACAATTGTTTTGGTGTACGAGCATTTTGGGTTACAAGCTCGCTCTTGGAACGAATTAAACTTGTAAACCGAGGTTTTACTGTAATTCAGCAATCATATAACAACATGCTAACAACCACCCAGAACACCTTAGCATCCTGGATGCCACCCAGATTACTCTAGCATACATATCTGCATTTTATATATTTTTATCCATTGGCCTGCTATTTAGATTGTGTAACATATTTGTTGATCTATTTGTGACTTAATCCCATGTTTCTGACTTATCTGTCTCTCTATATTTATCAATATTTAAATATTTGCTGTCAAATAAATTGGGGTCCGTAAGATGTTTAATAAATAGATATTAAAAATAAAAACATATTTTAACTGGGTGAACTCCATGTATAATGCATTTTTCTGTAAAACCTAAAATTTCCATGCAAACATAACAGAATATCTCCATGGGCTTGTGATGATTATATTATTATGAATGCATTGGCAAAAGGAGACAAAATTAATGTGTTCGAGGTAAAAAAAAAAATCACATTTTCATTGGAGTAATTATGGTTTTAGAGGGCTATGTGGGACTACTGAAGTGCACAGCAGGTTTGAACTCAATTCTCACAGAGGGACGTCACAGCTCTCGGGCAGTTTGGTGTCATTTGAGTTATATTTAGAAGTGCAGGAAGCAGATCACCTCACAGGTGCTTTACGTTTAACCACACAGGAAAGAAAGAGATAGATAGATAGATAGATAGATAGATAGATAGATAGATAGATAGATAGATAGATAGATAGATAGATAGATAGATAGATAGATAGATAGATAGATAGATCCCAAAATAAAAACTAACACGGTCTCATCTTCATAAATGCAGTGGCTTCACAATTGTTTCGGTCCAAATGCAATGCTACAATGTTCCACCGTCCTGTCAGCATATGTATTTCCATACTTCTGTACACCTGCTCACACAGACGTCACACGTCATCAGTGCGGCTCATGCTGTGCAGAATTAGACAGACGTCAGTCACAGAGCAGCACAAACGAAACACCAGCGCCTTTTACAGTCCATCCTGAACCAAAACAACCGGCTTATACTGCGTTCACACCATAACTACTGCCATCTGGAAGAGATGGAAACCCGCGACCTTTTACTCAGAGCGGTTCTTGATTTATGTGTTTCAATGGAAACGCTATCGACGCTGAGATGAAGCTGCAGCAGTCAATGGAACAGGTCAGTACTCTTTAAGTTTTGTTCATTATTATTAAAATGTTACGTGCATTGAGACATGAGACGGTTTTGAGGTGTTTTGAATTAGAAGTGGCTTTGGAGACTGGGACCTCATGCTTTCAAGATAACTTACTATTGCTAGCCTCTCTGAAAACTGCCTTCCCTACTTTATGTTTGAACTGAACATAATGTTTTCAGAAACTAAATATTTGAAATAATGAAAAGGCATTATAGATTAATTAAAATGCAAATATAATAATCTTTATAGAGTGCATTTGGACCCATTTAAGTAGGACTTAAAATACATCTTCATTTGTAATTTCATAATTGTTTTATTTTGAAATATGGTTAAAGTGTACTGACAGGATATATTTATATATTTTAACATAATTTCTAATTGAAACTTGTATGTCATGTATTTAAATACATTTGTAATGATGACGTGGCAATTTAGCTCATTTAAAATGTATTAACTTTAAAAGTAAATTAGAATAACACACACAAGTTACAATTATAATCAAGTCCTTTAGTATGTCAGTCAACAACTCAAAATAAGTGCAGTTCTTTAAAAAAACGAAGAAAAGGTTATTGAAACATACTACAAGTGCACAATCCTTTTGGACAAAGGTCTTCATTAAATTTTCTTCCTCATTTTGCTGGTGTTTTGGTTGTTAGTGGATGCAGTCGGTTCACACAGGTGTTGAGAATCACATTAAATATGCAGAAGATCAGTTCTCTACTTCTCAACATTGTTAACAATATAACCATTGTTTCATAACTGCGGTACTTCAAACCTAAAAAAATGTTCAGTGTGCGTGAAATGTTCTCCTTGACAGGTCTGATTGTGTTACTTTTCTTTAAAATAAATGACACTTGCCTTGATATTCTGTGTCTAATGCAATGACATCCATTCGTTTTCACGTAGTCCAGATATTTTTGGGGATTGCTGTATTATCTGATTCTGATCACCTCTCTGCATTTCAGGGATTGTACTGCATTTCATCATTCAAGTCTGAACCAATAAGATCCCAGCAACAACCCTCCATTCATTTCTCAACACATGGTCTCTGTGCTGGAACAGAAAGTAAAACCAGCAGAATAATTGGGATTTTTCTCATTGCTCTTATGAAAGCCTGTGCATTGGTGAACAGCAGAATGAGTTTCACCCTGATGAATGAAAATGCATCCACTAAAACCTCATAATTAGTCAGTTAATTGAAACAGCATAAGGTGATGTAACAGGGCTGATCCCCTTCCTCTGAATCATGTTAGTTCTCATGTTGCATTTTATGGATATAATAAACGCATTATTACGTTATAATTAAAATGTAAGCACACGTGAAACTCCTTTGAAGTCCCTGGAAACAACATGTCAAAAATATGAATATGGCAATCACTGTTCTGATACCACTGTACCTTTTTCTTAAGAAAGGATACAACGTGTTCTTATTAGTGTAAACATTAACAGTTTTATAAAAGGAATTTTGATGAAAGGTTACATTTAGAGGAATGTTACATAAACCTGGCTCTAACCCAAAACCACACGTGCTTTGGTTTATCAGACTTTAAGGTTTTAAGAAGGCAGATTTAAAAATAATTTTGCACAAATTAATTATTAATAAGTGATTATTTTATCATAAAATGTGATTTAGATCCCAACAGATCCATGATTTAGCACTGTCATCACGTTATTACAGTGTAACATCATCACACAGACACATACACACTCTCATACACTAACAGACAGACACACACACACACACACACACACACACGTACCCTCTCTCCTGGATCCTGCTGTCAGCCTTCCCGGGAGAGATGGACAGCAGTCATGAAGTTCTTGCGTCAACTTTTGACTCAGTGTCAGATATTTCCAGCCAGCGTCCGATCTGGTGATTTCACGTGTAAAAACTTCTTCCTGATCCGATGTGCGGATGACAGCAGCGCGCGCAGTGACGCAGCGGAGGAGAGAAACAGCGCCTCCCAGCGGACACACACACACACACACACACAAACACGCACGCACGCACACACAGCAGAACAAACACGAGTCCGCACCCACACACGTGTCTTTACCTTATTTACCTTACCTTAAATTATTAAAGAATTTAAATAGCTTTTATAAACGTGCCTTAGAACAGAAAAATAAAAAAACACCACTGATATGAATCTTGAGGCAAAACAATGGCCTTCAAGTTCTCAGGTGTTTGTCGATTGTTAACGATCCCATGTCCGTGTATGTTTCTCCATGTTTCCTAGTTCTCCCAGTCATACCGAGTTTCTGTTTGTTTATGCACAAGTGTGCTGTTTTGATTTTGTATTTAAGTTTTTTTTCGTTTTTTTAAATTTTTTATTAAAGAAAGTTTTATTTTGATCCCTGGTTCCCTCGCTTCCTCGTTTCCACATTAGCATGTTTTTTTAACCTGCTTATTAAAATAAGAAAATCGTACATGAACTGAAACAAACTGAAAAGGACACACAATTCTGAAAGAAAAAGACATGTTAGTAAATATGCATTATATGGCAGTTTTATTTACACACAGAGGTTTACAGACAAGCCACCAAAAGTCTTTCGAAAATGTGCTTACATTATGTTCACTTCACCACTTTTTTTAACTACATGCTTAAGTTGATATAAATGTCTTTACATCTAGTCCCAAACTCACTTCAAATGAAATTCTAAATGCATTATGATGATTGATATGCATTACCGTTCAAAAGTTGGGGTTTATGTGATTGAAAGAAGTCACTTCTTTGCTCCAAAGCTGCATTTATTAGAAACACAGTATGAACAGCAATGTTGCTAAAAATTATTAAAAATTTAAATCACAGTTTTCTATGTGAATATACAGTAAAATGTAATTTATTCCTGTGATCAAAGATGAGTTTTCAGCATCATTACTCCAGTCTTCATTGTCACATGATCCTTCACAAATCATTTTGATATGATGATTTCAGTCAGGACCCATTGATTTGATTAATAGTGGAGGCTCTGAACAATATTTAGCGCCAGGCTTCACTCTGAAGGGTTGAGCTGTACATTAGCAAACCATGCTGAAGTTTGAACACCACCAGACCCCAAGCCAAGTCTGAATTTTATAAGCAGACATAATTCCATGCAGAAGTAATACAAGTACTGTTGTGAGACTGACAAGACTGAGCAACACTGAACTGGATAGACAGATACATTTCTTTGGACAAGAAGCTCAGCGATCATGTTCCGGCATAAGGAGTTGGGGATGCGAACTGAAAGCTGTCTTAACACATGTCTGCGCGACAGACTAAAGCAAATGAGTGTACAGATTAACTTACGCCTTGATTATTTGGTACTGGGAGGTGTGTGTGGGGGGGGGGGGGGGGGGGGGGGGGGATTATAAATCAATTAAGCAACACTTTATAGCTCGCAGTCACGCTATAGTCGGACTGAAATATGATTGATCTCCATTCAGTCACTCAAACTACATTTCTGATTATAATCAAAGTTGAAAACAGTTTCTGAGAAAACTGTGATACAGTTTCTTCAGGATTCTTAAGTGAATAGAAAGATTACAAGAACAGCATTTATATTTTGAAGCAAATATTTCTGAACGGTTCCTTGATCAGTTGCATCCTTGCTGAATAAACATATTCATTTGTTTAGCTTTTTAAAAGTTTCTTACTGACCCCGAATTATTGAACAGTAGTGCAAGACCAACATAAACTCAACATACAGAATCTCTTTCAAAAAATTAAAAAAGCTGCCACAGAACATGCTCTTTGAAAGGAAGTTCATTTTCATTAAGCTTGTAAGTCCAAACTCTAAAACTTCTCCACATGTCAAACTTCAGAAACAGAAACAAACTTCAGAAATCTGTGGCAGAATATAACAAAGGTCAAAAACAGGTCCAAACATCCGACAGCCATACTCTGAAATGAAGCCACATTTTCATACAACCAGCCAAAGAATGGAAAGCCCTTGTGCCAGGTCATGTTTGACTGCACTGTGCTGTGTGTATACGCTGCAGGGGAGGAAGGATCTGTTCATACACGGCTATAGCTTATTCACTGGCAGAAGTAAAGCAGCACTGATACACGAGTTCTGTCCCATCAGGTCCGGCGCGGCTCAATCCTGTGGGACAGCTGGGATAGGGTGCGCTGGTTGTCAATCACACCGACGTGACGCACATAGCTCCGCACGTCCTGATGGCTTTTTCCTGTCACCTGTGGTGCTTCTTGATCTATAATTGGCAAACAGACAGAGAAAAGCATCAAAATCATTTGAACTGAAACGTGATTTCGATGTTTAGTTCACTCTGAACACTGTCTTACTGAACGGCTGACTTCGGCAGTATCTCATGATTCTGACTGTGTTTGCAATCATTCTCTGGAAAACACACACAGAAACATCAAGGAAGTCGAATTTAAAAGATGGTGAGATTGATTCCTTGCAAACTCACCATTTTCTCAAAGTTGACCAATTTGTCAGTAAATGTCTTGTTCCCCTCGTGTGTGAAAGTCATATCTGAAAGTGCAAAAATGAAGATGCTGGACATTTAAGCAGTGATACATTCTGCATCTTTTCGGGGTCATACTGAAACTATACAGTTCTTCATAACTTTCGGTTATTTCTAACTCATGATTTCATTCGAATATTGCCGTTACTGTAGTACTGTAGTTTCTCATTGCATTGACTCAAGTCATAATTTACTATGTCAATTATGCATGAATATACACTCACCTAAAGGATTATTAGCAACACCTGTTCAATTTCTCATTAATGCAATTATCTAATCAACCAATCACATGGCAGTTGCTTCAATGCATTTAGGGGTTGGTCCTGGCCAAGACAATCTCCTGAACTCCAAACTGAATGTCAGAATGGGAAAGAAAGGTGATTTAAGCAATTCTGAGCGTGGCATGGTTGTTGGTGCCAGACGGGCCGATCTGAGTATTTCACAATCTGCTCACTTACTGGGATTTTCACGCACAACCATTTCTAGGGTTTACAAAGAATGGTGTGAAAAGGGAAAAACATCCAGTATGCGGCAATCCTGTGGGAGAAAATGCCTTGTTGATGCTAGAGGTCAGAGGTCATGGGCCGACTGATTCAAGCTGATAGAAGAGCAACTTTGACTGAAATAACCACTCGTCACAACTGAGGTTTGCAGCAAAGCATTTGTGAAGCCACAACACACAAAACCTTGAGGCGGATGGGCTACAATAGCAGAAGACCCCACCGGGTACCACTCAACTCCACTACAAATAGGAAAAAGAGGCGACAATTTGCACGAGCTCAACAAAATTGGACAGTTTAAGACTGGAAAAATGTTGCCTGGTCTGATTAGTTTCGATTTCTGTTGAGACATTCAGATGGTAGAGTCAGAATTTGGCGTAAACAGAATGAGAACATGGATCCATCATGCCTTGTTACCACTGTGCAGGCTGGTGGTGGTGGTGTAATAGTGTGGGGATGTTTCCTTGGCACAGTTTAGGCCCCTTAGTGCCAATTGGGCATCGTTTAAATGCCACGGCCTACCTGAGCAGGCCTACCTGTTTCTGACCATGTCCATCCCTTCATGACCACCATGTACCCATCCTCTGATGCTACTTCCAGCAGAATAATGCACCATGTCACAAAGCTCGAATAATTTCAAATTGGTTTCTTGAACATGACACTGCACTGTACTAAAATGGCCCCACAGTCACCAGATCTCAACCCAATAGAGCATCTTTGGGATGTGGTGGAACGGGAGCTTCATGCCCTGGATGTGCATTCCACAAATCTTCATCAACTGCAAGATGCTCCTATCAATATGGGCCAACATTTCTAAAGAATGCTTTCAGCTCCTTGTTGAATCAATGCCACGTAGAATTAAGGCAGTTCTGAAGGCGAAAAGTCAAACACAGTATTAGTATGTTCTAATAATTCTTTAGGTGAGTGTATATGTTGAAAATGTTCCTAATAAAGACCAAGTAGAAGTGTCACATTTTGTTGGTGTTTGTGATTTCAGTGTAAAGTTCACCTTTAATTAATAAAGGCATGAAAGGGATGATCGGTGGTTCTAACTTTGCCATTGTCAGTCGATACGTTCTGTGATTTCTGGTGGGATCCTGCAATGACAAAAGCAACATCCTCTTTAAGTGTCTTAGATATTGGGTTAAATGTTTAGGCTACTAGCAGTGTCAAGAGGCTGCCACGTTGAACTCACCATCAGGTTTTCAAACTCTCCATAAAACTTCTTGAACTTGCTAGGCAGTTTCTGTGAGGGAGCAAACTCTTATTGTGTGAGAGACAAGTCAGACATGTACATAACACTGCCATGTTTAGCACTGTGAAGTGTACATGTGTAGTGAATGCTCACCTCCCATGTCTGACTGAGTCGACAGACTGCAGGGTTTCCCAGGCCCATGATTATGGCAAAGAATGAGTTCAAATTTCTAAACTCTTTACAGCTTAAAAAGAGTAGACATATATTTACATTTCACAATTATGCATTTGGCAGACGCTTTTATCCAAAGCGACTTACATTGCATTCAAGAAACGCATTGACAGTTCTTGCTATCCCTGGGATCGAACCCATGACCTTGGCATTGTAAACACCAATGCTCGACTGGTTGAGGAATGCTGTAGTTTAAACAGCACAGTATCTGTACTAATTAACCCTTAAATGCATGAATGTTTCAACAATCATTTGCCATTTGGTATTTAGCAGGGCTGCATTTCCCGAAACTTTCTTAAGGTTCTGAGGATATACTTTTAAGTTAATACGGATTTTCCCAAAAGTTTGCAATATTGTAATGCATTACTTTTCAAAGTAACTTTCCCCAACACTGGTAGCTGTTAATTATATGTTTCACTTTTATTGAGTAAATCATCCAACAACAGAAATTAGTGATTTATGGCAAGAAATATACTCCAATTACAGATTTGGCCATGAAGTTGCAGTTTCACGGAGTCAAAATATCCAGGGTTGATCCAAAGTGAGAGAGCCAGCAGAGCGGAGGGAAAGAAAAGGAATATATGGAATAACCAAACTACATATGTAAGCAGGAGCCAACCCATGTACTGCCTTGCAAATTAAAATCTGAATTTTAAAATCAATACGCAATTGAACTGGTAGGTAATGGAGTAGCTGGAGCACAGGAGTGATATGATGGCGTGATGAAGTGTATGTTAAAACACGTGCAGTGGAGTTTTGTATGTACTGTATTGCAATCTCTTAATACAGCTAGCAAAGAGAGAACTGCAATAACCAAGCCTCGATGTGATAAAAGCATGGATAAGCCTCTCAGCATCAGACCTAAAAAGAAGTGGTTTGATTCGAGCAATGTTTCGAAGATGGAAAAAAGCAACCTTTGTTAAATTTTTAAAATGAGAATTAAAAGTCAGCTGAGCATCAAAGAAGGTAAGAAAGAAGAAGGTCTACCTCAAGCAACCTGTTAAGGCACAGTTCAGGGAACACGACTAGAAAAGGTATACCTTTAGAGACTTCGTGTCATGATTGGATTGAGGAAGGACTCAAATGCAGGGAAAGGATTTAATAACAAAAGAACATAATACAAAAGAAATGCCCACGAGGGGGAAAACATAACATAAACCAGAGAACAGAACTTGAACATAAAACAAACCAGGAGATCAGGGCAAGGAACACGACAGGACTGCAATCACAGGAATACATGAAAGACAAAGAGACCACACCAGACTACAAGCACAAGGGCTATATATAGGGAACACATGAGGAAAGGTAACGAGCTGAGAACTGCTGACAACACTCAAGGGAAACGAGGTAACAAGATGGGCGGGGTTGCTATATGACAAGACACAATAAAGGGGCAGTGTCAGGGCTCTGTCAACAGACACTCGAAAAGACCAAAATGGAATGACAGAGCCGTGACACTTCGTAGCACACTGAGAGACAACGTTATCGGGAAACACAGCCACGGTATTTAGTGACACAGATCTATACGTGACATTGACGGATCTCTAAATGTCGCAATAGTCTTCGGATATTTTAATAACAATGACAAAAGAACTGTCAAAAAGAATTATATAGATAGTTTGTTGCCTTTTGGATCTTGGAACGGTTCAATTTGAGCAAATGTTTTTTATCCCAATCACTCTCATCGTCAGAGCTTGTTTCTCCAACACATTCACCATCTTAACAATATTCTCAAAACTATCAATTTCAATGTCTTCAAAAATCAATATTTTGATCACTCAGCAACTACTCACCAAATCCAGTATCAAGTGATAGTGAAACACTTTTTTTCATTGCACGCAGCATACTTTGCTGTAAAAACCATTAACATTTTTTCCTGACGATACTTGTTTTTTCATTTGTTTTTAAGCCTGCAGTAATTATGAGTGAAATATTACATCATCGTTGTGTATCAGACATTGGCACCCTGAAATACTTGCACTACTACATTCAGCGGGTCACTAGTGACCCTAAACACATGGTATACAAAATTAAATACAAAACAGTTGTATAATATGTATTTTTGTATTTGTTATATTGTTTATAATTAATAGTTTCATGAATACTAATGAGGAAGTGAATGACATTCCAGAGGTATACATTTAAGGGTTAATACACATCACATATTCTCTACTGTGACACACAATTTAATTATATAGAGATCATTATTATTGAAATAAAAGTCCACTTAAGTGTAAAAAAACTACAAATTCATGACATCAAATTTAAGTAAACTTTTAAAAGGTGGACTTTGTAATAATGCCACATTACACGTTTTACATTCAAGTCCATTTCAAATGATTTTTCTTTTAATATTCTTTTGTCATGCTTTAACTACACTTATGTTAATTTGTTCTCCAACATACTAAAGCACATGTAAAGTACTCAATAATCATTTTAACTGTAGCTTATTAAACATTACGTTTAAAGTTAATATTTTACATGTAATAAATTGCATCATTACAAATTTATTTCAACAGAAATTTTATTTTGGTATATTTTAGTCTGACAATTAATTACCAGTAAATTTGGTGGTACACTTTAACCAGATATCAAATAATTATGAAATCTTGTGTTTTACTTGATCTGTTTTAACCCACTTGTGTCATTTAATATCAGTTTTAACTTTATACATTTAAATTGCAATTAATTGTCCATAAACATGAGATTAACGTTACATGTTAGTAAACCATCAGAGACTCACTGTGCTGCGATCTTGATGAACTTCTTGAGCAGTTGGACGCGTTTGCTGAGTGTGGGACACAAGCAAACCTCTGTGACCACCCACAGCTGCACCTCATTAAACCTCCGCAGGAACAGATCCAGATTAGCAGTGGTCTTCTTGAAGTGCTGACGGCCAAATGTGTGGTAGATCAGCTCATGCTAAAACAGAAATGAACACAGATTTACTAGATTTGCAGTAGTCTACTAGTCTAGACCTGGTGGTTAATAAATCTAGGTAACACTTTATTTTAAAGCGTGACTGTTACACATTACGTGCAGTTACTATAGAAATAACTATAAATTTTGCAGAATTGTCAGAGAATTATCAAAGCCATTTGATTGCCATTTAAAATCTTTGTTGCCATTTAAGTCTCCTGTCATGTCATTAATCACCTCGTTAGTCTTATCAGCTGTGTATCATTTCTTTCATTTCCCTGCGTTAGTCTTTGTCCATTCTCGTCAGTGTAGCGTTGTTTTAATGTTTATGTAACGTCCATGTTAAGTTGCATTTGTGCTTTGTATATCTTGCTATTCGCCTGAGTTGTCATTAAAAGACTATCATCTTACTCCGCCATCAGGCTGTTTACACTCACTGTACCTTGACAATTACATGCACTAACCATAAACCAAACCCTATAGTACATGAAGTTAACAAATATTAACCAGTACTTAAGGTAAATGTATAATTACACTGTAACAAGGACACCCTTTAAATAAAGTGCAACCTTCTTTTGAAAGGGGTACTTAAGGAAATCATATACTTTTTTTAAAGAATAAATGCAATTATCTGAACTTTAGAGTAGGAGATGAGTGCATTTATATGTAATTTCATCACTACGTCTGTTGTCTTTGAAATATTGTTAAAGTTTTCTTCTGAATGTACTGACAAGAATTTATGAAAAACTAAGTGTAACTTATGTATTTAAATATGTTTATTTAAATACAGCTCTAACCCTATTAAACTTGATTAAATTAATATTATAACAATATATTTTTAAGGTGTCCTTGTTTATATTTATATAAATACATATCATTGTAATTATATATTGAAGTACTGAGTAAAACTAAGGATAGGATAGGATTAGGGTTTGGTTTATGATTAGTTGTATGTAATTATGTATACTTTACTGTTATTACTATGATAAGCATATGCAACATATGTAACAAGGACACTGTAAAATAAAGTGTTACCAAAAATATTTTAAAGTGAAACTTGACATTACTACAAAGTGCACTTTTTAAAAGTGTGTTAAGTACAGTTACTAAGTTACTATATTATTTTATTAATATAATATTATTATCCTTTTCACAAGTGTATGTATATACATTGATCAACGTTTAAATGTGTATAACAGCCCATGTAAAATGTCTTCATGCAATAATCAAATTTCTTCAGCAGATTCATACAGATTACTTCTACAATCTCTTTATTAACTTTTTAAAGCATCAGAGTTTTGTTTGAATGGACTTGCAATAGAGGGACAGAAATATCTCTATATAAACATTGTTTGGCAATAAATGAAAGTCTCATGGGTTTGGAATGACATGAGTGTGACTAAATGATGACAGAATTTTTATTTTCAATTCTTTAAGAGAGAGAAATGTTTTAACAGAAGCCGAACTGTGTGTATGTACCTCATGAACACAGTCAAAGAGCTCCCAGTCATAGAGAGTCATCTGATGAGCCAGATCTTTAGAGCTCATGAGCTCAAACGTGGACATGGACCCTGCAGACGGCCCCTCCTGCTCCGGCAGTGGAGTCTGTGTAAACAGTCAATCGATTGATCAGTTAAAGTTAATGCATGTGTGTTTACAACAGATGTGTGTTTTAAATGCAGTCTCCAGGGGCTCTCACACACCAAAGTGTCGATCTGGTCCCTCGAGCAGACAAACAAACGGCCATTAATACTCAGAGATGAGAAGATGGACACATCAGATGGCTTTAGAAGCTCTTTATCTGAAAAACACAAACACACAGTCATCAGTCAGTGTGACAGAGTAATCTATTTTTAAAGTAGGTGCTTTTCAAGAATGTGGAAGCACAGATGTCAGTTATCAACTGCTTCTCAATTGAGTAAAAAAAGTTAGTTAATTAAAATAACTAAGTTAAGTATTATTGCAATATACACATTCCAAAAGGCTAAAGACAAATTCAGGTGACTTGAAAATAGTGTTCGGCACCACTCACATATACTTCTGAAAATACACAAATCTAGTTTAACATGTGATATTGGTTTATGAGTGTAATGAATGGACACTCTGGCTGGGATCCAATTGCATATAATAAGAGTAGTGGTACAAGCAGGGAAGTCAGGACAGGCAGAGAACATTCACGAGCGAAATACCAGGCAAAGATCAGGGCAGGCAGACAGGATCGGCAACAGGAAAGAACAGGGTCGGGAACGGGAAATCAGACACAGGCATAAACGCTCAGAAATGTTAGCAACAGCAAAACAAGACTTCGCGAATAGAGGGTGCAAGATGGAGTCCTTTATAGTCCGGGTGATGGGTGTCAGCTGGAGCGGTAATCAGTCCAAGGTACAGGCTTGTGTGAAATGTAGTGTGTGTATGTGTGTATTCGGGCGCTGCTTCCTCCGATGGCCAGAGGAGGGAATCATGGAGTTGTAACAATGAGACAGAATGTGCTTGCTGTAAGAAAGCCACTTAAACTATATACTGTATAGTTTACTGACACACACACACTACATTTCCCATGTTGAAGTTCAGTGGACTGACTACTGCACCAGCTGCGAACAATTACATGAACTATAAAAGACTCACACACACACAAACTCTCATCGCGAAGTCTTGATTTGCTGTGGTGATCATTCTGAGCGTTATTATCCTGTCCTGTTTGCCTGTTTTTCAGTTCTGCTGTTTTCCCATTTTGACTCTGTCTGCCTGTGCCTGGATTATCCCTCGTTATTGTAATCTGCCTGTCCTGACTACCCGCCTGTACAACGACTCTTGATTCTGCCCGCCTGCCTTTTTGATCCTTGCCTGGAATATCGTTTATGTATGCTCTCTGCTTGTCCTGACTAGTTCTCCGACACATTGGCTCCACCATGATCTATACTCCCTCGTCTCCACTGCAGTCTGTCATCCCACCAGCTCCGGCGGGCTCCCTTGTCCACCCGCCTCTGTCTTAGTCAGGTGTCACTCTGGTTCTGCCACAGGATTCCTCGCTACCTGACCATTTAGCTTCACCTTGGCCCTCCAGACCTGTGGTGTCACACTGGCTTGGCAGTTCTCCTTTTTGTTACACCCCTCTCGAGCTCCGCAATCTCCACCAGAGCCCCCACGTCAATAGGACGCACCTTCCAGTACACCTTCCGGGAGGGAGAGCTACTGTAACATGCATGCTCTGTTTTGGCTTAATTCTGTTCCTGTTTGCCTGTGTTCCCTGTCACTTTGCCTAGTTTCCGGTTTGTTCTGAATTAATCATTCAGTTCATCTGTTGTTCAATTAATTATCTCATTTAGTCTGTTTATTTATACTCCCCTTTTTGTTCAGTTCTTTGTCTGGTCTTGATGTTCAGTGATCATTTTGTGAGTGTCTCCTGCCTGTTTCCTGAGTGTTGGTCGCTAAAGGCCTTTGAATGATTTTTCTATTGTGTTGTGTGATTACTTACAGCACCAGTGACAACAACTAAACCAATCTATATTTTGTTGCACATCATTCAACTTTTATACTGTCTAAGAAGTCTGGACAGTGTACTTATTAAAACTAATATTACATAATATTATTTAAATAAAGGGCCGCTTAAGTGTTCTTAGAGAAAATTTTCATCACTGTTTCTTAAATGTGTGTGTGTGTGTGTGTGTGTGTGGGTGTATGTTATAGGTATCAAACCTTCCAACAAGCATATCAATACCAGTGAATTTTGACTTTGTGCGGTCACCATGTGGAAACAAGCTCAAAAACAATACTCTTTAATTAAAATAACAGATTTAATTATCTTTAACACAGAATGTTTTGAGATTCAGGAAGAGAATCAACATAATGATTTCTACAGTATAAAAATCATTATGTCTACAGTACGTTGCCATAAAAACAAGAAAACCCTTTGCGCATGTACACTGGTTTAAGTTATGTTTTAAAACAAAATACCCCTAGCTATATTTTTTTAATGCAGTAACAGAATGGCTTGAGTGTCCAAATACTTGCTACTGTGTACGACCGCAGTAAGGTCAGCAATAGGTCACAGTGTAGCTATCACAGTCTTGTCGTGTCTGTCACATCCGGGTTCCTCTATGTCTCCCAAATCCTTCCCACTCCTGTCTTAGTCATTACCCTGCTAATTATGTCAGCTGTCCCCAATTTGCCCTTGTGTATAAATCCCCTTCATGTTCCCCGTGTCCTTGTCGGTGATTGTAGTGTTTTTGTGAATGTTAGTGTGCGGATGTTTCTCCCAAGTGCTCTGAGTTTTTGCACCCTCGTGTGTCGTTTATGTTTCTGTTTGTGACAATTAAAGTATTTCTGTTTGAAGCTCCGTGTCTCCGCGTCATCTCCGCATCGCACATCAGCAACAGCTCTTAACAGTAGCAAACTGGCAGTGAAAATTGAACGTCGTTCTCACAAACCAATAGACAGCAGTAGCACTGTAGAGTGCACATGCAGAATTTGAAATGCTACAGCAAAATGGGAGCACCAAACAGCAGAGCAGAGGTCAAACAGATAAGATTCAGTACAACAGCACACTCTGCAAACATGGAATTAATAAACCTGCAATTAATCAAAAACGAACGAAGACAGAGGAAATGGCTGTCAATACAGTGATAAGAATATAAAATCAGGTAGTGAGTGTGTACAATGCAGTTCAAGCATTACATACATTGTGGATTTATTTATTTTTTTCTTATGGGGGCCTTTTTTGGGGTCTCCATGAGGAAAACACCTTATAAATTGAGCATGTAAAAATGCAGAATGTTTACTATGATGGGTAGGTTTAGGTTTGTGAAAGAGACATCACCCATAATAAAAATAAAAATAAAGTGTTCTCCTTATTTTCTATTCTCCCATCAAGATTAAGTTACTGTTTACAGCTCAATCCCCTAGTAGCGGTACATTTTAGTTCTTGTTTCAGCATCGACTTAACTCTCCATCTGTAACTGTACTGCTCCCGATCCATCACCACTACCAAATTGTATTTATCCACCGGCA
The DNA here is from genome assembly GCA_037043235.1 of Rhodeus uyekii. Classification (NCBI taxonomy): domain Eukaryota; kingdom Metazoa; phylum Chordata; class Actinopteri; order Cypriniformes; family Acheilognathidae; genus Rhodeus; species Rhodeus uyekii. The sequence continues at coordinate 289,950 of JAWRVZ010000308.1, read as the reverse complement.
ATCATGGTTCGTGGTACAATAGTGTTGTCTGTCAACCCCTTAACCCTTTCGTACGTACGATCACACCGGTGTGATTAGAACGTTCGTGATTCACGTCATCAACTGCTAAATTAAAATGTGTTTTCGTGTGTCATCTGGCGGCGATCCAGAGATGGACGCACTCAGAGCTTGTCATATATCACAACTGCTCAGTGTTTTCAACCACATAAGGTTTATTTTCGGTTTCAGACATTTAAATACTCATAAGTGCTCGCAAAACAATACATCTATAGTTGAAGAAAAAATACGCACTGACGTCCATAAAAGAATAAATAGCAATCGTTCAATTATAAACTGATCAGATAAATCAGATACACATTGCATAGGTAACTATAAAGTTCACTGTATTCTTCTCTCACTTCACCGGTCATTTACTGTCATGTTTTTCGGGAGAAGCAACTGAATTTGCGTTATAAAACAGACTGATCAGATTCTCCGAACTGCGGCGCAAACAAACATGGCGGCGCCCTTCGCGCATCATAGATCAGCAAACATGATCATTATAAAAGTTTTTACACATTCACTTCCACATATTTGAGAATCGAAATATCAGGTAGTTGATAACATAGCCAACAAGTGTGAGAATATTTTGAATAAATAAGACATACACTAAATAAATGCGATGCACGTGTCATACAGCGCTTTTGAGGTGTGTCAACGTGACAAGCCTAACGCGTCGCCATGGAAACAGTAAAGTAAACATTCTAAAATAACAGTTGCATAAAAAAACTCACGCTGGGCGGGTCAGAGAGAATATTTAGAATTTACGTGCGAAAGGTTTAAAGACCTCCCATTCCCCTTTGGGGAAATCCCATTCCTCTTCTGGCTCTACGGACCCTTTAAGCACCCTCTCATCCTCTACTATCCTCCACACCAACTCTGGCCAACTCGTGCTCCTCGGCTCCCATCCTGAGCTGGACCTAAATTACTTGATCCTGCTTGTTTTCATTCCCCCTGGAATCTTGTCGCTGTTCCCTCTCTTGTATCTCTCTTGTGTGTGTTCAGGTTTTTACCTCCGGCAGAGCTGAGGTGGATGAGAAGATGATCATCGCCTGATCCCAGCTTATCGGTAACTGCGGAGATTACCTCTCTGACAGATGCAGCGACAGGCACTCGGATAGTGGAGTAGGTATGATCACTGCAATAGACCTTAAAGAGGACTACACCAACAGGACAATTTTTTTTAAAGAACAATTGATATTAAAATACTGAATTATATTTTTTATATAATAAAACAATAACTTTAATTGAAGATACACTGTGAACTTTGAATACTGTGAACTTTGTTGAAGTGAAATAACGCTCAATTCTCTCTTTGTGACTATTCTCTCTTTTGTGTCTATTTTTGGTTACGTTTGGTTTACTTTTGACTCTTCGGTTCTATGACTGATCTTTCTCCATCTTTTCTAATCTTCCTCTAAATGAATGAAAGAATAAATAAATTCATTTTAGTTAAGCTAAACCCCTATGAAATCTATATAGTTATTATCTGGGAAATTAATAAAAGGAGAGAATTCATATTTGTAAGGCTTGTTCACACCAAGGGCGATAACATTTTGGGTTAAGACAGTAACCATGTCTTCATGAATAGGGAAATCACGCTGCATATGAAGATGCCTGACTTCGTCATGAAGCATGTGTGAAATCGAACCAATGGTGTGAATGCACATCAGAGACCGAATACCGGAAGGTGCAGCTTATAAGTGGTTGAAGTAAGTCGCTGGCAGGCATGCAGGAAGCGTGGCAAAGAGACAGCATCTCGTTCCCCATTCAGGGAACCTGGGTTACAGTCATAACCAGAGACATTCCCTTTCAAGGGAACTCGTGCTGCATCGCTATAGGAACGACAATACAATGTGGGCGCGACGAGTGAAACGTAGAGTACTAGATTAACACTTGGGTTCATGGAGCAGTGTTAAGGTCTTGGTAGAACTTGGTAGAACCTAACGAAGTTGAGCGGCGAGGATAAGCCTACTGCATCACAAACTTCCGAGAGGGAAACTCCTGATAAGAAAGCCTTAGAGGTGGCCACATTCCTTGTTGAATGTACTTAGATTGCCATTGGAGAAGGCAATCCGGCTGACTCATAGGAAAGAGAGATAGCCACAAATACTCACTTACTCATTCTTTGTTTCAAGGCTGGGGGCCCCAAAGCAGATGAACAGCTGTTCTGACTAGTGCCAAAGGGCAGCTCGGTGAACATGGCTAGGAGGAACAAAGCTTTTAAAGCTAAGAACTTAGCTGGAACCTCCTTGATAGGCTTAAAGGGGGCCGGATATACCCTGGAGATCCAAGGTCAAATCCCAGGCCGGAACCTTGTTATGTACTACAGGCCTCAGCCTTAGGGTACCACGGAGGAAATATGTAACTAATGGGTCTCTCCCCAGAGACACACCAAGCAAAGGGATGTGGTAAGCAGCTGTGGCATCTACATAGACCTTTAGGGTGGAGGGGGATAACACTGCAGCTCTGTACCAATCTGTCAGGTGACTGGGTCCAGCTGACAACTCTTGCACCACGAAGTGAAGAGTTTCCACTTCAGAACATACAGTATCCTCATGGAAGGAGATACCAATACTTTGGTTGAGAGACCAGAGTCTATGAGCTGGGCCCCCTCAGAGGCCAAGCCCACAGTCTCCACAGTTCTGGGCAGGGATGGGATATCAAGCCCCCTGCCTGTGACAGGAGGTCCCTCCTGACCGTAATCTCCCATGGAGTTCCAATGGAGTTCATGGCTGGCCAACGCGGGGCAATCAAGGTGAGACAGACCTTGTCCCGGCAAACTCTCTCCAAAACTCCCTGGAGCAGAGCAATCGGGGGAAAAGCGCACAGACGTAGCCTCGGCCACATCTGAAACATAGTATCCAGTCCGAGAGGAGCAAACAGATCCACTTGTGCCCAGCCAAATTTCTCCCATATTTGCTCCACCACTGCGTGGTCTGCTCCAACACTTTAGGTCCCAGGGATATAGGCCCCCCTGGGATTTCTCGCTATTATTATTATTGGTTGGGATTGCCTAGTCTTTTTAAACTAGCTAGGGATCTTTCAGCAAACACACCAGCAACAGCACACTCTAATTTAATATATAGGGCTTATTGAAGACACATAAGCTGCCGCTTTCAGTATTTGGCATGGTTTTATAGCTTTCTGGTTCATGGAATTGCCCGACATTGACATGCATTCACACGTGCTTCACGGCGTAGTCGCGCTAAGCGTTTCCATAGCATCTTCGACACAGCGCAACTTCCCTTGAAATTGCTTGATTAATTTCTAAAAATCAATCTAAATATAAAAGAACAGCAGAATCCACACCACAACTATAAAGATAACAGCACAGAGGGACGATCTAGTTAGAATCACTTTCAAAACTATTTTTTTCCAACTGATTAAAACACTGACAGACAATTTTAAATAAACTGAACGATATTGTGCATTGGTGTGGGAACATTTTATATCATTATATTTAACATTCCTGGTGTGAACAGTACCAATGCAACTACTGAACTACTGGAAAGCAATTACGGACTCACTCTCGTCTGTGCTTTTGATTGGCTGTCGCTTCTGCAGTCTGTCGTTCCCGGTGCTGAACTGTCGCAGCAGGACTTTGTGCTACAAGGAGAGAAGGACAATCATATTACACTTCTTCAGCACTGAAGGAAATAGTACTGAAAATGTGTTTGTTTTCATTTTCCTCTCACCTTTTTCTGAAAGGGCCGGCCATCATCAGAGCTGCAAATAAATGTATTATGAATATGAGCAAATAAAAGATCTCTGAGACTGAACTAATGTTATGTTAATCCTATGAAGCATACTTTGTGCATTGTATACTGCAGTTCATACTTTTTTAGGTATTTTTTTAAGTCTTTTTAGTACAATTGTAACAAGCCCACTTTCAGGTTATGATTCACGTGTCTTTTTTGTGACATCTTTAATTTAAGAATAGCTTTTATATTGTTAGAAATGCATCAAAATGAACACCTACTGCATTCAAGGAGCAAATATGATCCATCAAGCTTTTGATGAACATTTATTTGTTCCTTTCTCTATCGTCATTGTTTTGTATTGCATTATATGTTTTTAAACCAGAGCTTTGATCATGAAAACTAAGCATTTTAATATTATCTTACTTAGTCTGCAAATAACATTTTGTAGAAGTTTTCTGTTACGGTATGTTGTTATAAAGATCTCATTAATTTACATTACCAGCATCAGGATTTCATCTTACTTCTTGGTCATATATGGTAAATATTAGAAACTGCAAATAGTACATTTTTGCATAGTTCGTGCCTCGAAATAAAACAGACATTTTTTGCTCTTCGTGAATGAGCTTTCACTATATCAAACTCTCTAAGGCATAAAAGTCTGATGTATCAAATATGCTGCTCAACAAGAAACACATGCATTTTCTAAAGACTCAACAAACATTTCTGAGTTTTTTTAATAACTTTGTCTCTACAGGGTTAAAAACCTCACATATATAAGACTCTGCTCTTACTTTTGCTTTATGATCTTCTCTAGTTCAGGCAGTTGGTCTTTCAGAGCTGGAATGAGTCTGGAATCTTCCCTCACTGCCTCATAGAACTCCTGCAACAGACAACATGCTCAGACTGACCATGAATTACACAGTTAATCATAGAGAGTCTTCACGCAGTCAACATGGCTGAACAGACCAGATGAGTTGAGGGAAGCTGCTGACCTGGAGGAAGTTGAAAGAGCCGTCCTCCTCCTGTAGGTGGTCTGTGTTGATGGCGGCCCACTGTGACACCAGACGAATCACCCTGCGCTTGTTATTGAGAGTGTAATCCATCCGCTCCTGTTCACTGCCCTGAGATTCCTGAGCGTGATAGGTGCACGAGCGCTAAGGACTTCAGCGCCAAAAACAGAGATACTCGCAATCAAAATAAAACAATATTCTAAAGTTTACAGCTAAGGCACATTGACCCCCCCTTAACAGAGCTCATGCACTGCTTTTGTCACACATGGATCTATGGAGACTACAGCTTCTTTTTTCAGCCATCAGCCAGTACAGATGTAAAGGATATTGGGCCGAAAGCAGTGGACACAGCTGACTGTTTGGGACAAAAACACAGTGCATAAGCAAAAAGTCATCCAGAGCAGGATCTACAGAGATGGGAAAAGAAAGAAATTAGTTGAAATTAGTAGTTAATGATTCGTTTCTTCACAGTGCATGTACAGTAAATGTATGTTTACAAGCTTCCCACTCTTGAATTTGAGTTTTCTTGCCATTTCCAGTCATTTGTGAACAATTATTTTGATCAGTGATTTATTAAACAATCATTCAGAGGCTTTTTACAACCACTTTAAATGTATAATTGAAAATAAAGTGTTCAAAAGAAAATGATCATCAATTTGGCTTGCAAGTGAGTTTTATAAGCGCATATGTGACAAAAAAGTGTGATAGCGACCACCTTCAAAAGTTTGGAATCGTTTAAAATGTTTTTGAAGTCTCTTAATAAAAAAAATACAGTTAAAATAAGTAATGATTTTAAGTAATTCCACAATACTTAAAAAGTAATAGCATATAATCGAATTCATTCCTGTGATTCACCTTGGATTGATCTTTGTTTCTCATGCAATCTGTTTTTGGTGAGTCTTGTGTTGTCAAGTCAAATATTTGTTGATTTTATATTTGGTTTGTCGATTTATATACAGCATCCTGTGTATTTTTAATGTAAAAATACCTGACTCTGTGAATGGAGAATCAAGTTTCATTGTCTCCAGAAGATGTTCCAGAATCTTCTCTGGAGTTCCTGACATCACAGTGTATCTGAAGAACAGGTCCAATTTGCATAGTTTTTTAATGGTAAATTCTTTAAATTCCTAATTTTAGAAATTGGCAGAAGAGGATAAATGTACTTGAGAGGAGAAGAACTGGAGCTCCTGTTGTTACTTCTCTCCAAAACTAACACATCCTCCTCATGTTCCTTCAGACGGACAGTGTTCGCCTCCACATCCTGGATACACACACACACAGATGAAATACAGAGACTTAATCATAACTAATCTTACTATATATTTCTGATGTGCACACAGGAAATGAATCACAGCAGATAGAAATGTGCTGATGGTGGATTAATGGTGTATCTGATGTCAACAGCAGCTCACAGTTACACAGCACTGAAGCAACAGCCCAGACAGTTGAAGTCAAATTTGTCATGTGAAGATACTGTATTGTTGTAATTCAGCATCATTTCCAGTAGAGGGAGACTTACACTCAATTTATAGCAGGAGTTCCCAAAGTATTTTGCCAATTGAACTCAAGTTCAAGTACAAAGCAATATCTACTTTAAAATGTATTTATTTAATTTTTTTAAAAGTAGATATTTTAAGTAACGTTATATGAATACATTTAATGGCGCATTTTTGCAACAGAGGCAACGTGCTTCTATACTTTATCAACATTATATATTTTCCTGTAATAACGGTTAAAACAGTGTATTCTACAGTATGTGCACTTGTACTTAAAGTGTCTTACCTAAGACATTACAGGGTAATATATGGTAACTACATGGGTTAGGTTCAGGGTTAGTACCAGTTATTGTAATCACTATAATAAGTATACATGTAAATGGAGAACAGGACCGTAAAATAAAGTGCTACCTTAACTTATATCCGAGACATTAAGGTCTGTACAGAAATTGATTAGAGTAAAATGATATATTTTGGTTTATTCAAAACAAAAACAATAAAAAAGGTACAGCTTGTATTTAAATGCCTTTATGCTTAACTATTTCTATCTGTTGCATGTATTATACACACTAAACGCTACAGTAATTATGCGACAAGTGACCCTAGAATCTCACTATATTTATTTAGATAGAAGGCATCCTGTTTCTGTCTGTGCCAAAGACACTAACACCCACACCCTCACTATCAGACTGAGCTTCCGCTTAGACGCTCCTCTGGCTTTCCTGAGCTAAGCTCCCTATTGTCACAGCGCTGGGAGAGAGATTCAGAGATTCATGTCGGTGGAACAGGGACCATTATACCGTGCACACACACACACACACACAGACACACACTGACACACACTGACACACACTGACACACACTGACACACACTGACACACACTGACACACACACACACACACACACACACACACACACACACACACACACACACACACACACACACACACACACACACACACACACACACACACACACACACACACACACACACACACACACACACACACACACACACACACACACACACACACACACACACACACACACATATACTGACACACACACACACACACACACACACACACACACACACACACACACACACACACAACTGTGTAGAGACTGTGTAGGAACTGTGTAGTGTCTTGTAAATTAGAGCTGCGTCTTTGTTTAAATTACTCTGGATATTCACTTTTGCATCCTGGGATGTTTTAACTCATATATTGGTTGCTTTTCCTTTACTGTCTGTTACAACTCACCATTTTTTTTAATTAAAAGATTTGTGTTTATAAAGAAATTCATACCAGGGTTATTATCGTTAACTATAAAAAAAGTGTTAAAATAAACGCTATCTGAAATAATAAACTTATTTTATTTCAGCCAGCTGCCACAGCAGCTTTTTTCATTTAATTCTAATTTAAAACTAAATACATTAAAACTGATTTATAAAATCTACACTCACCTAGAAGATTATTAGGAGCACCATACTAATACTGTGTTTGACCTTTCACCTTCAGAACTGCCTTAATTCTACATGGCATTGATTCAACAAGCTGCTGAGAGCATTCTTTAGAAATGTTGCCCATATTGATAGGAGCATCTTGTAGTTGATGGAGATTTGTGGGATGCACATCCAGGACACGAAGCTCCCGTTCCACCACATCCCAAAGATGCTCTATTGGGTTGAGATCTGGTGACTGTGGGGCCATTTTAGTACAGTGAACTCATTGTCATGTTCAAGAAACCAATTTGAAATGATTTGAGCTTTGTGACATGGTGCATTATCCTGCTGGAAGCAGCATCAGAGGATGGGTACATGGTGGTAATAAAGGGATGGACATGGTCAGAAACAATGCTCAGGTAGACTGTGGCATTTAAACGATGCCCAAATGGCACTTACATTAAGTGTGCCAAGAAAACATCCACACACCATTACACCACCACCACCAGCCTGCACAGTGGTAACAAGGCATGATGGATCCATGTTCTCATTCTGTTTACTCCAAATTCTGACTCTACCATCTGAATATCTCAACAGAAATCAAGACTCCTCAGACCAGGCAACATTTTTCCAGTCTTCAACTGTCAAATTCTGGTGAGCTCGTGCAAATTGTCGCCTCTTTTTCCTATTTGTAGTGGAGACGAGTGGTACCCGGTGAGGTCTTCTGCTGTTGTAGCCCATCCGCCTCAAGGTTGTGTGTGTTGTGGCTTCACAAATGCTTTGCTGCAAACCTCAGTTGTGACGAGTGGTTATTTCAGTCAAAGTTGCTCTTCTATCAGCTTGAATCAGTCGGCCCATGACCTCTGACCTCTAGCATCAACAAGGCATTTTCTCCCACAGGACTGCCGCATACTGGATGTTTTTCCCTTTTCACACTGTTCTTTGTAAACCCTAGAAATGGTTGTGCGTGAAAATCCCAGTAATTGAGCAGACTGTGAAATACCCGTTTGGTACCAACAATCATGCCACACTCAAAATCGCTTAAATCACCTTTCTTTCCCATTCTGACATTCAGTTTGGAGTTCAGGAGATTGTCTTGACCAGGACCAACCCCTAAATGCATTGAAGCAACTGCCATGTGATTGGTTAATTAGATAATTTAATTAATGAGAAATTGAACAGATGTTCCTAATAATCCTTTAGGTGAGTGTATATATACATTTAACTATTTATTAAAGCAAAAACTAAAACTAATAAAAATGACATAGACACAAAATAACTAAACACAGATGTGAAAACATAAAATAAACAATTAAAATCTAATTATTAAAAAAACTACAGTACAATAGAATTCAATTATAATACATTTTAAATAATACTAAAAATAGCACTATTAACAAGTTATTATTAAGTAAAACTAAGGCTATTCAAAAATATATCTTCAGCAAATAAAATAAACTATAGACTAACATCTTTTTTTGAGAGAATTAAAGAAATAAAAAAGATAGAAATGTTGCTCTGACAATTAGCTAAAATCAAGTTTAGGTTGTAGTCCTAAAATAACTAAAACTGATGCTGTACTGCATTTTTGTGATTGTATAAATGGCAATATAAAGTTAGTAAAGTTTAATTTTTACTGGAATAAAACCAGTTAATTTAGTTCTTGCGACATTAGCAATATTTCATTTTAGTCGTATTTTATTCAATCAAAATAATCAAAATACATGAGATTACACCAAAAAAATAAATAAAATGTGAGGATAACTGTGGCAGGTTACAACTTTTTACAGTGTAGAATATCTGACAAAGCAGATGTGTAGGCCATTTGTGTTGTTGTAATGAATAATGAGTCCTGACCCTGAGGACTCTGTTGAAGTCTTCCTTATCCACTCTCAGGAAGTGGCAGTTGTCCTCTCTCAGAACGATAGACGCTGCCCGAGGAGCGTCGTTCACCAGAGCCAGCTTCCCGAAGTCATCTCCCTCATGTAACGTGCAAACTACTCCCTGCAAAGAGACATTACGTCAAAACAGCCCCCGTTTCTGTCCACCGAGAGGCAAACAAACCTGCAAACATCACAGGCGGATATTAAAACATATTCTAGCTGTAATTGAATTTCCACACACACCCTCTCTCCTGGCACAGTTTGCATGCTGGCTTGAGAGTCATTAGCTGGCCAGCATTATCGCACATTAAACGCTTAATTAGTGTGTTGGATGTGAAGCATTAGCAGAGAATTACTAGTCTGACCTTTCCATAGATCACCACGTTAACGGAGCCCTTCAGAATGATGTACCACGACGTCCCCTCTTCCCCTTGATTAAACACTACGAACAAAAGAGATCAATAATTAACACAAACTTGTCTGATTATAATAGCACAGAAAGATTGATATCACCACACATTAAGCAGATAGACTCAAATTACAAGAAGATATTTAAATCCATTTATTTCTGTGTGCTTTGACTTCATTTTGAGAAGTTAGAATATTATGGCATAATCATTTTGACACTCACACACTGTGCCTGCTTTTGCATGCGACTCAAATATAAGAACACCAGCGAGTTCCCTCTTCACCTGAGGAGGAAAGACAATACAATAGACTCCATGTTACTGATGAAAGAAATGTCACCATATAATTAATTGTAAGCAGGTGATATTTGAAACAATGCACACATATTAAAGCTCAGCTTGCTATTCATTTGTATGCACAATTGTGTCATTTTTCCCCCTCTGTGGAACACAAAAGTAGAATTACTGTGGAGAAGTGTTAAGAAATAGACCAAAAGTCATAATTCATACCTGTTAAATCTCATTCATGTGCATGCAAATGCGGCATGTCCAGATATACGTCACAACAGGTTTGATGTTAATGACACTGTTTGCTCTTGCGTATCTCATTACTGAAATCAACCTGCCTCAGCATTGTTTTTCACTGAATAATGACTTTAATTTTAGACTGTTTCTTCACAGAACCTAACTTCAAAAGACTTTTTATATACGGTAGTTTGGACTGGTAGTGTATACTTGTGAAAGAAAAAAAAGAGCACTTACTGTGGAAATAATGTACTAACTATATGCAAACTGAATGTTTTCGCAATGTTGAGCACAATGGCACCCGAAGTGCCAGTGTTTAGCAACAGTTTATTTTTTAAACTTAATTTTTCCTACTTAAATTGTCATTAATCTTGGATGCTTTGGAGTACAGACGCTAGTTTGGTATTTTTTTATAGGAAACACTTCACAGATTATTGTAGAAGTAAAAAAATTAAATAATAATACATATAAAGATTTTTTTTTTCTTTTTTGTTATAGAAGTGTTGTGCCAAATGTTAGGTTGATATCTTAAAGAATGAGCTCCCAGTAAGATGTTTTTGGTTGCAGTAACAACATTTCCACTAGATGACATTCAGGATCCACCGGTGACCATTTACGGTCTCTTCAATTTCCAAACATGGTTTGAGCGATCTAAATCATGTTTCTCCATAATTAGTAGATATATAAGTAGATGTCCCATTCAGAAGTAGTTTGGGCAGTAATGTTATTATCTGCTATCAATTCAACCGCTAAACCCCCCTCTAAACATTCGTATAGAATGTTTTCGGCACTGGAGAATGGAGAATTTATCGCTATTTATCTATTGTTCTAATTTCTGTTGAAAATCAGTCTTCAAATATGAAAACCTAGAGTCTGAAAGCATTCAAATTTGATATAGTTTGTCAAGATTACTTGAGATGTTAATGTTAAATGTGTAAAATGTGTAAAAACACAAATGTCCCACTGGGGCACACGTCTTAAAAACGTGTATAAATCATGAAATCAGATATGTATTCTTTATAACGTGTGAAAAAGTATTGATATTAAGAGATAATTGTTTGTATCTGATTGTATGAGTTTTTTTTCTCCATACTGTGAATTTTAGGGAACTGGTCAATTGGGACCATTTACATTTACGTCAACGCATTTATCAGACGCTTTTATCCAAAGCGACTTGCGTTGCATTCAAGAAACACATTGAAATTCTAATCAGTTCTTGCTTTCCCTGAGAATCAAACCCATGACTTTGACGTTGTAAACACCAATGCTGAACATGAGGGTTAAACAAGACAAAAAAACACTTATAAGTGGACCGGCAAAACTGCAATAGCATGCTCTGAGAAACAGCATACAAGCTTCAACAAAACACAATGTCTCCGTCCACTGGGCTTTAGTTAAAATTGTTGAACATAAGTCTTTTGTCGCTGTAATTTTAGTTTGGTCAGAATAGCGGATAATAAACATACGAGATGGCAGACTGTTGCTAGTCCCATATTTTTAGTGTGGTTGTCAGTCCAGAAACTTTACAGTGTGTACATTGTGCCATTGTGTGTTCTTACAGTGGTGGAGAGATGTGATAAGGCTTTAATATGCAGAAGCTCCTCGTAAATGATCTCCAAGTCATCTACTGTCCTCTGGCCAGGCCTGCAGTGGAGAGCAGAAGGGACAATCATGTCATTCGGCAGTGTCAGGAATCACTTTGGAACTTTATTCTGACATTTAAAAAAGTTTAGTCTTGGTGCAGATGTTACATTTTCCAGGACCTTTAAAAGTGCTCTGCTTCGGTTACGGCATGCATAAAGTCTAATCTGTTTTTGGAGAGTTTCAGAATACCAGAATTGTGGGAAAGTTCATAGGAAAGTAGCCAAACAGTAGCAGATATAGATCAGATCACTTTGAGACACTTCTCTTTATAGCCCAGAGTACTCTGGGGGATGTAATGACTCAAATTAGCAGGCGCTAATGTTTTGGAGGAAGAACGTACGATTTCCGCAGGATCATTCGCAGATGGGCGTCAGGTCCGATCTGAGAGAGGAGCAGGAGGGTGTCCTGCAGTTCTTCATCACTCTCTTTCTGCTCTTCCTCACTGGGGAGGGGTACCTCCTCGGTCTCATCGTCCAGGAAGCGATAAAACAGATACTTATCTTGGAAACTCAGCTCCTGGTCCACTGCAGCACAACACAGAACAGGAACCGCAAAGAACAGATCGACCATAAAACACAAACTCATTTAACCACATTGCATTTGTGGTGTCACTCTAAATCTAGATAACAGATCTTAATTAACCCTTAAATGCACGAATGTTTCACAAATTATTATTCCATAACTGGGTCTGTATTTAACATGGATCGAGCTCTACCTAATATAAAACGTTCCTGATATTAGAGTAAGAATTACAGGAGAATCAAATAAGGCATCGTTAGTTAGCTTTTGGAGCGTGGAATGGTTTAGTTTGAGCAGATGTTTTAGACCAGGGGTGGGCAAACTTTTTGTCCCGCGGGCCACATTGGTTTCTAAAATTTGACAAAGGGGCCGGGCCAGAATAGAAGGATAGTGTGTTTGTGTGAAGTAATATAAATGAAATGTAAAAACCATTACATGAAAAGATTTGGCCTTTAACAGGCACCAAAACATCAGGGTTCATTGATAAATTGTTTTCCAAATGTATTAATTTAATAACACAGTAGATACACTCCCATTCAGTTTCAGTGGGAACAGTGTTGTTGATCTCCTTTTTTGCAAATGCATCAAAGTCTGGAGTTAGTTTTGTTGTGGCGATTCTCAGGGACAGATCCGAAATCCATCCCCTTCACATTATTTCTGAAATCTTACGGGATGACACCAGTTGACAACTGGCCAATTGTCACGCGATGTAGGTCTGGCTGATAGACAGTTTTATTAGCATAAGTTCAGTTACTCGAAAAAATTCAAAATCATGACTGAACTCTGCCAGGCTAGACAAGCGCGAACAGGATGGTTATTTTCATGTCCTATTTTCAACTCGAAGGCAACAAAGGTTACGATAGTAACCGGAGAAGTTCCCTTTCTATAGCGGTGTTCAATCCCCATAAGAGAGATGCAGATCATCTGAAACATAGGGAATCAAACACCAATCAGAGCAAAGAGGCACACAGCTCAACCAATGGCGACGCCGCCGCTCACTCCTGATAGGTGCAGTTAAACCAATGAAATCGGTCGCTGAAGCTTACCAAAATTTGCATACCAGAAAGCCTGAGAAATAGGTGTTGGATAGTTAACTCGGCTCTGTGAATGGGCTTTGAAGATGTTCATGACGCTGAATGTCTGTTTACATACATAGGTTGAGCCAAATAACGTCAGCATCTTCTGTGCTGAGTCTGTACATTTGCCGTCAGAGCCGTAGCCGTCCCATTTATTTAGAGACTGTTTGCTAGCGTAGTTGGCATGTTTTGTGGCAAAATGATGGCTGATGTTGTATTCTTTAAAAACCGCTAGAGTTTCTTGGCCCCATCTGTTGGGGAAACACTGACATTACAGGGAAAAGACAAATGAAGGAGGTTTAATTATAATAAAATTTAAATTAATAATATAACTTCTACAAGTTCGGCGGGCCGGATTAAAAAGCCCAACGGGCCGTAGTTTGCCCACCCCTGTTTTAAACCATAATCGCGGTCATCGTCAGAGCTCATTTCCCAGTACATTCAGGCTCATATTCACAATCTCAAAACTATCATTTTCAACATCTTCAATTTCAATATTTTGATTGCTGACAGCTTCTTCACCAGATCCACCATCAAGTGAAAGTGACACTAATATTTGATTGCATTCAGAAAATCAATGAGCCATTTTCAAGTTTTGCTGATGATACTTCAAATTATTTTGCTTTCTGCCTGCTGTAACTATGAGTGATACATCACTTCATCACTGTGTATCAGACATTGCCACCTTGTGAAATAAACATGAATTGCAGATTCAATTATTGTTGTGCAGAAAAAAACACACAAAAAAACTTACACACCTCAGGAACCCTGTAAAATTTTTCCACAAAAAGAAAAATGAATGGGGAAATATGCATTTTTTTCTTGCTATATTCTTTATGAATTAATTGATTGAGGAATACTAAGAAACATTTCTGATTATGAAGCATTTTTGTTGACAAACAGTGATTTCTGATAAATGTGTTTTACGATAAATGCATTTATTTTTAATGGTAGTGAATGAGTATGACAAACTCACCATGGTTTAAGACTCCCTCCTCCAGCAGCACCTGCCACATCCCTACAGCCTGAACGCGAGAGTGCACACAGGAAGTGTGCTGTAACAGCCAATCAACAAGCTCTGTGCCCATACAGCACTGCCTACAACACACACACGCAGGATACTTGAAAGAAATGATCCATTAAACCACTCAACACCAGTGGTCGACAGTAACAAAGTATTTTTACTTAATTGATATTGTACAATTTTTCAAACCTATTGAGTATTTTCATTTTGGGAAACGTCTCAGGTTACTTACGTAACCCTAGTTCCCTTAGAGGGAACGAGACACTGCGTCGAAACGCATATGGGAACGCCTTAGCGTGATTGTCTCTTGAAGCGCAATTGAAACCAGGTGTGCGAGTGCATGTAGCCGAGGGTGACGTCATGAGCCAGGAGCCAGGAGCATATCAGCACGCAGCACACTAGCAGCCGCAGCTTGACCAGTGTCTGAAACAGCCGGCGTGCGATGGAGCTGAGGCTACGAGACGCAGTGTCTCGTTCCCTCTAAGGGAACTAGGGTTACGTAAGTAACCTGAGACGTTCCCTGTCAAGGGAACTCAACACTGCGTCGAAACGCATATGGGAACGAGAATACCCACGCCGCCTCGGCGAACGGAGTACGCCAAGCTAACGTAGCTCACTTACGAAAGGGCTAAAGTTCCCAAAGCGGGGTTAAGGTCTAACTGGTAGAACCTAATAAAGGTATGCGGTGAGGACCAGCCAGCCGCATCACAAATATCGGCAAGAGAAGCCCCTGTGCAGAAAGCTTTAGAGGTAGCCATGCTCTGAGTAGAATGGGCACTGCTGACCCGCTGCATCGTAGGCCAGTGAGATAGCCTCAACTATCCACCTGCTTAGAGTAGGTTTAGATGCTGGAGCTCCCTTGGGAGCCCCGAAACATACGAAAAGTTGGTCCGACCTACGCCATGAAACCGCTCTGTGGTGCAGTGCTCGCACTGGACAGACCTTGCTCTTGGACTCCTGGTCATGATCATCATAGGGGGCAGGACATAAGGCCTGTAGTACAATGTGACGAGCTGGGCTCAACAGAACCTTCGGAACGTACCCTGGTCTGGGAGAGAGAAAGGCTTTCGCCAGACCAGGGGCAAACTCCAAACAGGAGGGGGCCACTGACAGGGCCTGAAGGTCGCCAACCCTCTTAAAGGAAGAGATGGCCAAGAGGAACACCGTCTTAAGAGTAAGGAACTTGTCCGAGATGTCCTCAAGTGGTTCGAAGGGTTCCAGGGACAAGGCTTGGAGAACCAAGGATAAGTCCCAGGGTGGAACCCGTGAGCGTACCACAGGCCTCAGCCATAAGGTGCCACGAAGGAAACGAGCTACTAGGGGGTCCCGACCCAAAGAGGTACTCTCCAGGGGTACGTGGTAAGCCGCAATGGCAGACACGTACACCTTAAGCGTGGAGGGGGACAGCCCGGCAGCGAATTTGTGTTGTAGGAACTCCAGGACGATACCGACATGGCAGGTCACAGGGTCTACATGTTTGTTGCTGCACCAGGAAGTGAAGATAGACCACTTCTGAGCGTAGAGTTTCCTCATGGACGGGGCTCTAGAGTGGAGAATGGTCTCAAGGACCTCAGTCGAGAGACCTGAGTCTATGAGTCGGGCCCCCTCAGAGGCCAGACCCACAGGTTCCATAGTTCTGGGCGAGGATGAAGGATCCTGCCCTGAAACTGAGACAGAAGGTCCACTTTGACGGGAATCCTCCAAGGAGCGCCGTCTAGGAGGGACACTAAGTCAGAAAACCACACCCTACCCGGCCACCGCGGGGCAACTAAGGTGAGACGGACCCTGTCCTGGCGAACTTTCTCTAGAACCCCTGGGAGCAGGGCTACCGGGGGAAATGCGTACAGGGGTAGCCTCGGCCACTCCTGTTGCATCGCGTCCAGCCCTAGAGGGGCTGGGGTAAAGAGGGAGTACCACAGAGGGCAGTGAGTCGCCTCGTGGGACGCAAAGAGGTCCACTTGAGCCCGACCAAATCTCTCCCATATTTGCTCCACCACCTCGGTGTGAAGCATCCATTCCCCGGGCCTCGGCCCCTGCCTCGACAGGAAGTCTGCTCCCGTGTTCTGGGATCCCGGAATATAAACAGCCCGAAGGGAGCAAAGTTTGTTCCGGGCCCAGAGGAGGATCCGCGCGGCCAGCTTGCAGAGCCGGAGAGAGCAGAGACCCCCCTGATGGTTTATATAGGAAACCACCGCCATGTTGTCTGACTGGACTAACACATGGTGGCCCCAAAGGTCTGGGAGAAAGACCTGAAGTGCCTTCCAAACTGCTAACATCTCCAATGCATTGATGTGCAGGGATAGGCAGACCTCGTCCCAGAGACCTTGGGCTGAGCGGTCTAACCCGAGCGGGAGGTGTCTGTCGACAGCATCACGCCGTGACAGATTGGTCCCAGTACGGGTCCTTGGGCAAGAAACCAGGGCCTCTTCCACTGATTCAAGGCTCGCAGGCAGTGCCTTGAAACCTTGATCAGGCGGGAAGGATTTCCCCTCGGGGAAAACCCCCTGGTCTTGAGCCACCACTGCAGACGTCTCATGTGGAGCAGACCTAGCGGTATCACGCAAGAGGCCGCCGCCATGAGACCCAGAAGTCTCTGGAAGTGTCTGACAGTGACCAGCTGGCCTAGCTTTATGTCTTTGACTGATTATAGGATTGAGGTAATGCGCACGGGGGAGAGCCGCGCTGACATTGACACAGAATCCCATACAACGCCTAGGAAAGTAGTGCTCTGCCTCGGCCAGAGCACACTCTTTTGGGCGTTCAGTCTCAGCCCGAGCTCCTTCATGTGTGCGAGGACAACATCTCGATGTTGAACCGCTAATTCTCGAGACTGGGCCAGAATGACCCAGTCGTCGATGTAAATCAAGATCCGGATCCCTCGGGACCGGAGCGGAGCTAGAGCTGCATCCACGCATTTGGTAAAAGTGCGTGGAGATAGAGCTAGGCCAAACGGAAGAACCCGATACTGATAAGCCCTCCCCCCGAAGGCAAATCTGAGGAACTTCCGATGCTGGGGAAGGATGGAGACATGGAAATACGCATCCTTGAGATCTATCGAGACAAACCAGTCCTCGAACCTGATTTGTCCTACGATCTGTTTCAGAGTTAACATTCTGAATTTCAGTCGCCTGACAGACTCGTTCAGAGTGCGAAGATCTAAAATAGGGCGTAAGCCTCCATCCTTTTTGGGAACTATGAAGTACCGGCTGTAGAAACCCGATTCTCTGACTGAGAGAGGTACATACTCTATGGCCTCTTTCCTCAGCAGTGAGTCGACTTCTCGTTCCATGACCAGAGCCTGCTCGGGGTTCACCACTGTTGGCAATACGCCCGCAAAGCCGGGTGGACGAGCCAGGAACTGAATAGCGTATCCTTCTGATACGGTACGCAGGACCCACCGAGAAATACCTGGGAGGCGCTGCCACGCCGCCAGGAAATCTACTAGGGGTATCAGCCTCTCGAGGCCGACCTCTGGACATAAATATTTTGCCACCCCGGGGCCCGGCCGAAACCAGAGAGCCGCCGGGGCGGATGCTCTAGGAATCTCCTCGGAGGGGGCAACCTGCCCAGCGCGGCCCAAAAGGAGCGCGACTGGACGAGACTGCCCGCGCTGAGCATGGCCCGAGTCCCTCGGGACCACGAGCCATCCACCGCGCTTGATGTGCACTGGTCCACCCCTCGAGGAGGACCCGTGCAGCGAGGCCGTCAGGGCCTCTTGCTCTTGGCCTTCTTGGCCTGGAGTACAGTCCTCAGATCTGTCCTCCTGCCAGAAGGCTGCGGCTGAGAGCGGCGACCTGAAAACCTCTTGTTTGGCAGCCTCCTGTAATCTCTCGACAGCCATTTTGACGGCATCGCCGAAGAGACCAGGAGGCGTAAGAGGAACGTCAATCAGGATGTTTTTACCCTTCTCTCTGAGGGTTGTGAGGTTAAGCCAAAGATGTCTTTCTGTGGCCACCAGGGCTGCCATAGAGCGGCCGTTTCTCTGGCAGCCCGCAGAGAGAGATCGGTGGCCCTGCGCAGCTCGGCTACTGCCTCAGGGCCAATTCCTCCGCCCTCGTCGAGGTCCGAGAGCAGCTCCGCCTGGTAGGCTTGCAGCAGTGATGAGGTGTGTAAACACGCTGCAGCCTGACCAGCCGCGGAGTATGCTCCTAAAAACCTCAACGCTGCCCACCAAACCCCTCCGGGTTACATCCACAATGGTGGGCAGCGTTGGGGTTTTTAGGAGCTGCGATGAGTGGGGGGCGAGGTAGTTAGCCAGTGCCTCCTCCACCTTAGGCATCGACCCGTATCCGCGCTCTTTGGCTCCCACCAGGGTAGCATACTTAGCGGAAACGCTGCTATGAACCCTGTGGGAGGCGGGCCGCTTCCATGACCTCGACACCTCAGTGTGGAGGTCTGGAAAAAACGGCAAACCCCGGGCGCTGAGGCTGTACCCGGGCGGGCAGGTAACGCTCGTCCAGCCGACTCTTAGGACGAGCATCCCTGGGCTCGGCCGGCCACTCGAGGCCAAGCCTTGCCGTTGCCCGAGTAATCACCTCGAGCAGCTCCTCGAATGCGGGTGAAGCCGATGGCGGCTCAGCTTCCTCCACATCTACACTGACTACATCCACCTCCAGCTCCTCAGAACTGGAGAGGTTGAGCAGTGCGTCATCACCCAGGTCGGAAGTAATCACTGCATGGTGCGCTTCTGAGTCCTGAGTGAGAGCGGACTCAGCAGGTAAAGGAGGAGAAAAGGCATCGCCCATCTCCATCCCCGCTGCTAAGTCTAGCTGCGATCCCCACGAGTGCAGCCGCCGCTGAGCCTCAGCTACAGCGGGACCAGACCCACGAGGACCGCGTGCTTGAGCTGCCTCCTCAAAGACAGCCAAGCGTGAGCGGAGAGTGCGCAGCGGCAGCTGCAAACACTCTGCACACTCAGAGCCCTCGAGCGCAGAGAGAACACAGAGAGCATGTGTATCCTTACCCGTGATAAAACGTGGGCAAGGAGGGACACAACGCTTGAAGGACTGTGTATCCGCCATTGAAATAAAGGTAAGTGGAAATCAATCGACTTACAGCCAGCAGAGCAACTCAAACACACGTTAGCTTCGAGCGCTGTTGAAGACACTAAAGCTGCGGCTGCTAGTGTGCTGCGTGCTGATATGCTCCTGGCTCATGACGTCACCCTCGGCTACGTGCACTCGCACACCTGGTTTCAATTGCGCTTCAAGAGACAATCACGCTAAGGCATTCCCATATGCGTTTCGCATATGCGTTTCGATGCAGTGTTGAGTTCCCTTGACAGGGAACTTTTACTTCACCATGTTCAAAAGCATAATATCATACTTTTTACTCCACTACACTTCATAAAAACACAGCTTTCCTCGTCATTTAGAACTGAAGAAATCATCGCCTGCTCTGAGACGCAATAGCGGTGTTTGATTTGCAAAATAATGTTACTAATGCCGAATTGTAGGCTTTATTATTGCAAATGAAAATCATATTTAGGTCAAAACTTAGGCCAGTTGTTTGTCTGAACAAAATCTTCTGTAAAACTTGTTTAAGCCCATTGTATGAAATGCTTGAATGTGAGAAGAGAGTGCGCGATTCGAGACACTTAAAGTCGCGCTCCCAAAAAGACACGACAATATGGCAGTTTTATTGTCTGGTAGTGTTTATGTTTAAGCATGGTTGAGGTTGGAAGACTTAAAGACTCCTTTTGTTATATTTGTAATTTCATATTTATAATGATGTCATTGGAATCTAGTATATTTAAAATACGGTATATTTTGTTTAAATGTAATAATATGTATACTAGTTAAAATAATCAAGTACTTTATATAAGCTTTAGTGTGCACAACAAAAGGTTATTAAAACAATTATTTTTTTAATTAATGATGATGCATTTAAGTAAAAAAAAAAAAAATTCATTTTAAATTAAAAAAGAAATATAAATAATACCTGTATTTACCTGTATGTTTTTAGGTGGTACTTCCTGTCTCTGATCATTTGAGATGCTCGGAATAAGATGGTGTTTCGTAACACTTTACCTGCTCGCAAGATCTTTTCTGACGGCACCTGAGAGACATTAATACACACAAACAAAGAGAGACAGACATAAACCATTCTATACATAACAGTTACACAATTCAACACTGCCATTGACAGGAGTTGGACTAACAAACAGGATGGATGAATACCTGAGTAATGGATTTGGGGTGAGGTTTGGTGGGACTTTGAATTAATGATTTCTGGAAAACAAAAGGATGAGATTTCTGTGAAACATTCAGACTTAAATTGTTTTATATAAAACAAATAAGCATGACATCAAAATAATTTACAGCATCAAATAAAACTTGTCACTCGACAGAAGAAGAAATATGAATAAACAGCAATGCAGAAGCTGGTTAATACAGCACAGAAAATCCTTCAAAAAATTCCATCAACTACAGGACACCTGCTACCTTTCAAGAGCAAACCAGATCGTCATAGACTGTTCCCACTATGGCCACTCTTTATTTGACCCGTTTCTCTCGGGAAGGAGCTACAGGTCAATAAAAGCACAGACTTCACAGTATCAGTGTAATTCCATTCATACAATTGTAAGTATTCATGTTAGTGTTCATGGCATGTGTTACATATTTGGAAAGGCACTTGAAATTCTGTTGCAGTTTAAATGCAGTAACAATGAAGGCTTCTCTTATCTTATAGAGATTTTTAACATTTTCTATACTTTCACTCACAAAAACCTACACTCTAAAAACAAATGGTGCTATATAGCAGTAAAAGGGGTTATTTGGATCGTAATCATAAGGGAACCATTTTTAGTGCTATATAGTAGAGTTACTGCAAATGGCGGCAAGCGGATGTGGCGCTGTGCCTATGGAGGCGTTTGAACAGTCTCGCTTGTACTCGCACGCATCCCCCCCCCCGTCAACAATCTCACGCGGACCCATCATCCATCTCGCTCGCAGCAATACCCCCCCCCCCCCTGTCAACAATCTCAAGCGGTCCGCGGAAAAATTATCACACGTTGCTATATTTTAAGTGCTATATAGCACCAAATGATGCTACAAAGAACCATTATGAGTGTGATGGTGCTATATGGCACCTCATAATGGTTCTTTGTAGCACCATTTGGTGCTATATAGCACAAAAAATTCCCCTATGATTACGAGCCAAATAACCACTTTTAGTGCTATATAGCACCATTTGTTTTAATCATTGCATTTCTTTCATTACATTAATTGCTATAGAATGATGAAATCCCATGAATAAACTTTTTAAACCATATTTAGGTCACTGATACGGGCAGAGAATTATAGTTGCAAAAATATATTGATTATTTTGTACCCTATTCTTGGAATGTGCCAATTTGTCAAATCCATTATCACATGCTTTAATATCAAAACAAAATGTCGTTACAAGCAGCTTGTGAGTAATTATGCCGATGTCTTCTCATATTACATAAAAATTCATGTCATTATGTCAAGCAATACCTGTGTCATAATGCAGTCTTTATCGATTTGAACAGAAGATGTGTAATTGGCACTGCTTTCCCTTGTGTCGCTCTAGAAAAACAACTCTGGGCCAAGGCCAGTGTTCTGCATTTTTCAAACCTTTTCAAATATTCATTGCCATCCTCACCCAGGCTGCACTTCGACCACATATTGTCTTGGGTGCAGTTTAGCCAATAGAATAATCACATTACATTTGTTTTTTCAATTACTTGTCAATTTTGAGATATAGTACATAGACAAAAAAATGTGGACATACCTCTTAATTCTTGAATTTGGGTATTTCAATCAGACCCATTGGCACAGGTGTATAAAATCAAGCACCTAGCCATGCAGTCTATATTAACTAACATTTGTGGCGGAAAAGGGTTGTGAATTCAAGTGTGGTACTGTGATAAGATGCCACCTTTGCAATAAATCAGTTCACAAAATATCATTCACGGTCAACTGTAAGTGGTATTATTGTTTAGGTGTTTAGGAGCAACTCAATCACGAAGCAGAAGACCTTGTAAAGTCAAAGAGCAGACTCATGATGCGTAAAGGTCACCAATGTTCTGCTGATTCCATAGCTGAAGAATTTCAAACTTCCACTGGCATTAATATTAGCATAAAAACTGTGTGGAGGGAGCTTCATGGAATGGGTTTCCATGGCCGACCAACTGCATGCGAGCCTCACTTCACCTTGTGCAATCCCAAAAGTTAGAAGGAGTGGTGTAAAACAGCTAAATAAAACATTCCTTTAGCTCAAGCAGTAGACTGTTGGTGCTTGCAATACCAAGGTTATGGGTTCAATTCCCAGGGAAAGTAAGAACTGGTTTAAAAATGTCAATATGTATCTAGAATGCAACGTAAGTTGCTTTGGATAAAAGTGTCTGCCAAATGCATAAACGTAACACTCTATCACTGTAATGATTCATGCTTCTGTTTGGCAGTCTGCAATGCTCGTCTGGCTGAACTTCCATCATGTGTAATCTAACCCCTACAACTGATCCAGAACTCTGCAGCATGTCTTGTCTTCAACGAGTCAAAATATATGTATATAAGGTATACACAAAGTCATGGCCAAAATTGTGACGCTCACAGAAAAGTATTGCATTAACACATGTTTTTCTATACACGTTTATTCCTTTTGTGTGTATTGGAACAAAACGGAAGAAAAACAGGATGGACAAAAATATTGGCACCCTTTCAAAATTGTGGATAAATAAGATTGTTTTAAGCATGTGATGCTCCTTTAAACTCACCTGGGGCAAGTAACAGGTGTGGAAAATATAAAAATCACACCTGAAAGCAGATAAAAAGGAGACAAGTTGACTTAGTCTTTGCATTGTGTGTCTGTGTGTGCCACACTAAACATGGTCAGCAGAAAGAGAAGAAGAGAAATGTCTGAGGGCTTGAGAACCAAAATTGTGGAAAAATATCAAGTTAAAAGTCCATCTCCAGAGATCTAGATTTTCCTTTGTCCACAGTGCGCAACATTATCAAGATGGGTTTGCAACCCATGGCACTGGCTAATCTCCCTGGACGTGGACAAAAGATAAAAATTGATGAAAGGTTGCAACGCAGGATAGTCAGGATAGTAGGTAAGCAGCCCAAAATGAGTTCAGAAGAAATTCAAGCTGTCCTGCAGGATCAGGGTGCATCAGTGTCAGCATGATGCAGTGTCAGCATGAACTGTCCATTGACATTTGAATGAAATGAAACGCTATGGCAAGAGACCCAAGAAGACCCAAAACTGACACAGAGACATAAAAAGAAATACCACAGTTTGCCAAAAAGTACCAAAGAGTAAGCCAAAATCCTCCTGGGAAAACATCTTGTGGACAGATGAGACCAAGATAGAGGTCTTCCAGCAGGACAATGACCCCAAACATACATAAAAAAACACCCAATGGAAATGGATTGCTACAAAGCACTGGAGAGATCTGAAGTGGCCAGCAATGAGTCCAGACCTAAATACCATTGAACACCTGTGGAGAGATCTTAAAATTGCTGTTGGAAAAAGGTGCACTTCCAATCTGAGAGACCTGGAGCAGTTTGTAAAGGAAGAGTGGTCCAAAGTTCCGGGTGAGTAGCAAAACATACGTTAATCCAATACTTTCCTGGGAGAAAATTTCAGGGGTGCCAACAATTGTGTGGTCCTAATGCCCCAGTGTAGTGATGGGGACACTGTACTGCAACAAGCACCGTCCTTTGGATGAGACGTTAAACTGAGGTCCTGACTCTCTGTGGTCATTAAAAATCCCTAGTTTAACCCCGACATCCTGGCCAAATTTGTCCATCATGGCTTCCGAATCATCTCCATACTCTAATTGGCTTCATTACTCTGTCTCCTCTCCACCAATAAGTGTGTATGTATGTATATTGTGGAGAGCAGGGCGGGGTCGAGGGACCGTGAGAGCGTCACGAGAGCCGGTGGCGTGATTGGTAATGAGCGCCACCTGCGAAGCCACCGGTCTCTCGATTCTCACGGAGGAGCGGAGACTTAAAAGGAGGAGCGACGACAGTGAAGACGAGAGAGGACCAGGCCTGGATGTTATGTTGTGTTTTGTGTGGGCGGCGGTCGACCGCGAGGGGCCGCCGCCATTACTTTCGTTTTGTATGTATGTTTTATTTTGATTATTAAAGTCTTAAAATGTCTGCCGGTTCCCGCCTCCTTCCTCCCTGAACATTTAACTCCGTTACATATATATATACACACATATTATAATAATAATAATTGTAAGCTTCCACTTTCCTTTAATCCCTCCATTTTCTAGCCTATACTACTTTAAGCAATATCTGAAACTTTCCACCTAGAGCACTTCTTGTGTTAATCTACCTCTTTACGACAAATCACTTGCTCTATTCCTCAGTTGTAAGTCGCATGGGATAAAAGCATTTGCTAAATTAAAGTAAATGAATGTAAATGTAAATGTAAACGATGGGTGAGCTGGGGTTTCGCAGATCCCAGAAGAAAATTAACTGCCTGACTGCACCGTGACAGCTCTAATGTTTGGTAGAGGAGGGATAATGCTATGGGGCTGTTTTTCAGAGATTGGGCCCTTACTTCCAGTGAAGGGAAATCTTAATGAAAACAAGACAATTTATGAAGACAATGCTATTGTCACAGTCATGTCGTGTCTTGTCACTTTCCTTCCGTGTGATCTTTTGGTGTTTCCGTCGGCTCCCCTTGTTAGTTTCCATGTCAGGTGTTTTCCATTGTCCCTTGTTCCCTATGTGTATTTAGCCCTCATGTTCTCACTGGTGGTTGTCGATTGTTATTATTGTAACTATCCCATGTCGCTGTTCATGTCGCGTGTCTCTATGTTCCGTGTTCTCCTAGTCTTTCAAAGTTTCCGTTGTTAATGCACAAGTGTGCATTTCAGTTTGTATTTAAAGTGTTTTCTTTTTTTTCATTAAAGAGTTTTCTGTTGATCCCTTACTTCCTTGCCTTCATCATTCTACTCATCGCACCCATTACAGAACAATCAACCAGGTTCATCACCTGTAAAGACGTCGCTCTCCGGCAAGGTGACCGGGACCCTGTTGGACTATGTAGTGGACTTTATCAAGCTTTCTCATCGGGTGAGTTGGGGCGATTCTCCCCTCAGCTTTTGTTTCGAGTGTGGACTGGATACTGAGGTTATCCGGGCACAAGGGTGCCAGAGAGTCTCCCTTGTTGACAACATTAATCTCATGTTGTGGCTGAATGGTGTGTACTTCGAAGTTTAGGAAGCAAAAAACCTCCCGTTCTGGCCCTCCCGTGCTCCTCTCCCTGCCGGCTCTCCCGTTCTCCTCGCCCTGCCGGCTCCTCCCATGCTCCTTGCCCTGCTGGCTGCTCCCGAGCTTCTCGACCTGCCGGCGCCTCATGGACTGTAGCTCTGCGCCTTGCCGGCGCCCCGTGAACAATGAATCCGTGCCCTGCCTGCGACCCTTGAACTCCTGCTCTTCGCCCAAGCACCACCTAAGCCTTCCGGGGAGGCATTTCAAATAATTTTTTTTGGGGGGTATAAGTGACTCCTTGAGGGCAGGTGGGGCAAAGGAGGTAGAGTCTCCAGGGGGGACCAGGCTCCCAGCTCTGCACTGGAAATTTAAGGTTGCCTGGCCCCTTGTTCCCCCAGCTCCACCCTGGACACTCTCCCCAGCCTGGCATCTTGTTCCCCCGGCATCTCCCTGGTTTCCCATGGCCCCGGTACCACCCTGACTATGACTCTGTGTGTGCTGGTCTCCAGGGTCTTGTCCGTCTAGTCCTCCACCTGTTCCCCCTCCCTTCCCTCCGCAAGGTGTGCCTCATTCTTCGTGAGGTCACGCCTTGTGGGAGGAGGCGTACTGTCACAGTCATGTCATGTCTTGTCACTATCCTCCCGTGTGATCCTTTGGTGTTTCTGTCGGCCCCTCCCCCTTGTTAGTTTCCATGTCAGGTGTTTTCCATTGTCCCTTGTTCCCTATGTGTATTTAGCCCTCATGTTCTCCCTGGTGGTTGTCGATTGTTAACTATCCCATGTCACTGTTCAGGTCATGTCTCTATGTTCCGTGTTCTCCTAGTCTTTCAGAGTTTCCGTTGTTTATGCACAAGTTTCTGTTGATCCCTTACTTCCTTGCCTTCATCATTCTACTCAACGCACCCATTACAACTATTGCTCCAATTTTGTGGAAACAGTTTAGTGAAGGCCCTGTCATGACTGTGCCTCAATGCACAAAGCAAGGTCCATACAAGAAATGGTTGGATCAGTCTTGTGTGAAAGAATCGGTCTGAATTAATATTCATTTGATTAATAAACATTTCTAAAAATGTATTTTGTTCTGGCCATTTAAGGTATTTTTCTGATTGATGGAGAGATAAAAATATATCCCAAATATCCTCTGTAAAAACCTTACTATTACTTTTACAAAATGAAAAGAATTTTTAACCAGATTTTATCCAAAGGGAATTTAAATTAAATGTGCACAGATCAGCACCGGCAGCTCGACTGGCATTTGCCTGAGAACAGCAGAGTTCAAGTCCACCATTGGCACCCCATTCTCTTCATGGATGAAAGCAGGTTCACACGTGACAGACGTGAAAGAGTCTGGAGATGCCGTGGTGAATGTTATGCTGCATCATCATGCAGCATGAGCGGTTTGGCAGTGAGTCATTAATGGGTCTGAGGAGGAATAGTCTTGTAGGGTCACATGGACCTCCATATGCTAGCCAATGGAATGAAATCCTCAGAGCCATATCTGGAATTCTCCTGGATCATTGTAATGCCCGGCCTCATGTGGCTAGAGCAGGGGTGGGCAAACTACGGCCCGCGGGCCATATCCGGCCCGTTGGGCTTTTTAATCCGGCCCGCCGAACTTGCCTAACCTGTATTAAACCTCCTTCATTTTACATTTCCCTGTGATGTCACTCTGTCGCGACTGTAAGCGGCAGTGGCGCTGAAGCTGTGCTGGAGAGTAGGCGTGTGTCGTAAACGTAAATACGGGGACCCGCGAGCTCATTTTAATCACTCGCGCGCGAACATTCGCCCGCTCTCGACTGCTGTTTTTGCTCGCGCGAGCACTTTTATTTTTGTCAGTCGTGGGGCGGGGCTTGCTCTTGTAATAGTAACATCAAACGTCATTGGTTAGTTCCCTTTTTTCCAGAGGTCAGTTGTGATTGGACGCCTGTGATTGTCAATCTAGAGCTGAGGCAAATATATGATTGTCACATTGCATATTATGGTTTTTCTGTCGATTAAATTGTATTAATATTGTTTTGTTGTAATTTCACGTGTCCCAGTCGAGTGATTTAAGACCAAACTATACTTTATACAGGTTTTCTAGGATTTCCTATAAGTAAATGCACAGGTACGACCTTCATCCCGACCCCTCTGTCAATTTTAAGAAATCAATGTGGCCCGCGAGACAAATAGTTTGCCCACCCCTGGGCTAGAGTGTGTGGGCAGTTTTTAGTTAACAAAGGGAGTGATGCCATTACGTTCCCTAGACCTGAATCCAATTGAGAACCTCTGGGACATTATGAATCGGAGAATCCAAAGCCTCCAAGTAGCAGACCAGACTGCCCAGGACCTACCTATACCCTGATCCAGGTCTGGGAGGACATCAGGACACCATCGTCAAAATCATCAGGAGCCAGATGTTGTTGTGAGTGAATATAGACACGTGGAGCCGAACACATGACTGACTGACATTATGAGTTAATGTGATGCAAGTTGGATCCGCCTGTAACCGTTTTGTTTTTAAATTTTTTTTTACATTGATTCTTGGCATAATTTTGTATCTGGCAGTGAGATTTCAGTCTCCATTGACTGTTGTCACATAATTTAGTTTTTAACAAATTATAGAATGGAATATAAAAGATTTTCAAATTAAATATTTCATTCATTGAGATCCATTGTGTGATTTAAGTGTTCAATTTGAGCAATATATATATAATAGTATATAGCAATTGTATAATAGTGTGTGTGTGTATACAGGTTGAAGAACTAAGCAAAAATCTCAAATTTGTTTTTGTTCGAGACAAACACATTCTGTCTGCAATCCAGCCAAGCTACACTAATGCAGAGCTTATCTCGTACAGAACAGACTCTGATAAGTATTAACACTGAACTCATTCAAGTTCAAATCAATTTAAGAGTGTCAGTCTGCTGAGCTCTTCAGCATCTTACAGCATGATTTATACACTAGGAGAAAGTGTGTTCCTACATTACATAACGGTTATGTACATCGTGTAAGACTGATTCTGCCTTCTGTTAACCAAAGCCACCAACAGACTTAAGTAAATAAACAACACAATTATGCAAATCACAGACACTCTGTTGAGGCCAATATTGATCGCCTGCTATATGGATGCATCCTTAGAGAACCAAAAAAAAGGAAAAACAAAGCACTTGTGACTTGTGTAGTGGACGGGAAATGACCCGAGAGGTTAGAGGAGCAGGATCTCCAAAATGGGCACAGAGGATACAAGAGCTGCCTAATTTATTTTTACATTTCAAACAAATGTCATATTCTATGGAGGAGATGGTGGGAAGGAAGGATGTAAATCAGAACTGACGCAAACAGGAGCAATATTAAGAATCAAACTCCCTCAGATCAACAGGTGTGTCAAACATTGCCTAAAATGAACTTTGAGAAACGTCTCATTAGAAAACTGGGAGAAATTCATTCTCAAACCATGAAAAAAGGTTATTTTGCAGACAGACATGAGCATACACAGTATGTTGAATGAGGAACATATCAAATAAAAACTGTAAACACTTATGCATTTAATTTACGTGTACCTTTACATACCATACTTGAATGCAAGCCAACACAGATTCCCAAAGGAGAAGATTATCAACAAATTCCTTGCATATCATATTATATAACATGACTACAAACAACTATGGTGAAAGAGCCATATGGACTATGGTTTTTATATTTTTATGGCATTTTATTTTCTGTTGTGGAGTTCAACAGCACCAGTCGGATTTGCTTTCATCGCATGGGAAAGAGCACTCATTTCAATTTACATTTCAATAAACTTCTGTGTTCAATTGAAGAATTATTTGGAATGACATGAGGATGAGTAAAGGATGACAGATTTTCACTTTTGGGATCCACAGGAGAGTGAACATGTGGGCTGACTTCAAGATTGGAAGAGTGGAAGATTTCAAAGAGAGAAGCTTGTATTTTGGGGTTAAAACAAACCTTTTTTAAGTGTTTGGATGATGATTCGGGTGAACTGTTGCTCAGATTCTCTTTATCAGGCATTCCTGTGAAAAAAGGAAAAGAAAAAAGATTTGTTTGACAAATACAATTAATTAAAGCCTTTAAAATATAATAAGAGCATCAATCAGTCAAGTCAATAAGTCAAGGCAAGAGT
This sequence comes from Rhodeus uyekii, assembly GCA_037043235.1. Taxonomy (NCBI): domain Eukaryota; kingdom Metazoa; phylum Chordata; class Actinopteri; order Cypriniformes; family Acheilognathidae; genus Rhodeus; species Rhodeus uyekii. The sequence goes on along the minus strand of JAWRVZ010000308.1, from coordinate 259,851 downwards.
AAAATGCAGCAGATTCAGAAAAAGCAATAATTAAGTAATACGATTAAATCTAGCAAGTAAAGTCATCATGGGGATAACTCTCTTAGAGTATAATGTCCTGGAAGACTCATCCATGACTAAAAGTCTCTCTTCATATACTTAACTTAGCACTGACTTACAGAATTCTGCACATCGACATAGAAACATCTGCAATTTACAATAACGTCCTGTTAGCATTAACTTTAATTTATTTGTTTCAGTGTTTGTTAATTGTTAAATTAAACAGTTTACATGTTGAAATTAACAGAGACTGAGATTCCCAAACACATGCTCTGATGGGTCCAAAATCAAGATTGATTTGTGGCGATAGACCTGAAGGATTTTATGTTTTGATCTTTTCTCGGCTTAGGCCATTTTTACAGTTTGCCTTAGAGGTACCTGTCATGCACATATAAACAGTCTGGATTCAAGTGTCCAGTGCAAGTGAGTTTATTAAACAAAAGGAAAACACAAAATGAAGTAGTCCGTGACGGTGGCAGGCCCAGGTGGCGCAGGAACCCAATGGGCTGTTGAGTACGTGGAAGGTGCAGTGATAAATCCCAGTGGTGACGATCACGGTGAGGAACATGGAGCACAGGAAACAGGACCACAGGCGCAACTGCCGTGAAACAACATGTGCGACCACGACCTGACAGCACAATGATGGTGAGAGGGAAATATAAAGGCAGGAGCTGATGATGATCAGGTGCGGGTGATGATTGCAGAGGAGGTGATCAGTAACCACGCCCCCCACACTCACCTCGCATACACACACATGCAGTATCTGGGAGACAGTGAATTCATGAACCGTGACAGTACCAGCATACCAGTACTAGTCCTCCCTTTCGCTTTGTCCCTATCTCATTATGTCATCACAAAGGTCAAAGAAGCTGCCCTTGCCCCGTTAAGGAAGGTGGCCATTCTTCCTCGAAGACTGGCTAATCCTACCCCTGTAATTAGAGTTATTGTGTGCTCACAGGGACTTCAGGACAACTGGGTAAAGAGCAAGCTCTCCACAGTGCAGTCCAAGTCTTTCCTCTGTGTGGAGTTGGACTCAATATTTATGACGGCCATGACAGGTCTTTTCACAAGACTATGAGCAGTTCATTCTGAATTGCTTTAAACCGTTTGAGCTCAAAACACAAGGTTTCTCAGGCATATGCCATACTTGGCTGCGGTCATGCCATTGGGGTTGATGCATATGAGACCACTTCAGCATTGGCTGTATTCACAGTCACTGACACACTGACTTACTGTGCAAAATAAGGGAGGAAGCAGAAAAAGTCCTTATAGCTACGCTGTACTGGCCAAACCAGACATTGTTCTCGTAGCTCACGCTGGTGTCAGACCCTACCTTGTGAATTCCCCCGAGGAGGGACCTTCTTTCAGAGGCCCATCACCAGTGATGATAGATACTATCACTCAGGCAAGAGCCTCCTCTGTTGGGTCTGTGCTGTGCTTTCCTTCCTCCAACAGGGCCTGGAGAGGTGCCTGCACACCTCTACCGTAAAAGTGTACAGTGAGTGTCAGGTCTTTGTGGAAGCATGACCTGAATATTATGTTCCTGAGAGGTGCACAAATGCTGAATACTTCAAGAACATGCCTCTTAGAAAAAAAGAAAGAAAAACATGCATCATGACTTGAACATGAAGCTGCATAATTGTTTTTTAATTGATAATAATAAGAAATGTTTTGTGAGTAGCAAATCATCATATTAGAATGATTTCTGAAGTATCACGTTTCACTGAAAGTCTGTTTTCACTGTTGCACAGTTGTTTACTGTCTGCCCAAGGGGATTGCGTTTGTTGCTTTGTTTTAGATCTTCTTCAACGTTTATATTGCTTAATACAACTTAGGAAATATTAGATAATTTAAATAAATTGTGATTGTCACATCAATTTGACATCGCTAGATTCAATCTTAATCTCTATCAGAACGTGTTAGCATTAATAATAATAATAATCAGTCACATTTATATAGCGCTTTCCAGAGCTCAAAGTGCTTGGGAGGGGAATCTCCTCAACCACCAGTGTGCAGCATCCACCTGGATGATGCGACGGCAACCTGTGACAGAACGCTCACCACACACCAGCTAAGGAGAGGAGACAGAGCAATGAAGCCAATTAGTGTAAGGGGGTGATTAGGAGGCCATGTTGTACCAAGGCCAACGGGCAGATTTGGCCAGGAATGCCAGGGTTACACCCCTACTCTTGCAAAGGACATTCTAAGATTTTAATGAGCACAGAGAGTCAGGACCTCGGTTTAACGTCTCATCCGAAGGACAGTGCTTGTTGCAGTACAGGTCCCCGTCACTATACTGGGGCATTAGGACCCACACAGACTGCAGGGTGAGCACCCCCTGCTGGCCTCCTAACACCACTTCCAGCAACAAACTAGTCATTCCCAGGAGGTCTCCCATCCAGGTACTAACCAGGCTCAACGCTGCTTAGCTTCAGTGGGCAACCAGTCTTAGGCTACAGGGTGATATGGCTGTTGTCATTGTGCTAGCTTGTTTAATCTACTATCCGTGCATACTAACTCTCTCTCTCTCTCTCTCTCTCTTCTCTTTCTCCCGCTCGTGCCTTTTTACGAGTTCATCAAACAACCGTGGCTAGTTGGATCAGTCAACACACGCCGTGAGACATGCATCCAAACTTTAATCGAGGATAGTAAGATACTGGATACTGCAAGGACTTTACATACTACTTTGGATACGACTAGCTTAGCAAACCCTGTAAATTTCTCGGTTCTGGTTGTAGAGTCCGTGCAGCAGAACAACTGGGTGACTGTGAGACGGCATAGTCATGGGTCAAAACACAGCTGTTCCATTCCGATCAGAACATCAGACAGGTTATCCCCACTCAGTTACGAATGGCATCTACGCTGATATTAGTCTCTGTTTATCCCGAGGTTACCGTAGTCAGCTGGATCCGGGCCGTATCCAGATCAGATCCTGATCTCAATTTGACTTCTGACCTGAATTGTTGTCTATATCATAATCAGGCACTGTTTGTTTGTTGGCCAGAGGATAACTGGTGTCCCGATAAGCCTGGTTTCTCTCAAGTTTTTTTTTCTCCATTATATTCTTTATTCTTTCCGTCAACTGCTGGAGTTTTTGGTAATTCTCACTGTCGCCTCTGGCTTGCTTAGTTGGAGACACTTAACACTTATTATTCATCAATATTATTGATTGGCCTGCTCTTCTAGAGCTGCTGTACAGCAAAAATAAACTTTGTTATATTGTTTTCCTCTTAGCTCTGTAAAGCTGCTTTGAAACAATCTCTTCTGTAAAAAGCGCTGTATATATAAAGGTGACGGCTTGACTGAAGACTGGAGTGATGGCTGGTTCCATAAATTCCTCACAGGAATTTAGTATAAATAAACAGTAGTGTATGTTTTAGTACTTTCCTCACAAAAAGCTGTTGTATGGATTCAGAGGACATGTAACAAGCACACAAGTTGAACTAATTTCAAGGTAATTTTTGCTTGACATACCCAGTTTACAATATGATTTATTTTTATGCAAATTAGCAATTTAGAAATTCTGAAAAACTGTTTTCCACAGAAGAATGATAGTCATACATGTGTGAAACAACATCAGTGAGTAAATTACGAGAGATTTATCATTTGTTTGGGTGTACAAGCCTATCAAGATCTAAGATCTTGTTTGTACTTACTGTCAGCATTTGGGACACTCTCCATAACACCATAGGGAGGGACCAGTAGACCAGCCATACACTGACGATAATTCTGAAAGATATAAACACTCCAGTCACAAAGATATTGAGTAAATGAGTAATAAATGACCAAATTAATGTCTACGTATGTGTTCTTGGTCTTTATGTTCATCAGTTATTTCATAGAAAAAACATGCTTGTCGTTTTCGCTAGCCATCACCGATACCTCTTATTTTTCAACCCTTCCTAATGAATCACCTGCTATATCAATACTGTTTTCCATTAATCAACCAATCCTGATTGAATTAAACATCTGATATCACTTGGAAATACATCATATTGCAAAGGTAAATTAATTGTGAACACCATTTCTTATGACCTAAGCATATTGGGTAAAAGATATTGTTCATTTTTTATATGAATAATATAAGGACATAAGTGTGAACGGGCATACGTGCACACAGTGCACACACACACACGCTCAGGGAAATCATACAATACAAACAAACACCTGCCCCCCCCCCCCCCCCCCCCCCCATCCCCCAGTCTGGTTTTCCTTTTTAGTACCTAAGAGAAGAGAAGTTTCTTGCCATAGTCACTTAAAATCTAGTTTTTCTTTAGAGTTGCAGGCAAGAATGATGGACTCATCTAAGAGCGCATAAGGAAAGCAGTTCCAGAGGAAGAGTTTGGAGGCAGTGCCTTTCTCTTTAATCAGGTGTAATCTCTTTAATCAGGTCTGACTGCAGATCAGAAGGGATTAAACTGGATTAAATCAAATATTTCTGAATCAAAGATCAGAGACCAAACATAGGTCATCCACATGCGCACATACACTAATACAGACATATACACACTTACAGTATTTCAAATACTATTGCAGGTACCTCCTCTTATATATACAATTTTAATCTTTCTCACTATGGAATGCATTTTTATACCTCTATCAAATGTCTTAAAATAATGGGCCACATCTTAGCTTTCAATGTTAAAGATAGCTCTTGTGAGAAAGAACACTCCAGCAAAAGAGTACTTATGGACGTTCATACTTAAGTGTGAAGTAAATTTAGAGCAATTAATAAAAATGAAAATGTATTAATTTAAATTAAATGCAAATAGTTACATTAGATTAGACATCAGATTCTTTTTGACCCATTTAAGTAGGACTTAAGCATTTATGTTAACTAAAATATACTTTAATGTAATTTGTATTAATTATGTGATCATTTAAATAGTCTTGTAATGATGTTAAGTTTATTACACTTAAAACTCTAAATGTATTCAATATTGTTATGTAAGGGATGCAGTGTGTGATGCGGAGAGAACGTGAGGAGACTCGGGAATCCAAACTCAAACACTTTATTACTCACAAACATAAACAAAAGACTGTGAAAACAAACTGCACTCTTAATGCGAAAAACCTGGAGCAAGAAAACAAGGAAGGACCGGCATCCACACACGGCGAGGCAATGAACAGTTACAATGATCGACAAAGACTAGGGAATACGAGAGGGTATTTATACATGAGGAAATGGGAAGCAGCTGACGAGACTTAGGAAGTGATTCGATACAGACAGGTGCGTGAAGGACCTGGAAGATACATAGAAGGGACCCGGATGTGAACAACCGGACAAGACTGTGACAAATATCACACTACTGTTATTTTTATAATCGAATACTTTACATGTACTTTAGAATGTTAGACAAAATATCAAAAAAGTGCATTTCTTTAAAGCATGACAAAATATTTTTTTAAACATAATGATTTAATTTACTTACATGTGATAAAGTTCACCTTCATGACTAGGTTTCTTAAGTACACTTAAATGGACATGTTTCATTTATATTAGGTAACACTTTGCAATAAGGTTTTATTTAGTGAATTACTGTAGTTAACATGAACTAAGAATGAACAATACTATAGCATTTATTAATCTTAATGTTCATTTAAAAATGTACTACTACATTCGTTGCATTTGTTAAGATTAGCTAATACACTGTGAACTAACATGAACAGCTAGATTTTTATAAACTAACATTAACAAAGACGAATAAATATAGTAACTGTCATTAATTCGACCTCAGCTCTCCCCTCTCTGGCCACCGGAGGGAGCTCACACGTATACTGACACACACACACACACTACATTTCCCATGATGCTGTTCATTGGACTGATTATCGCACCACCTGCTAACCATTACAAAAACTACAAAAGACTCTATCAATCGCACTGTCATTGTGAAGTCTTGTTCCAGCATAGCTAACATTTCGGACCAGTTATTCCTTTGTATAATCGCCTGTTATTGTTTCTGCCTGTTTAGAGTTCACGTTGCACGTGGATCGTGGTCAGTGTTGCCAACTTGGCGCTTTTGTCACTATATTTAGCGAGTATTCAGACCACATTTTAAAAAATGCGACTAGCGACTAATTTAACGACTTTATCTAGAGTTATTGGAGACTTTTGCTGACTCTCTGAAGTGAAAGCGCATATCGTTCTTACTCTTCTCAAAGAGCAGCGAGTGCTGCCATATCCCCATCCCAAAGAACTCACAGTCGGCCTGGTCCTCGCGCAGCAGATCCGCCCAGACGCAGGGAGAGCAGGAGATCTTCACTCCTCCACGTGCAAATGAATCGCGCATGTCCGGGAAGCCGCAGCTGGCTGATTACGCAATGGCAATACGGGATGTCAAATGTTTGTCTAATAAATAATTAAATTACTACACAAATATAAATCGCTGCATTTGTTTCACTCACACAGCCTCAGTCACGTACTCTCGTCCACTGTGTGTCTGCGCCTGTCTGTGACAAACTCACTCTCAAAATCATACTTTAGATCTAATATTGTCATATGGGATCAATGTTGATACTGTTCAAATTCTGCAGCAGAGCGATGACATCTCAGATCATTACTTAAGTTGCGTGTAGATTACCTTTAGCCAAAGTCGAAAAACTAACCCCCTGTTATAAATATAGCAGAACTATCACTATTAACACAAAAGATAGCTTTATAAATAATCTTCCTGATCAGTTTCATCTACTTAACATCCCAGATTGCCTAGAAGAACTTGATGTTGCAACAGAAACTATTAACTCTCTCTTTTCCAGCACTTTAGACACTGTTGCTCCGTTGCGCTTAAAGAAGATTAAAGAAAATAGTCCAACACCGTGGTACAACGAGCACACCCGGGCCCTCAAGAGAGCAGTCAAAAAAATGGAGCGGAGCTGGAAAAAAACTAAGCTAGAGGTTTTTCGCATTTCATGGAAAGACAGCTCTATTGCATTCAGAAAGGCCTTAAAATCAGCTAGATCTACTTACTTTTCTACCCTCTTAGAAGAAAACAAATACAACCCTAGGTATTTATTTGATACAGTGACTAAATTAACAAGAAATAAAGCCTCAACCCCAGATGCTTTAAAACAGCACAGCACTAATGACTTCATGGACTTCTTTACTTGCAAAATTCATAATATTAGAGAGAAAATTATAACCATGCAACCGTCTACTACAATATCACAAAATACAGTAAATTTTAGTGTCCCTGAAGAAAAATTCCACTCCTGCATTGCTATTGGGGAGGAAGAATTGTTTAAACTTGTTAAATCATCAAAATCAACAACATGTAGGAATCAGAATCAGAATCAGAATCAGAATCAGAAAGAGCTTTATCGCCAAGTGTGTTTGTCACACACAAGGAATTTGTCTTAGTGCTGAAGCTTCCAGTGCACATATACAACACAACATGAACAAACAAACAAAAACAATCACTGAAGAGCTCAAACACCGAGGCGCCATTTGCGGCGCCAAGAAATGAGTGCAGTTTAGCAAGCATACATAGCAGCAGACACAACAAAAACAAACATAATATACAAACATACATTACACATAAGAACATAATACTGCAATTTAACACACACACACATAGGGATTTTTTTCGTTGGAGATTGGGGAGGGAAATAGATAAGAACAGATAGAGGCAGGACACGCAGACGGGTGAGAGGGAGAGTAGTCACAACATCAGATGTTTTGAGAACAGTTCTGTGGCTTTGTCCCTGAAGGAAGATAAGGGAGACCAGGCTGTCATCATGCTGGCTTCCCAACGAGAGATAGGGGCAGAAATACTACTCCTTTTTAATAATCCATTCGTTGATCGGTAATTTTGTCCGGATCATAATCAGTCAGTTCAATCCAATCAAGTTCATTTCTGGTCCTCAGCACCGTGTCCAGCCTCATAGCCAGACAGACCGGATACCATTCGTGAAAGTTCACCGATCTGGCTCGCTGTCCGGACTGTGTTGTTACGATACAGTTCGCATAGGTTACGATTCAGTTCCTCAATCTTTATCACTCGCTGATCTAATTCCTTCAGACGGTCAGACACGGCCTCGAGGCAATTCTTCATTTCTACAGACAGCGGCTGGGTGAATTTGCTCGCAGCTGTCTTGCCAATCTTTCGATAGGTCAGGATAATCCCAAAGCCAAAGAATAGGAATCCCGCTATCAGTGATCCAATCATATCCATTTCAATATTGTCAGGAGTCCAGCAAGCAGCGGGTCCGAAGAAGAAAAGACAGATACTAGCGCAAGGGCAAAGCAGGTCAAAGCGAAGCTTAGGAAAACACGTCTGCAGTCACGAGAGTCAGGAAGAGAAGAGGCTAGACCCAATACCAACTAAGCTACTGAAAGAGATGCTTCCAGAGATCATAGATCCTCTTCTTAATATTAATTCATCTTTGTCATTAGGATACGTACTAAAAACGTACCTGCATAATTTAGGTCAGCCGGAACCGGGAACATTCCCATAACACCTGATGTACTCGATACATCAGAAGAAGAATGGCATCTACGCTGATATTGGTCTCTGTTTATTCCGAGGTTACCGTGGTCAGCCGGATCAGGGCCGTATCCAGATCAGATGAAGGACCTGGACACGAGCACAGCACTGCCCTGAAGTGTCTGCGGAGACCGGTGATTCTACTAAACCCTCCCGTGTGACGATCATGAACCCATCTCTAACCGGACCAAATTGGACTTCATATTGGACTTGAATTGTTGTCAATATAATAATCATGCACGGTTTGGCTGTTGGCCAGAGGAGAACTGGTCCCCCGACTGAGCCTGGTTTCTCCCAATGTTTTTTCTCCATTCTGTTCTTCATTCGTTACGTCACCTGCCGGAGTTTTGGTTCCTTGCCGCTGTCGCCTATGGCTTGCTCAGTTGGGGAAACTTAACACTTAAAATTCATCAACTGTATTGATTCGCCTGCTCTTTTGGGGCTGCTGTTCAGCCAAACAAACTTTGTTTATATAGTTTTTTTCTGTGACCACTGTAAAGCTGCTTTGAAACAATCTACATTGTAAAAAGCGCTATATAAATAAAGGTGACTTGACTTCATTTGACAAAAGCTAACTAGCTGGCTTGCTTATCATGTCTCAGTCAAAACTGTACACCCAAAAATACATAAAAGGCTGGTTAAAGCCATTTATGTGTGATAATACGCGGGCATACTTGTTGAGAAAGCACATTAGGCAGACAGAACGCAAGAAAGTATGCAATCTAGTATAGCCACACAACGCACACGCACACATGCACGCACATGGATCGCGGTGCATATGGTCGCTCTGTCAGTGCCGCTTCTCTCACAGCACCACGCAGCACTCTCTGAAGTGAAAGCACATATCGCTCTTACGCTATGATTTGTTTATGCTGTGAGCGAAATTGTGTTTGCAATGTTGGAGAATATAATTAAAGGTTTGTATGGAGAATGGAATGTGTTTTTTATTGTATACTGGTAAAGCTCTGCTGTTAGTTGGTGCAAAGCCTTTTGTTTTTAGCAAACATATACAGTGTATGTACATTTTTATAGCATGCCGATCGCTTCATGAAATAAATCACCATATTGGGTGTTGGTCATCTCGCTAAACGGTTATCTCAACGCTTTTTTGCAACCCCAGAGGCCGTCGACATAACTGAACTCTACTGTATTTAATTTAACAGCTTTCTTGAAGCAAAATATTACAAAGGAAATAGGCTGAAGAATGAAGAAACAAAAAAGGATGATAATCAAAGAGCACAGATTCAGAATTACAAGAGTGTTCAATTAGTATCTACAGCTGACAGCAAATTCAAGACAGACAGACCAATAGAGCCACTGGGTAAGGCACTCAACCTTAGATTTCTCTGGAGGAGAGCATTAGTTTACTTTATGTTGCTTTGGACAACAACATCTTCTAATTATAGACACATGAGAGAGATTAGTGCCCATTTAGCATTTGGAGAGGGAGAAGAAAGTCCAGCGAGGTCAGGTAATGCGTTTAAGACCCCAACACATGCAGAGGTTTCATACATCCCGAAAGACCATATTCAGGATGTCCATCATTTTAATTCATATTGGTTTTGAATTATCAAACCCAAAACAGAGCTGAAAACCTTAACTTTATACATCATGGTCTCTATGGGATTCAGAATTGAGAAAATTCTATTCAATGTCATCATATAGAAGGAATATGACAGAATAAACAGATTTTATCACTCTCAAAGCTAAATGGTTTAGTTACAGGAGGTGCCAATAAATGGATCTCAGTGACTAATGACACAGAGGGACCTGAGCCATTAACCAGGACACCTGGGACAGATAATGTGTTGTTTCTGGGGCACAGACATGAGTGTCCTGCTCTCTGGGGAGTGGAAATCTCTCTGAAAGAGTACAAGTCATTATCTCTGACAGACGCATCCCATAAATCACACAAACCTAACCTAATATATCTCATCATGTCCATCAATAAATACCACAACATTGAACAAAAGAGTGAGAGTCAAAGAGTGAGTCTGCGTATGGTGTATGGTTCAAAATGTGTTTGTAACACTTAAAGGGATAGTTCACCCAAAAATGAATATTCTGTTATCATTTACTCACCATCATGCAGTCCAAACTCATAACTTCCTCAAGTCAGATTTTTTCAATGATTTGGATGATCTGGTTAATCTGATTAATTTATGAATTGGACTAATTGAGTCTTGAGTTTGAATCACTGCCTGAATGATCCAGTAACTCACTAGAGTGGAAGCACAATGAACTCTGTCAGAGAGACAGATGACATATGGCAATTTATCTGTTCAACGAAACACCTTACTCACCTGTTGAGTAATAAAAATCAACACAATCTCTGTGTCATTATTACAACTTTTCAAATCTTCTTAAAGCCAATCCAATGTTGATTCTTGTTTTATTACAAGCTCAATCTCGTTCTCTTTTCTCCAGCAAACTCTGTTCAGTGTCTGTTTAAAACGGTTGACTCTCCTGACATTCGTGACTTTTTCTCAGCATGTGATAACTAACTAGTACCATTCCCACACCAAACACATGTCAAAGAACCAATGCAACTTTCCTCTATTTACAGACATGATGAGATTTCATGTGAAGGTCCTGCGATAGGCTCATCATAGTGAATCAGGGTAAGACAAAAATACATTTTGGAAGAATATTTGATGATGTTCGACATGTAAATGTTCATTTTGAACAAAGTAAGTGCACCTTTAATAAACTAAATAAGCTATTTCATGTTAGCAATGTGAATCACAAGCTGTCTGGTGGACATCTCAGCATGGATGAAAGATCATAATCTGCAGCTCAATTGGGCAAAGACGGAGCTTCTCGTCTTCCCTGCCAATCTGACTCTACAGCACGACTTCACCATCCAGCTTGCTTTTTCCATCAATTACCCCATCAAGGTCTGCCAGAAATCTTTGAGTAATCTTTGAGGATCAACTGACCTTCAAAGATCGTCGCAAAGAAAGCTCGATCATGCAGGTTTGAACTTCGGATCAGGCCGCTCCTAACTGAGAAAGCAACACAACTTCTTGTACGAACCATGGTCATTTTCAGGCTTGATTATTTCAATTCTATTCTGGCTGGTCTTCCTTCAAGTGCAATCAAACTCCTACAACTGATTTAGAACGCTGCAGCTCTTCTGGTCTTCAACGAACCCAAAAGGGCTCATGTCACACCTCTCTTTATCTCTGCACACTGGCTCCCATTTGCAGCCCCCATCACGTTCAAGGCATTGATACTTGCTTACAGATCTACCATAGTCTCATCACCCTCATACTTCCATTCACTACTACAAATCTACACCTACCAGAAACCTATGATCGGTTAATGAGCGACAACTCGTGGTTGAGGCACAAATTCACTGTTCATTGCTGGTGGAACGATCTCCCTGCCTTCATCCGGAATGCAGAATCCCTGTCTATATTCAAAAGAGCTGATAACTCACCTCTTCCATGAGCACCCAACACACACACTCACTCCACACACAACAAATTGATTTACTCCCTCCATTCTCCAGGCTCATGCTACTTCAAGCAATGTTCAGAAATTTGTATTGTAAGCACACTGTACTTTTGCATTTTCAGGATGAATCTACATAAAATGTTTGGATTAAAGCATCTGCTAAATGAATTAATTATACTCGAGCGTAACTTTGACTGTTTAAAGTTTATTATTTCTCAAATAATTACCTTTTTTCTTCCATAAGTACTCTAGTCATCCATGTTCCAGTCATTCCTGCATCTCTGGATCTCCAACCACTCACATTATTCATCTCTGAATATGTCTGACAGTCCAGCGGAGAGCACTAATTGAACAAGACTCTGCTCTGCCTCTCTGTCAGGTTTCTATTGTATTTGTAATGATTTATCTTTGAATAGTAATCAGTCTAACTGTACAAAGCACTTTTTCATTTGAGTAAACTCTACAACAATTACATTTAATGATGATAGAGACAGTTTGTATCTAACTGCTCACTCTTCCACAGATCATAAATGTGGTCTTTTGAATAATTGTGTGAAATCAGTAGCGTTAACAGAGTCTCTGTCAGTTGTGGGCAAACACACTCAATTTCACATTTCTGCAATAATTGTTATGGAATATGTGCAGAATTTTTCATAGTATAGACCTGAGAGAGTATGCTATACTGTTATTTGTTTAGCTTCTTAAAACAGTCTCTGGTATTTTCCATTATTATGTGTGCATTTATTATGGCAATAGTTATCATAAGTAGCCTTTAGTGTCACATGTACCTAGGTATGCAGTGGGCAAAACCCCTGGCCGTTGGCCCCGAGGAAAGCCAGACGAGGCCCGATCAAGATGGCATGCACGAGCAGGCTCACTTTTACACTACTACTGTGGCCAGTCCTTCCTCATACTGTCCTGTCCTGACTTTTAAACTTCAGAGCTTTTATGTTCACAAACATCTGTATAAGAAAAACTAATTGTGCCAATTGAATTATAATAACCCTGTAAATGTTACATGTATAGCATGTATGTTAAACACTAAACTCTAATGACATAAATTATGCACAAGCAGCAACAGAACATGACAGATTACCCAGCATCCCCTGGGGCGAAAGTGGGGTGCTGTGATTGGAGGAGACATGAAAGCCCCGAGGTGCTTAGTGGAGGTTGATTTGCAATTACACAGTAAGATGCACACACAAAATCACATATTTATACAGCGTTTCTGCAGAATTAAATACAAATAAAAACAGAAAAACAAATTCCTTTAAATTAGATCACTGTGGCTGTGCAGTGCTGTCAATTTAAACAAGCAGCCTGACATTCTAGACAGTAATGAGTTCAATTTAAATTGAGTTTCCAATAGCGGGAAGACACACACAAACACACACACACACCTGGAAGGAGACAATGAAATACTGCAAGCAAAATAAATATCCCACACTCATGTCCACTCACTGAAACAAGGATGATGAGCAATAAATACAAGCGTGCTCTCACACACACAGTTGATATACACACGTGTGCTGTGTAGAGCGATAATGAATGTGACAGGATTTGTTTCTTTAAGTTGCAGGCATTTAACCCAAGCTCAGTAATGAGTAATGAAGCGTTCATACTCAGAGTGTGTGAATATCTCAAGCAAACTCTTACATAACCTAAATCTACACTTACCCAAGCCACTGAGTATCAAATCTCTGAACAGACAGAAACAAAAGACATTAAACTCGCCAGATAAGTTAAATAATACAAATTTATATTCAATATATAACAGTTTATTTAGATTGTTTTTTTAGATGTATTTGTTTGTTTCATTATGATTTCTGCTTGTTTGATGAAAATGTTGTAAATTTTTAAATTGACATACATTTAAAAACATTTTTTAAAGAAATGAAAACTTACTCAGCAAGGTTGCATTAAATTGGTAAAAAGTGACTGATTATTAAACATTTTAAAATAGTTTTTCTTTCAAATTTATAATGTTACAAAATATTTATATTTCCAATAAAAAAATACTTTTGTAAATATTATATTAAAAGAATGTGGCAGCAAATCAGCATATTTATTGAATTTCTGAAGGATCATGTGACACTGAAGACTATTGCACAATATTACGGTCACAGTTTTGATTTAGTTTTGATTGTGTTCAGAATCTGTTTGCCTGTTTAGTTTGACCCAATATCCCATCTCCTTATTGATTGTCATGGTTACAGATTTGATTTGCTTCCTTACTTACCCCATTCACTTCTGTCTTATTAATTTTCTTATTTGCTCTTTTGTTTGCCGTTTGTATAAGCCCTATGTTTGGTTCTGTTATGCTTTGTAGTTCTGTTTAGTGTCAAAATATTGGTCTCTTGAGCATTGTGTCAGGGTTCAACCACACTCGGTCTAGTCATTTCTTGGTTTTATGGCAGAGCTCTGAAACTACTTAATGTCTCGAGTTGTGTGTGCGTGCGAGCGGCGTCGAGTGTTTGAGTCGCGTGCACGCTTGTCTGTGTGACGTCTTTTGTGTGAGTTATGATGTCCGGTCCCAATACTTTGGTCTGGTTCAGTTTCGGTTTTGTGTCAGGATTCGGGCAATCATGACTCGTGTGTTCGTCCTTCTTGTGAGCGCAAGAGAACAGGTGTTTACTCGTTCTTGCACGCTCTATGTCATGTGAGTGGGCGCGGTTTCAAGCTTTGCGCGAGCCGTGCTCTCTCTCGTCTGTGTGTTATGTTTAGCGCGCAGTTCGTGTTTTCATCAGCTGCATGCTTTCATGTTGTGTTTTCGTGTCGCGCGCAGTTTGGTTTTCACCAGCTGCGCGCTGTCTGTGTGTTTTTGTGAACATGAAGCGATGCGCGTAGGCATTGGCTGTGTGTTTGGTCTTGTCACTGTTAACCCTTCCCATCTTGTGCCCCTGGTTAACTTTAATTTGCCCCAGCTGGTTTCCCAATCAATTACCCTTCTTCCTGTGTGTATTTAATCTCCTCGTGTTTGCTGTCTGGTGTCGCATCGTTGTCTATTCAATGTCCTCATCTTGTGAGTTACTAACGTTCTGCAGGCTATCTAGTCTTGTCGGTCCTTGTTTTTGTCAGTCAGTCAGTCTAGTCTTGTTTTTCCCCCTCGGGGTGTTTTTGTCGGATTTTGTTTAAACAAAAGCCCTAACCTGCATCCTTGAATCCTCGCTCTTTCCTTCACCCCCAACCCTGACACATTGTTTCTTTTAAGTTCTTGAAAATAAAGTTAGATCCTGGAAAAGCTAAAAGAATCCTCCTCCTCTTGCAAGGGAACCAGTCCCCAGAGAGGTACACAGGTGATTTTTGGACCTTTGCCCTTATGATGACGATGATGTGTGCTTTTCCGGACAAGCCTCGATGTGGAGAAAAAAACACATTTTCCTGGAAACAAGCCTCAAGGGAATTCATGGAGTATGTGGAATGGGTAGTTGCTCCACAACGGTTCCCTATTCACCATCTGTGAGAGCAAGGAGGAAACCAGTGTGTCAGCCACCAGCCAAGAGGATTCTCAAGTCCGCTCCAGAGTGTGATATACACAAGTCTGTCATCGAGATACATTTCTAAGTCTGTTTGAGTGAGTGAAATTCCAGAGTCAGTTAAAGATTCCTTTAAAAAGAATGAACTCCTTGAGTCCATTCCAGAGACTGAAATATCAGAGCCTGCTCCAAAGAAAGCTGTCTCAGAGATGCCTCTTCCTGTCTGTTGTGACATGCTCATTTGTGACATGTGCTACTGCAGCACACACACACTTCCAGTCCAGCCCCTGAGCACAGTCCAGTGTCGGCTCCAGTCTGAGTCCACTCCGCTCCAGAGTCCGCTCCAGCCCCAGAGCTCTGTCACAAGCCTGTGAGACTATGAGTCTGCACTGGAACCCACTACTGCCCCTGAGCACAGTCCAGTGTCAGCTCCCATCCAAGTCCACATGTAGCAGCCATATCACCCTGTAGCCTAATACTGGTTGCCCACTGAAGCTAAGCAGGGTTGAGCCTGGTTAGTACCTGGATGGGAGACCTCCTGGGAAAAACTAGGTTGCTGTGATCTATGTGGGTCCTACTGCCCCAGTATAGTGACGGGGACACTGTACTGCAACAAGCACTGTCTTTCGGATGAGACGTTAAACCGAGGTCCTGACTCTCTGTGGTCATTAAAAATCCCAAATTTGCCCATTGGCCTTGGTCCATCATGGCCTACTAATCCCCTCCATACTAATTGGCTTCATCACTCTGTCTCTTCTCCACCAATAAGCTGGTGTGTGGTGAGCGTTCTGGCGCAATATGGCTGCTGTCGCATCATCCAGGTGGATGCTGCACATTGGTGGTGGTTGAGGAGATTTCCGCCGTACTATGTAAAGCGCTTTGAGCTCTGGAAAAGCGCTATATAAATGTAACATTTCTTCTTCTTCACTCCGCTCCAGAGTCCAATCCAGTCACAGAGCTCTGTCACGAGCCTGTGAGACTATGAGTCTGCACTGGAACCCACTACTGCCCCTGAGCTCCACCAGGAGTCTGCACAAGCTCCCCCAAAGTAAAGGGCACAGAGTCCTAACTTCCTTGGCTACCTGAGCAACCGCCACCTCCCTGGCTCCCTGCACCGTCGTTGTTGGCCTGGAGCTGCCCTAGCCTGCCAGCACTGCCCTGATTAACTCCAGAGAGCCCACCTTCCCTTTTTGGCACCTTCCGTGGAGGTGGAGTTATGTCACAGTGTTTACCTGTTTTGTTTGACCCAATTCTCCCATGCTCCCGCTCCTTATTGGTTGTCATGGTTACTGATTTGATTTGCCTCATTATTTACCATGTTCACCGGTCTTATGTAATTTGCACCTTTGTTTGCATTTGTTTCATGTCAAAGAGACCATGACAATTACTGATTTTACTGATCAAATAAATGCATTTAATAAATGCAAGATACTTGTTTAAAAAACATAAACATATATTTAAGTACTATAAATATTATTTAAGTAATATTAATCATGTATTTACTATAGGGTTAGTTTGAGAGTTAGTTGTAATTGTAATAACACTCACAAAAAAAAATGCACTCACTCACAAAAAAAAAAAAAAAAAATTAAAAATTTTCCCTTTTCTCTACTCTCCATGCTTGTGCTACTTGTATTCAGAATGTTTGAAACTTTGTATTGTAAGCGCTCTTATGTGTTTTTGTATCCTTTGGACAAATTGCTTCTATATTCCTCAAATTGTAAGTCGCTTTGGATAAAAGCGTCTGCTAAATGAGTAAATGTAAATGTAAATGTAAATGTAATAAGCATAATTTAATATTATTACAATGGTAAGCATATACCAAGGACACTGTAATTCAGATTTTCAGGTTTTATCTCGTGAAGTTGAGGAGAAACCAATGAGATAAGTAAAGAGATGAGATTTAGCATTTGTATTTCTTTTGGGAAGTGGTATTTTTTGCTATAGGTCTTCTACATTGATTCAGTTTAAGGGTTTTGCTCATCTCATAGACCCTGTTCTCCACTTGTATAAATGATCAAGTTAGTTTTGTGAGGGTAATGAAACCTCATATTCAATAATCTCCTCATTAGCACTGCAGCATGGCTTTACTGTAATTTTAAGTCGATTACATCTGTATTAATGCAGAAACCCAATATATCAACAGGAAATTAAAGCGCTCTTCACTGAAATGAGCCATTGTGAAGATGGTCTACTCTGCACAAATGTTATGTAAAAAAGAGAAAAAAAAGTTTACGAGAATCCAAAGATCATCTGTTAGATATATGCCGTCCTGACAATAATATGCAGAACTAATAAGAGAGGCGCATTGCCATGACAACAGCAGACCGCTTCATGCACTGAGATGATTAGAGTTGTCCAGTATTTTTTGGACTGTAAAGATGTTTCCAGTGTCGGCAGGGCATCACTGTGTGACCATTAGCAGACATTCTGTTTCAAACCGCCTGATGGAAAACAACAGAAGCATTCAGTCGCCCACCTCTCTGACCTTTTCCAACCAGCAAAAGGTTAGAAAAACCTTTTTATTTACCTTATTTTTTTTATTGTAAATATATTTAAACCGATACCTAATTCAAATATATACTGTTTTGTCTAGATAAACCCAGTTACTGATCGTTATGATCATTATTCAGGTTATAAATCATTAGGCAGAACATAGAAGTGAAGTCAAACAAATGCCTCAATTAGGAAGAAGGTACAACTGTTAGGAGATGAAACCCAAATCAGTTCAGAAGCTGAAAAGGTATGAAAGATGCGGCAATCAACCATAAGAAAGATGCCATTACTGAAAACGAGGGTCAAAAAAACAAAAAAGCACAATAATGATACAACCGAGATGTGAGAGATGAGAGCAAGATAAAGATGTGTGCATGAACAAACTTCAAACCTATACAGTATCCAACACTGTCCACATTGACATACCTAGAGTGAAATATGGAGAAGGTAAGACTGCACGGTCAGCTGGTGCTGGATACATAATCATCTTGAACAAACTCCTTTCAGCAGGACAGTGATTCAAAACAGAAGGCTAATTAACACTGGACTAAGCGAACATCAATTCAACTGAGAATATCCGGCCTTATTAAGAAACCGCGGTGCACAAGTGTCGCCTAAACCTGAATGACCTGGAGCAAAAAATAGATGAATTACACAGTGTGACAAGCAACAAAAATGTCACAACAAAAGCATGAAAGCTGTCAAAAATATGACTTAACGAAATATCAAAATTTGGACATTGAAAGTAATACAGGAAATTAAGCAGAGTACTCTTACTGAGTGTTACTTTAAATATCATGCCATTCACACACAAGATTATTATTTTTAATATGTTTTATAACATTATTTTGTGTTCAAGGCAAGCGGCTGTTTGGCTAATCAGAGTGTAAAGATAAAACAAATCAAAGTAGAGTCTGCAACAAAGAAGAGCTGTCTACTTTTTTTTTGTTATATTTAGCATATTGCAAATTTGTAGTACACAAAGTTAACAAATTCAAGTTGCTGCAACTGCAAACCCCATCTGAACATGAAGATATGAACTTGCGCCAGAAACATTCCCTAGATCTTGGCACAGGGTTTGGCAGAACACTATATTTCTATAAAGACACAATGACAAGAAACACCACATTAAACAAGAAACACACATTTTGAATAACGCGCTGCATTTTGTTGTGTTTTAGAGTTAAAGAAAGTTTAAAATTACCTGTACCTTTTGTTTTTCTATTGATGCTTTTCATACAGTGTTTACAGCAATATGAGAGAACGGTGTTAAATTCTCTTTCATGCTTGACATACAAATTAATCTCATAACTGCGCTTCACTGCACTTTGTTTTTCCTGCTTAAAACACAATCATGACATAATTCACACACAGAGATTCTCAGCATAACGTATTCCCCTCTCACAAAACCTCAGCTCATTGTAAGCAAACAAGACATACTTTCAGAAAAAAAATTAAACAAATCAAACCTCAAAATCACACGCCTCCACACATGCATGAGGTCCACTGTCCAAAAATCAGTTTGTCCGGTACACGGACAAACACTGACCTCTGAGTAACAAAAATCAAGTGACGGCTCAGACACTCACCTACAGCAGTGACCGACCCATGAGTGTCAGAGTAGCACTGACTGCTTCAGACTCTCTCTCTCTTTGTTACTTTAGCTATTAGTGTCTAATAGAGAGAGCTCTATGACAGCTCAAGCATGCTTTAGTGTGTGTGGCGAGCGGCAGCCGGGAAGAGTGCTGATGTAGTGAGTGCGTGTGTAGGTCTGAACGGCCAGCTGACCCCCCCCCCCCCCCCCCCCCCCCCTTTTGAGAGCAGAGTGGTTGCTAGGCAATTTGAGTACTCCTCCAATCATCATGGTCTGATAGCTGCACATGCACACGTACACACACAAGCCCACTCAGAACCTGACATCATATTTTTGTTCAAAAAGGTGGAAAAGTCTTCAGTAATTTAATATAATCAATTCATATTTAAAATGCACCCACACACTCAAAAACAAGCCTTTTCACAGCCCAGAATGCTTAAAATTGTGTTTGTTTGTTCAAGCATGTTAAAGGTAACAGGACTTCACTCAATAATTGAAGAAGACAAACTCAACCTTTTCTAGAGGATGAACGCATGCATAAAGTGACAGCATTCCACCACCTGCACTGATGAGAGACACTGACTCATTCAGAAAAAGATATTCAATCAAATCTCCTGAAAATAATAGAAATCTAGTGGAAAGAAGTCTAGTACAACCAAAGGAGATTGGGGCTAGTTTCCACACTTAACACCAGAGAATATTTTCCAGGGGAACTCGATTTATGAAAAAAAAATATATATATACACAAAGGTTAAGAGGGGTCCTAATGTGCTTTTCAGCTTCAGTTAGTGTAATTTTGCTGTTTGAGTATGATAAAAAAAAAGATCTGAAAGGTTACAAAGCACAAAGTCTTCTCCAAAGGGATAGATTCTGTTTTCTTTAACAGAATCCACTTTCCAAGAACTACAACGAAGTGTCTTGTGAAGTCACAATGTTACCCATTTAAATAATCCCCAATCTAATTGAAATAATAATAATAATAAATTAGCTCTTAGCTGCGCTAGAGAAGCCGTTTTTTTCTACCCTTACCTGAGCCATAAGGACTTAGATTGGTTAATTTAGTTTTAACAACGTTCTTGAATATTATAATCCCAACGTTTACCAGTTTACGGAGAACAGCTTCCAAAAACTAAGAGAGTACAACTGTTACGCTGTTGGTGTGGTGTCCGATGTGGAGCGAGGAACATGGAGATGCAGAACTGTAGCAAACTCAGCTTTATTCAAAACTCGACAAACAAAAGACTTTAAACAGAACAGAAACGGCACTCATAGTGCAAACTTGGAGCATACATGAAAACCACGGAAGGAGACACCGCATCCACACACAGTGAAACAACCCACGTTAACACTCTCATGAGTCAACAATAACCGACCAAGACAAGGGAAACACAAGAGGTATTTATACAAGAGGAGATGGGAAACACCTGACGAGACAAACAAGATAAGTGATTGACAAGACAGGTGCAGGAAGGGCACGGAAAGATACACAGACGGGACCCAGAAGCGAAACAACAAATAACATGACAATAACATGACGAGACCATGACAACAACGCAGGCTGCGCAGCCTTTTTTGTCCTGAAAGACGTTGCCATTATGGACAATCAGGACAATCTGTTGTTTATGGATCACAACTTCTAAGATTGTCTTAGTATTTGTAGCTGAGTTTTCTATTAACAGTTCAAATTCTAAACATAGTAGAATAAGGGAGAGTGAAATACATCCTGTGAAATCAGTGCTTAAAAAGTCCATGCATGAAATCCGTTCTGCACGATACTCTTGCTCATTAATAACAAGCTTGAGTTGGGTTGAAATTGATGCCATCCTAAATTATGTACACCTTAGCAGAGCTTGCAGTCAAAGTAAGGAGCAGGACTCACTGGGACAAATTGTGATTTCCAGGCCATGGAAATCTCAAATAAAGAGATTAAAAATATGCATCTATTCTAGTAAAATATGGAATAGCTTTGCTCAGGAATGCACAGCTCCAAAATATTTTATCAGCTTATTGCACTCAGTTGGATAATATCATACTAGTTGAAGTCATATGTTATATACACTTTGCAGAGTCTGCAAAATATCAGTAATTAAACAAAATAAATAAATAAAAATTTTACATTTGTTTTTGTTTTTTATGTAGCATTGCAACAAAAATATCTTATTACAACAAATGTTTACATGTTTTCCATAAGACATAATACTATCTGCATTTACACAAAGCAGTTCAAAAGTTTAAATGCACGTCAATGATTCTCAGTACTCTGAATCATTACCCGGATGATTCAAGATTTGTATTATTTGTTTGTTATTTGTTGATTTATATGATCCCTGTTTGTCCTGTTCTGCCTACAGTTCCTCAGAAAAATCCATCAGGTCCAGCACATTCTTTAGTTTTCCAGCAACTTCTGCATATCTTAATCCTTTCCAGCAGGGAATTTTTTAGATCCGTATTTTCACATTGACGACAACATCCAGAAGGAATGAACGATGCATTCAAATTCAGGGGGTGTAAACATTTGCACAAGATGATTGGGGGGTAAAATGTATTTTCTGCAGGGCAGTATTTAAAAAAAACAAGATCTTACATTAATTTCCAATCATCCTGTAGAAAGGTTTACACCCACTGGCTCTTAATGTGTTGTGCTGCCTCGAGCATCAGTGAATGTGTGCTGCTTTTGATCATCCAGGTAACAACACACACACTACTGAGAATTAGCAGTCAAGCATATGTAAACTTTTGAACTGAATCTTTTATGTGAATTCAGTTATTATTATGTGTTGTGGTCTACATGTAAACAAACATCATATGAGTTGAACTGTACATATATTTAAAGTTCCTCTCAAATTACTTTTTGTGCAATAAACAATCCAAATATTTATAATTGATTATGAGTTATGATTAATTGTTGAGCTACATTAGTACATCTTAAACATATTAACTTTCAGTTATAATCAGTACTTGAGCGATCTCTTAACACATTATAGTCCTTCACGTCTATTGCGATCCCAAAATACTGACCAGCTTATAATACCTAGAATATCAAAGTCAACTGCTGGCGGGCGATCCTTTTCCTATTTAGCTCCTAAACTCTGGAACAGTCTTCCTAATACAGTTCGGGAAGCAGACACACTCTGTCAGTTTAAATGTAAACTAAAAACACATCCCTTCAACCTGGCATACACATAACACATTATACATACATTTTTAATCCAAATCATGTAAAATGATTGTTAGGCTGCATAATTTAGTTCAGCCGGAACCGGGAACATTCCCATAACATCTGATGTACTCGATACATCAGAAGAAGAATGGCATCTACGCTGATATTGGTCTCTGTTTATTCCGAGGTTACCGTGGTCAGCTGGATCCGGGCCGTATCCAGATCAGATGAAGGACCTGGACACGAGCACAACACTGCCCTGAAGTGTCTGCGGAGACCGTGACTCTACTAGACCCTCCCCTGTGACGATCTCTAACCGGACCAAACTGGACTTAATATTGGACTTGAATTGTTATCAATATAATAATCAAACTATCAATCAATCAAATCAATCAACAATCAAAACTTAACACTTAATATTCATCAATTGTATTAATTCGCCTGCTCTTTTAAGGCTGCCGTTCAGCCAAACAAACTTTGTTTATAATGTTTTCATGTGACCACTGTAAAGCTGCTTTGAAACAATCTGTATTGTAAAAATAAAGGTGACTTGACTTGACTTCAAATGTAATATCTAAAAACACACTACAGTTCAAGTACCTTACATGTGCTTTAGAGTGTGTGTCAACACATCAATATAAGTTCACTTCTCTGAAGTATCGAAAGATTATTAAAACACTGATTTAAAGTGTACTTTAAAATTAATTTGGCATTACAAAGTGCACTTTTAAGTTAGAAACAGTAATGAAAGTGTACTCTCTTTAAGTTCACTTAAGTAGTCTTTATTTCACTGATACGGTCTGCAAGTCCTTTTTTAAAAGAATATTTGAAGTACACTTCAAGTGCACATTTAATTCAATTATACACACTTTCTGTCTTGAGCAGAACTTTGATCATCAGACTGAATCACAGGGAGGCTGAACCTCACATTTGGAGGCAGCAGCATCATTGCAGTAAAAGGAAATGTCTGCTATTACGGCAAGTCATCTGAGCACCTGTTAGCGTTGCTCTGGGCGACAGCAATAGCCTGGCCGTGTGGGCCGATGAGAGCGTGGAATCAGACACACCTGCTCTCCATCACAGATAATCAAAGGACTGGACAAATGAAGCACTAGTGACCCAGTGAGGTCATTCATCCTGGACCTTCATTACAACACAATACAGTTCTACTGAGAGATATTTTGATGCCGTTTTTTGATTGTATGATCAACAAACTTTTATGATTATTATCAATGTTAAGAACAGTTTTTGTGAAAAATATGATTGTTGTTCAGTGATAAATAGAACCATCACAAGAACATTTATTTAAAAAAGATTTGTAATCATGTAAAATTATTTGCTGATAGATTTAACGCGTCCTTGCTGAATAGAAAGTATTAATTAACAAATGTTAATATCAACAGTTTGAAATTTAAATAGGATGTTTTAATTGACTGATTTACTCTCCCTCAATTTGTTGCAAACCTGAATGAGTTTCTTTCTTCTGTTGAACACAAAAGAAGATATTTTGAAGAATGTTTTAACCAGGAAGTTTCTGGACCTCATTTGTCACAGCTTGTTGAAAATAAAGATGAATGAAATCTGACATTCTTCAAAATTTCCTCTTTGTGTTCAACAGGAGAAACAACTTGAGCAAGTGATGACGGAATGTTCATTTTTGACTGAACTATCCCTTAACATAGATAAAAAAAGAATACAAAATTATCGTTCACTAATAGTTAATATTAGTAATACGCAATTAATATTACTATACTCAATCTTAGGCTATGTCTACATTCTACATTTTAAAACTGTGTTTTCGTTTCAAAACACTCTCCGTCCACACTAGTGTTTTCAAGTGTTTTCCAAAAGTTTCTCATTCACACTGAAATGTGAGAAAACACTAAAGTCTCAGTGTTCACGCTTAAAACCTCATAAACACTCACTGAGATGATACACACATCATAAAGTTCTTCTGCAGGATCATTTCATTTAGTGAAATATCTCTCGCTCTCACTCTCCATTATATGTTCGGTCTGAAACTGCCCTCATGTTTTGCCGCAGGACAGCGAATGCGAGTAAATCTTCTGTCATCTTTGCAGGACTGAGACATGAAGAGTGAGTAATATAACCGTTTAATATCAGTGGGAACGTGAACGGCACAGAAAGGCGCAATAACAGAA
This sequence comes from Rhodeus uyekii, assembly GCA_037043235.1. Classification (NCBI taxonomy): domain Eukaryota; kingdom Metazoa; phylum Chordata; class Actinopteri; order Cypriniformes; family Acheilognathidae; genus Rhodeus; species Rhodeus uyekii. The sequence continues at coordinate 234,979 of JAWRVZ010000308.1, read as the reverse complement.
TAAACATACATATCCTATTGTTTCAATATGCGCCACGACTAAACATGTCAAAGGGCAAAAGTGCCGTCTCAGTGAGGACGGAAAAAGGAGAGATAACTTGTAACTTATAACTTGAACCCTAACCTAAATGTCTACTAATAATACTCTAATGAAAGTTAGTTGACATGTAGTTTCAAAGTTGCTTATAGTCAATAGACTGTGTGAAGTGAACTATTTAAATGAAGTACATATGCTGCTTATTATTATTATTAGTCCTGGGTCATGTTAACAGCTCTTCCAGACATTTTCAATGTCAACTGACAACAAAATGCTAACAGAATATTCTGGGGTGAAATAACCTTTCTCCAACCTTGGATAGAAATATTGAAGCAGCAAAGCCGGTTCTTACGGACACACTGTGTCTGCAGTCGGGTTTAATTCAGAGACAGGCAGAGTCTGTGCTGTGATAGGATCTGTGTTCGTCTCAGATTAAAGGCCAGCTGTCCCTCTCTAAAGGCACAGAGACAAGCTGCTTCAAAAGAGACAACTGTCATTCAAGCAAACATCACAATTACCCAGCGCAGAGCTTCAGGCTTTGAAATAGAAATGAGTTCCTTACAGGTGCTGCTGGTTTTTGCCAAAGCGTTCTTTTATCTATGAATATAGTTTCCTCTAAATGCCAATGAGCTGCCAAAACAGGAGCACCAGGTACTATTTATAACAGCATTATATTATGATAATAATATAGAGAAATAAATACAATATTTATAGAATGTGCACACAAATACTAAACAGCATCACACACAACATTAAAATAATGCAATAAACATTAACTTAACAACATAAGATGTAACATAAAGCCACAATTGACATAACTGATAAGAACAAAATATTTAATAATGATTTAATGATAATTTAATGTGTTGGCAGGTACATCTTATCATTTAAATTTTTTTTAGAAACTTTTGTTTTACATCTATGTGTGTTTAAGTGTTTGTGTGTAACCTGCTGTGGGTGGGATGGGAACATTGCCATCATGTCCATCCCAAAATCTCCATAAACACACACTCAGTGTCTCTCTGATTTCCTGTTAGTCAGCTCTCTCTGCATCCCACCCAGTGACCCAGCATTACACTACAAATACACACAGACACACACACACACACATACACACACACACACCCATGCACAAACACACCTCTCTTTCCCACCAGACATGTGATTAAAATCTATAAATGTACAAAGGAAAGGAGACATAAATCACTGAACAAATAATTGATGGCTCCTTTCCTTTGTTGATTTTAGTCATTCACTATTTTAGTAATTTTGACTATTCAATTACAAAACAGCTTAAACTGATTCTTAAAGTGATACAATCATAACCAAAAAGATTTCTTTGGCTGTTTTGAAATAAGAGGTTGATGTGTAATCTAGACTCATTCTGTCATTTATGTTGAAATACATGAACTCTAAAGGTAAAACTGAATAACACACTACAGTACATAATAAATAATAAAGTACAAGATGTTTGTAAGTTAACACATCAAAATAAGTATTTCTTTAAAGCACTTTTTTTTTTACACAATATTAAATCATATCCATCAATATTATTGATTTGCCTGCTCTTCCAAACTTTGTTGCATTAGTTTCCTGATTTCTCAGTAAAGCTTCTTTGAAACAATCTCTATTGTAAAAAGCGCTATATAAATAAAGACTTGACATATCTATTGTCTCTACTACAAAATAGAGCTCCTTGTATTGAAAACGTACTGAGAACGCCTTAGCGTGTTGTCTCGTGAAGCACTATTGAACTATTGCAGAGGATGACGTCATGAACCAGGAGTATAAAGGAGCGCCATGAATCGGAAGCGGATGCTTTAGTGTCTTCAGCAAGCACTACAGCGAAACGTTTGTTTGTGTGCTGGTGTTTATGTGTCAATTTCTCGAGCTAGTTTAAAAAGAGCAGGGATTTCACACTATGTCTAAAAATGTGCGATGAATAGGTCTTTAGATACTGTGTCACTCCCTGCCCAAGCTACATAACGGGCAGGGATACACATATCTTGTGTGGTACCTGTGTGGGACAGGTCTTTGAGGAGGCTGGGTTCGGGTCCCGCTGCTGCGGGGGAATCCCAGATGGACCTGTCGGCGGGGTTCGAGTCAGGCTCTGCCTTATCTCTTCCCTTAACCGACAGATCTCTCCCTTGTCAAGACCCGGAAGCACGCCCTGTGGCGGTTTCTTCCGACCAGGCAGAGGCACCGGTACTGCAAATATACAGCTCAGAGGAGTTGGATGTTGTTAGTATCGAGGCTGAAGAGGAAGACTCGCCTCCTTCCTCTCCAGCTTTTGAGGAGCTATTAGAGGTTGTAACTCGTACAGCCGCCAGACTGTCGGAGCAGAGTGATGTCTGTTCTAAAAGCAAGCTGGATGAGCGCTACCTGCCCACATTAGTGCAACCTCAGCATTGGGGCTTGCCTTTTTTTCCTGACCTCCACACCGAGGGAAGAGGGCCACCTCCTACAGGGTGCATAGCAGCATGAGTGCTAACTATACATCAATCGTAGGAGCGAAAGAGCATGGATATTGGTTTATTTATGCCTAGAGTGGAGGAAGCGCTCGCGAGTCAGGTCTGATGACTGGTTTGTCACTATAGATCTCCATCCTTCCACAACATCGGAAGTTCCTCAGATTCGCCTTTGGGCGCAAGGCTTAGTACCGGGTTCTTCCCTTCAGCCTAAATCTGTCACCCCGTACCCTCACCAGATGTACTGAGGGACTGCTCAGCTCAAGGTCTGTGGAGTGGGCACCATCTCACCTGGCACATAAATCTGCAGGAGATAATGGCAGTCCATTTAGTGCTTCAGACGTTCCTCCCCTCGGTAAAGCAGTCTTTTATAGTCCAGGTGATGGTTCCTGCTCCTGCTTCCTGCTTCTCTCCAGTGCAGACGTGTTTTATCTCTCCTCTCAATCTCGCTTCCTCGCGCTTTGGTATTTTGTTGTCTTTTTCACTGACCCGCTGCTTGCTGGACTCCTGAGAATACTGAGATGGAATTGATTAACTGGTCAATCAGCACGATCGAAATGATTTTCTATATGATTGGATTATTGATAGCGGGGTTCCTATTCTTTGGCTTTGGGATTGCCCTGACCTATCGGAAGATTGGTAAGACAGCTGCAAGCAAATTCACCCAGCCACTGTCTGTGGAAATTAAGAAATGCTTCGTCGTTGCGTGTGGCCGTTTGAAGGAATTAGATCAGAGAGTGATACAGATTGAGGAACTGAACCATAACAACGCAGTCCGGACTGCTTATTTGGGCTCCATCGAGAGTCAGACTGGTGAACCTACGGACTGTAACCGGTCTGGCCATGAGGCTATACGTGATGTCTAGGGAACTGCATGGACCGAACGCGACCGGAGCTGATTGATTGATTATGATCCGGACAAATTACCGAAGATCATCAAATGGAATAAAAATTCACCCGAAACTTCACTTGTCCCTATCTCTCGGTAACTCAGCATGACAACCTGGTCTCCTTTATCTCCCTTCAGGGACAAAGCCATAGAACTGAACTCGGAAACATCTGATGTTTTGGCTATATTCTCTCTCAACATCCGTCTGCCTCTCCTGTCCTTATCTGCCCTTATCTATCTCCCCCCCCCCCTAACTCCACTGAAAAAATCCCAACACGTGACCACGTGTGCTGTTAAACTGCATTCTTATGTGTAATGTGTGATGTACAAAGTGATGTTATATTATATTTGTTTTTGTTTTGTTTGTTTGTTCATGTTGTGTTGTAAATATTATCTTGTTTGTGTTTTGCTATGTAAGGCTTGCTAAACTGCATTCTTGTATTTCTTGTTTTCTGGAGAGAAAACGGCGCATGCTCTGCTGCGACGACACATCTGTGAAAACAAATTTCCCATTAAGGGACAATAAATTCTATTCTGATTCTGATGGCTAACAGGTGGTGTGACAAACAGTGATAATGGTGTCCAGCTGGTGTGTACAATCAGTCCAATGTGTGGGTTGCTGGGAAATGTAGTGTGTAGTGTAGTGTCAGTATATGTGTGAGCTCCCTCTGGTGGCCAGGGAGTGGAGCGCAGAGCTCGTATTCATAACAGATGTAAGCTTTCTGGTGATTTTGACTCTGTAGGGAAGGATTTTTTCACAGATCCCTTTTATAAGTTACTTATAAGTTTCTGTAGACCCAAATCTTTACCTCAATATATACAATTTTCAACCACAGTAAGGAACACCATTGCATTACAGTAATTCCGCCAGAAATCAGAGATGCTACTATTTCAAAATAAAACCATATTTCTTGTTTAAATTAATACTAATTAAAACGTTAAACCCTGAAAATTTGGAAAATGTTTCCATGTCAAGTCACGTTTATTTATATAGCGCTTTTTACAATAGGGATTGTTTCTAAGCAGCTTTACAGTGCTTAGTTTATTTTGGCTGAACAGCAGCTCTAGAAGAGCAGGAACATCAATAAAATTGATGAATATTAAGTGTTAAGTGTCTCCAACTAAGCAAGCCAGAGGCGACAGTGGCAAGAACCCAAAAAGCCAGCAGGAGTTCTCTTATTTAAGTACATCTCTTATTTAATTCTCTTGGCCGAGCATCAGATTTTTCAAAAACATACTCTTGCTTAAAACAAAACTGTTAAATCTCTTAATTAAACACTCAGACTTATGAAACAGTTACTGTGGCACTGATACACATGCTAGACAACACTATATATAAAATCAAACTAGACCTAAACCTGGAGTGTCACTCGTATTATTGTTTATATCATCATGTCACCCAGCCCAAAACTTGCTCTGGTAAAGCACCAAGGCATTAGCAGTACAGCTTTCTGTAAAGTTGCTGTGAAATGATGCACATCTTGAAAAGTGCTATACAAATACATTTGACTATAAATACACTCAAACATACACAAAATTGATGAGATAAGAAATCACCTTGGAGTTATCAGTTAGAGCAGAGAACTTCTGCTGGTCTTCTCAGTTCCAAATGTGTTCCCAAGTGGGATTCTCCTCTCTCTCTCTCTCTCTCTCTCTCTCTCTCTCTCTCACACACACACACACACAGGGACGATCACTCTAAGGGGAAACTCTGTCTCCGTCTTGATATCTTTCACCAGCCTTCTCCTTCCTTTCCTCTATTTGTGTTTCTTTCTCCGGTTTTGCCCGGTCTTCCTCTTATTCTGCTAAAGCTCCAGGATGCTTTGTCCTACTCTGACCTGCTCCAGTAAAAGCTTCCCATCAGGCCCAGAATTTCTGATTGCCCACAGGCCAGAAAGAACAAAATGAGAGAACGAAAGACTAAGACAGAAATAAACCCACGACCCTAAAGCGCAGTAGCACTGCTGTCTTTTCTGCCAAAGAAAGGCTCCTTATTCTTCTATTTAGGGAGAAATGAGTGATGGAAAATTCCTTCAGAGTAATATCTTGAAATCACTAGAGTAGATTGCACTAGAGTAGATGTTGTCAATCTCTCCAAGGCCACACATTATCCATGAAAGATAAGATATTTCTGCTGTGATGACAAAGCTCATTTTTCAACCTATATGAGTTTCAGTACATTAAACTAATAATAAATAAGTAAAATTTAACTAATTGTTCTGTAATTCCAAAAGTTTCAAGAACAAAATCCTTTTCAAAGACTGAATTTTAAATATCTTGATTTGGTTTTAGAGTAAGCCCCTGCTAGTGGGTTCGGCCCCCTGGTTGAGAAGCACTGCACTAGAGGATGACTTCAAAATATTAAGATCAAAGAGGAAAAAAACATCTTATGATGCCCCCTGCTGTCCAAAGGTGACACAACAGATAAAACACTAGTTTGATATGACCATTTGATCAGATTTTGATCTGTTTTTGATCTGTTGATTTTAATAGATCTTGATCTGGAGTTTTGATTTGATTTGATTTGATCTGTTGATTTTATTAGTCTGTTTTTTTTAAGCAGGATTTCCTCCGTACATTTCTAACAATTATTAGAGTTAACAGTTGCATATTAAATGCAATTGTGCTTCATCCAAGATACTTGTGCGTCTGTTGGTTTCAACATATGTGTCGATTAACGGGTTTTATTTGAAAAACAGAAGCATGCTGAATGGACTCCAGGTTAAACAGCTCTGATACGTAATAAAGGATGTGATATGCTGCCAAAGTAGAAGTATAGAAGTATAGTAGAAGAAATAAATATATGTATATATTTACATTTCACTAAAATACCCATTTACATCTGCAAAGTGCACATTTTTCCTGCATCAAATGTCAGTTTATGAAATGCCGACTGTCAACTTCTTGACACTCAAGTACATTTTATATTTAATGTCATAACAATCTGATAAAAAGGCTTGTGAATTTTGATTTTTACATGATGATAAACTGCATTAAAAAAGTCACTTCAAACTCTCTGCTCCATTGCAGTTTGTAACATCCACTTTTCAGACTCTAATTAAATGTAAAAGAATAAAAGTCTCATCATAAAATTAACTAAAAAATTGTGTTACAAAAACCAAACATGTTGAGAACATAATTTCATAATGACTTCTCATTGTTGATTTGTATGTGTCTGCCTTTATGAAAACTAATTGTAGTGAAAGTGCACTTGTAGTGCACTTCAAATCTTAAAAGTATATATTCATTAAAACACTGCATTTGCAGATTATATAATATTAATAAAATAAAAGGCAATATAAGTGTACTTAAAGAGAGTTAACTTTCATCACTATATCTTCACACACTTAAAGTCCCACTAAAGTGCCTTCAATGGTATTCAGGTTTTCAATGTGTTGATGTAATTTCCACTGAAACAGGAAAACTGGGCGGGGCATATTGAGCAGCTCCTCCCCTTTATAAAAAACAGCCAATGGCATTTAATTTATCACACAGCTCAGAGCCGTTGATCTCCATAAAGCCGCAGTTTCCTCCTGATCTCTAACCGTTTCTCCTCCATTTCTCTTTAAAACACATCATTCTGTGCAGAACTCAAACTGGTCTGTCGCGTGTCTGGATCTGTGGTGCTTCACTGACACTAACATCAAACCAGACTTCATTCCCCCAATGAAAGATGTTCACACTGTCTGAATCGCTCCCTGTCCCATCTGTTTATAATGTAGGGGGCGGAGCTTCAGATTCTAGAGAGCGTTTGATTGGAAAGAAAATGAAGATGAAGTGCATGATTGATGAAGCTGAAGTGCAGAGTGATGTCATCAACATCATTGATTCATTGGCAGAAGTGAGAGACTGCAACTTTTGAATAATTATATCTTCTGAATGTACATTTTATCATTGTTCTGAAGCGCAAGCTTATTACTAACATATAGTAAAAGACAAAAAATCATCAATTTTGATTTCACAGGGACTTTACACACATTTTAATATAGTGCACTTTGTAGTAATGTCAAATTAATTTTTACTTAAAAGTACATTTTAAATCAGTATGTTTTAATCTTCTGTCATGCTTTAAAGAAGTACACTTATTTTTAAATGCACTGTTGTATTACTACAAATGTCTAATTACAAATAGACAAAATCATTTTTAAATTACATGAAAAGCTGTACTAAACTGGAACTAATGTAAGTATGTAATTATGTAACTAATTTGTACTAATATGTATAATACATTTTCACTTAATTGCAATAAACATGCAGTTAAATCCAAACGCAATGCAATGGTTTCAGACACTTAAGTATATTATTTTCATACATATAATCTTTTTAAAAATATGCTAAAGTGCAGTACTTTTTTCAAACAGGTTGTAATATGGCGGTGTAAATAAACTCCACAGTTAAATTATTACAGAGACAAACACACATGAACTCTTCTAAAATTATTCCTTCTCTATCAAAACTGTGAAACATGTGAATGCAAATAAAAAGCAGATACATCAAACTTTCAAATATGATTATGTCATTGTATAATGTCAGTAGACTGGCATACCTCCCACAGCGTCCTAAACTGCATCTGCTCAATTCGCAGTAGTTCACTGTACTCTCTGGTGACAATGGTGGCGTGCCGTGGCGTGTTGTCCAGAATGGACTCTCCGAATGCTGTGCCGATACCCAATGTACAAATGGTGACAGCATCCTTAACATGAGAAAGAAAACGCTTTCAAAGAGAGGAAGAGATAAGAGGAGCAGAATCATATAACCATCTGAGCTGTTCCTGATTGAAAGACTGCTTTACCAGTCAGATTCAGGCCTTTCTCAAGGACAGACGCAGTTTAACTCAATGCACACATAGAAAGAGAAAGGTCAGCTCATTTGTCCCTAATGTAATGTAAGACACAGCTCTGTTAGGAGTTGCTCTATTTTTCTGCTGCAGTCTATAATAAGCAGCTGCACTCAATAGAAAACTTCCACTGTGAGCAGCTGAATGTACGTTCACATTCATAATAGTTTCACTGGGGATGGGAATCATAAGGAGTTTAAGCTCTAGATCTGATTCAGGTTCTGCTTAAAAAACTGAAACCCCTTTGTGAATGCGATACATTTTATTTTAATCTAAGTTCTTTTTGATTTTGAACAAACACATTTATTGCCCTTGGATATTGTCCAATTTACCTCAAAGGGAATTATGAATGAGTTTATATGGATATTTGAAGGAATCGCTTATTTTACGGGCGAACAAATGGATCGTCCATCGGTCATTTGATCATTGAGGGTTTATCAGATTCCTCAATCAGCCACCAGAGGCCTGGACTGATTACTGCACACCTGCTCCTCATCACTCAGACAATTTAAACCCCTTGTGTGTGTGTCACTCGTTGCGAAGTCATTGCCTCGGCTACATTTCTGCGTGCTATTATTCCCGGTGTTGTTGTCAGGGTTGGGGTAAGAAAGGAAAAGCGAGGACTCAATATTGCTGGTGGAAGGGCTTTTTATTTAACAAAAAAAAGGCAAACAAAACTACCCCGTGAGGGAAAACACAAGACTGACTAACTAACTAAACGAAGAACTAAACAGACTACACTTAACTGGGAGAACAGGCAGGCCAGGAACTGACAGGCAGCAAAACATGACAGGCACGACAACGACGCGACACAGAACAGCAAACATGAGGAGATTATATAGGGAGCACATGGGGAAAGTAACGAGGGAAAACAGCTGGGGCAAATAAACTAAGGACAATGAAACAAGACGGGCGGGCTAACAGACAAGACATGAACATGCAGCCAATGCGGAATGTGTAAACGGATGTGTAATCGCTGATCGGACACTATAACCCGCACATAAGACGTTTCACAGACAAGCGTGCACACGACTCGAACACTCAAAGCCACGCACACGCACACACAAAACTCAAGACATTATGGTAGTGTCAGAGCTGTGCCACAAAACCAAGAGATAGACCAGACAGAATGTGGCAGAACTCTGACAGTCTGCTGTGGATTACGTTGTACGACGCTTTGCTGCCTCCCCACCACTTATTTGCCAAGACTACTTCTATTGCTGTTTGCTGCCTGCCCTGACCCTCTGCCTGTTATGACCTCATTTACTGCTCTGCTGCTGATATTGTTGTTTGCCTTGGTATTCTGACCCATTACTGTTTGTACAGTGAACTTGCTTTGTTTTGATTACAAGACACCTTTTTAAGAACAAACAAGTCTTTATTAATTATTTAAACACATACAACTAATATCGATCACATAAACACACATTCACAGGTGTTGCAGAAAGAAAGAAAGTGAGGAAGTAATGTATTTTAGAAATGAAATGATGAAATTCCAAATTAATAGCAATATATGCCTATGCACTTTATAAGACCTGACCTGAATGAACCATCAATCATTCATTTTGCACTTCCATAACTTCCTTGGTGAGGTCGATACATTTTATATACATGCAACAGTTCAGCTCATATCTAGCGGTGCTACTTGCGTTTCTCATTCATGTCTTTGCTGATGATTCCCTTCATTGGCGCTGTTGGCTAGAAAAGGCGTTTGTTGATTGGCTACGGGATTTTCACATCTGGAGAGATGTCTTTGGAAGCCAATCACATTTGGAGTGTTGTCAGATGGATGGAAATAGTCTCTCTTGTGGCTGAAGTTTGAAGCTTGATGAAGGCTTTTTCTCAAAACATAACTTAGACTTAACAAGACTCAGTGGAAAAGAAACTAAGTAAAAGAAAGAAAAGTAAATGAGATGAGAGCAGTTAGATGGCTTGAATGAAGCTGTTCTTCTTCACCCATTTTCATCTCTCCACTCTGTCTTCGTGTCCTGAGTTTTTAACTCAAATGCTTGTCCAGCCTCCAGGAGTTCTGACCAATTAGACGTTAGCTCGGGATGTGGCTATTTCTCCTCCTCTCGCATAAATTTCTCCTTCTCTCTTTCCCGCTCAAAGCAGAGTACAGTTTAGAAATGATTTATATAATAAGAATGTGATATATTTTACACATATTTAATTCATACCATCATTTGAGTAATGAGAAATCATTCATGCACATAGTAAACAAGACACACTTCCAATCAACCATTCAATAGTTAAAACAATATTTTGTGTGATCTAAGCATAATAGTCACATACATAGGTTGTAGATTTGATATAGAACTATAGAGGTGAATGATGTCGATCTAGTATTGTTTTGGAATGAGAAGATGCAAAGTATCTGTGAATTTTAAGAATCCCCAATTAAATCCTGTGTTTAAGAAGTCACTCATAGGTCTTTTAAAAGGAAGATGGTCTGTTTAACGTCTCTGTCTTGGGGATCAAATCAGCCCCGCCCACCTTGTTACCTCGTTTCCCTTGAGTGTTGTCAGCTGTTCTCTGCTACCTTTCCTCATGTGTTCCATATAAATAGCCCTTGTGTTTGCTGTTTGTCGTGGTCTTGTTATTCCATGTGTTTTTTGGATGGTCTATGGCAGTGGTCAATCTTTGGTCGCTATCCGGTCGATCGCGATCGATTGGTCAACCTTTATCACCATCCCGGAAGCTCCCGAAAATAAGTGAATAAATGAATTCCAGCCCGTGTTTTTTATGGTCAAGGCACTGCTCTCCCTCAGCCAACATGGGGTGGAGATAAAGGTGTTTGTTCAGGACTTCAGCCATGCTGCTGCAGGGCTGGATTATAATGATGCAGCCCTCAAGGACCTGCTTAATTCTGCGCTCGACTAACCCCTCAGTGAGTGGAGGATGAAGGGGTTGGACCACCTGGACTTCCGGGGATTCGTGAAGACGTTGTCAACGCCGTCCACGAGACCTACTCCGGAGGAAGTTTTGGCGGTGGCATATAGCAAGGCTGCTGCCGGCCAGGAGGCCGAACCGGAGATCTTGTGGCCTGACCCGCCGGGCGAGCCGGAACTCCAGTGGCCTAACCCGCCGGGCGAGCTGGAGCTCCAGTGGCCTGACCCGCCGGGCGAGCTGGAACTCCAGTGGCCTGACGAGCCGGGCGAGCTGGAGCTCCAGTGGCCTGACCCGCCGGGCGAGCTGGAGCTCCAGTGGCCTGACCCGCCGGGTGAGCCGGAACTCCAGCGGCCTGACCCGCCGGGCGAGCTGGAACTCCAGTGGCCTGACGAGCCGGGCGAGCTGGAGCTCCAGTGGCCTGACCCGCCGGGCGAGCTGGAACTCCAGTGGCCTGACCCACCGGACGAGCAGGAACCCCAGTGGCCTGACCCGCCGGGTGAGCCAGAACCCCAGTCGCCTGACTCGCCAGCCGAGCCGGAACCCTAGTGGCCTGACCCACCGGGCGAGCCGGAACCCTAGTGGCCTGACCCACCGGGCGAGCCGGAACCCTAGTGGCCTGACCCACCGGGCGAGCCGGAACCCTAGTGGCCTGACCCACTGGGCGAGCCGGAACCCCAGTGGCCTGACCCGCCGGGCGACCCGGAACCCCAGTGGCCTGACCCATTAACACATAACTCGTGCTGCTCCCAGCTTAATATAACTTAATATAACTCCCGCTGTAGAACCAAGGTGGCTCTAGGGGAGATCATGTGCACTTACCCCATAAATGAGGCTCAAATATTTACTTGTATCTCAAAGCAAAATAGCTTGAAGACTTGCTTTATGTCGGGACGCTTGTATCTCAAGATATTACTGTATATATTTTATAAATGAGTGGTGTCTAAGAAGACCTGTTACTGCGATATATTACTGTTATATGATAGTTCATGTTTATTCTTGATTATTAAACCAGTGAATACCTGAGCATGCATGTTCTATTATCAAGTCAAATGTGTCTGTAAGGTACTTTTCACAATACAAACTATTTTAAAGCAGCTTTCCATGATGTTAATGTTTATAACATTTTAATATATTTATTTCTTATAGCAGATTAGAGCTGGACAATAATATAATATTGCTATGTTGTACATTTTGCTCTATATGAGGGTACTGTGTGTATGCTGAAATTGGGTATACTTCTATATCTAAATATGCATACAAACCTGGGCAACAATATAGTTCACATTTTGCAATAATACAAGCATTCAAATAGTTTGGATCTGCTATATATACAGTGTTGCTTTAAGTGAGTGGATCGTATGTATGCAGGTAAAGTTGGATGTACTATATCTATATCCAAGTTTAAATACAGAGCTGTGTGATAATATAGTTTACTTTACACATAATATATATATATATATATATATATATAGATTTACGTGAGTGTATTGCATGCATCGGAGGTTGGATATACTTACAGTAGTTGCATAATTTGTTATTGATTATTAATTTGTTAATTTAAGTTTGTTAATTTGTTCTGTGGTGTTTATGAAACCTGTAAAGTTCCGTTCAATTTGATGTAGTGACAACCCTGATTAACATTTGTTGATGTGCCTCAATGTCATGGGCAAATGATGTGTATAAATGACAGGGTTAAAATTGCATTCATATTTTCATTTTTGATAGTTCAGAGACAGGATGAGCTCTGTTCTCAGTATTTAAAAATATAATTGAAGTGATAAAGTACCTGATGGTTTGCTGTTTCTGATACTTTGACATCCAAAGAACCAGACAGGACAGTGTACCAGTTAGTGCCGATGTCACCCTGCCTGTATACTAACACACACACAAACAGAGGAGGTAATGATCTATTTGAGAAATCATTTTATAGCACCGTCAGCCAGAATGCAACCTTATGTGACATTTCAAGTTAAATCTAAGTAAATCTAAGTACATTTATTTTATACCATTCATGTGTTTGACTCACATGTGATGCCTTTCTCCAGACATTCATAGAAGCCACACAGACAGATCTGCTGAAGTAGAGCAGGGTGGAACTTCTCAAAGGCCTTCACACCTTTCAGACGGGCCAAGATAATGTCCACATCCTCCCCCGAACGCTCCTCTGGCCTGACAACACACACAAATCAGTCTATAGACCACCAGATGGCAGAAAGTGGCAATTCTGCATAATGTACATATAATAATTTAGCAGATTCTTTTATCCAAAGTGACTTTCAAAGGAGAACAATAGAAACAGTTAAACCAACAAAAAAGCAATAATATATTAGCCTTCTATGAAATCTAAACTCTCATATGTGAATATGAAGTAGCTCTATTGTTTACATCAAATTCATGCTTTAATAGTAAGGTAATTGCCACAGGTTTTCATCAGTCCAGTCAGTTCAATGATTGGCTTGCAACCATAAACGTCTTTGTTTTCCTTCAGATCACATCTTTCTCCACTTTCCCACTGTTTTTCTGTCAACAGAACGCACACAAATGCAGTGAAGTAATCTAACAGTCAGTGAACAAACTCAAGCTGACACTAAATTGTATTTAATACTAAAGATTATGAATATAAGGTTAATCTAAGCTGAAAATTAGATGTCAGTTTTCTACTAAACATCACATGTCCACTTAAAGGTCAGACACCTGTGCAAACAATAAGCCACGTATGCGATCACAAGCCTGTGTGTGTCCGAGGGTGTTTAACAGGGATTCAAAATCCATTTGCTATGCAAACAGTTCTACATCAGAACCTAAAAAAACACTGTCAGTGTCAGCGTTGTCACAGTGGCTGTGGGAAAGAGGCGCACGATGAGGGACAATCCAAGGAAACAGGCTTTAATAGAGAACTAAGAGAAATACTCAGGAGAAACAAAACCACACAACTCGGCACTGCCAAGAACAGACAGAGAAGTGAACCAAACACTGGGCTTCAATACACAGGGACTAATCAAAGAAACAACACACAGATGACATGTTGGACAACAGGTGGCTTGGATCAAAACAAAGAATCACATGGGGAAACTGAATGAACACAAACACATCAAACTGCGACAAACGTGACCGACATGTTTAACCCAACAACAACAACAACACAGTTTGAATGCAGATTCTGTCCGAACTCAGCTATCAAAATTTGTTCTAAGAATATTTAGCAAGCGTTCCCTTTAAGTTATGAAGACATTATTTCTGAACGCTCAAAACATTCAAAATGTCTTATTTTTATCGAAGGATCAACCTCTTTTACCATTGTGCAAACATTATGGGAACGTTACTGTTGAATGTCCTCTAAACATTCTGAATGCTGAGGTACTTCTTTGATAGATGTGACATCATCTTACAACACAAGATGTTTTTCTTATAAGCATCACCTAATGATGCACAGGCATCAATACTTGACATACAAAACACACTCAACAAATAAAAAAAAAAACACTTAACTTAAAACAACATTACAAAATCAACCAACAACACGTCAATGAACTATTCATGCTGCATTGCATGCTGGGTTCCTTCATTGCACATATGCATTGTTGAACTACAGTAGCCTATGTCATTTTTTGCAAAACTTTAAACTCACAATAAAACTGAGCTATTTTACAGAACAATTGTAAAAACCTGACATAAATAAAACTAATGACAAGGAAACAATACGGGCGGGGTAACAGTGACAAGACACGAACACGCAGCCAATGCTAACGCGCATCGCTGCATGTTCACAAAAACAGCGCGCAGCTGGTGAAAACCAAACTGTGCACGACACGAAAACACAACATGAAAGTACGCGGCTGATGTAAACGAACCGTGTGCTTACAACACTGCACACAGACTAGAGAGAGCGCGGCTCGCGCAAGCTTGAAACCGCGCCCACTCACAAGACGTAGAGCGCGCAAGAACGAGTGAACACCGGTTCTCACACGCTCACAATAAGGACGAACACACGAGTCATGAATGTCCGAACCCCGACACAAAACCGAAACTGAACATGACCAGTCTGGGGATCGGACATCATAACCCACACACAAGACGCTACACTACTCTTGAAGCCGCGCGCATACACAAAACATGAGACATTACGGTAGTTTCAGAGCTCTGCCACAAAATAAAGAAATGACTAGACCGAATGTGAAGTCCTACTGCGAAATCAATGCAATTATTGACCTGGAATATACTGTAATTTCACAGTAAAATTTTGGTATCACTTTATTTCACAGTCGTGTTCCTCACATACAAACATTGTACATCCAATAACAGGGTAATAACGAGGTACTAACCCTGAACCAACCGCTAAACCTAACCTTAACCCCTGTAGTTATTCATAGTAACCAGTGTTAAGTACAATGTAGGAACACATAAGTGCACTTACTGTAAAATAAAGTCCAACCAAAATGATTACCAGTGTTGTCAAAGTTATATGAAGGCTCCTTGTTTGCTGGGTAGAAGGTGCTTTAGCTCAAACTACAGGGTTAATGATTTGAACAACCTCCTCTTTTTAAGTGTTCATTAAAATTGAGTATTTATAGACATTTTCACCTTATTCTCAATCTTTTACTCAAGATTTGCATTTTGAAACGGTACAGAACTAAACACTCAAGTACTTTCAGCCTCAATAGTTAAATTTATGACATTCATATAATTGAAGCAGCAATCAATCTGTTGAGTCAGAGAGGAGAGAGACCACTGCAGTGAAAATCAAATACAGCTCCACTCCAGACGTCTGGACATTTCTGTTATGCATCTATCTCGCCATCAAAAACAATGTGAGGTAAAAGGAGATAAAGAGTTGAGTGCAGGCATATTTATTCATTTCAACAGATCTGTGTCCATCTGCTTTACATGTGTAAATATTGATCTACAGCAAGATGGAGCCGTTCATGGCAGGAAGAGCGTTTTATAAACGCTGTGTTATAAACACATTACACACAAATCTCTGCTCCGTGTTTGATAAGGAGACTATAATGTTTGTTAACTGCTTTATAATGTTGGATATATACTAGATGTGCTGTTTCTAGGCTATTGTGGGCAAAGTCCATAGACTCACAGTATTTCTCTTATAACGAATGAAATGTGTGAAAATGTGTAATTCTCTCCAAAATAGTCATCTTTTCTCCTTGCATCATTCTAAAGCAGTATGAGATTCTTCAGTGGAACACAAGAGGAAACAATGAAAGCACTAGTGGCTACCAAAAAACTTGCACCATAAAAATTAAAATTAGCACCATAAATGTCATAACCCTAGTTCATTCTAGTGATACGGACTAGTATGAATGCACTATCTGAGTAAACGTAATCAGTTACTACACTTAAGTATATTTTTGGTGTTACTGAATCTCAGAGATATTAGCAGCTTTTACTCTCCACTTGCCCACATTTCTGAATAAGTATATACGCTCTTTACTCCAGTACATCTTTGACTGAGTAATGCAATTACTGGTTAGATTTCACACAGCTCCTAACTTTTTCTCCATCCTGGGATCAGGGAAGGTAGTTCAGTATTTCACTCACCCACACTGATCATGAAGGCTGCTTTACGTGAACACGAGTGCATTAGCAGGCAGTTGTGAATCACAGATATTTGATTTAGGAGACGAGGACATGAGGCGAAACCAGTGTCCAGTTCAAGCAGGCTTTTTACTTAACATTGTTTTATTCATCTGTAATATGGAAGAGCTTTTTGAAGGATATCGATCTACTCATGCTCTTTTTGAGCACTTGAGTTTAACTGAGACTTCAGTGTTTGCTGATGTTTGAACAACCTTGATTTATTGCAATATTAATGTGTTCAGTTTTATTTTGACTCCTCACAAATCAGCAGTTTTTTGTGTTTCACTGGGATGCGTTTCAGGTGTTGAGGAATAAAATACTGAAATTCTGTTAAAATCAGACACTCTTAAGACTTAAGAGCTCAAGTCATATTAGAATTGGTGATTTGTTGGAGTCATTTTTGCTGTAAGGTTTCTGTACTTTTACTCAAGTATGGTTTTCAGGTACGCTTACACCTCTGCCCAAAAATGAAAATAAGTCATAATTTACTCACCCTCATGTTGTTCCTCATTACTTCTGTTTCTGCTCAAATTTTTTGTCCATGTGATTCAAGCAACCAAAACTTCCGTCCATCAAAAAATAGAAAAAGACATGGTAATGGCCATATAAATGGAGCGTTATTTCAACTTTTCTTGCTTTCAGTCTTCATTGGTTCTTGCAAGCACATTTTTGAAGCTTCACGTTTACTTTTTGAAGCTTAAAAATATTGGTGTCGCTTGGACTTTTAATGAATGGACAAAAATTACAAATGTATCTAAGATGAACAGAAGAGTTATGGTTTAGGAACAACAAGAAGGTGAGCAAATGATGACAGACTTTAAATTTTTGTGCAAATTATCCCTTTAATTGTGATTTTTAGTCCTTATTATGATGCCATTCAAAAATGTGGAGCATTAGCACACATTTTTTCTACTTATTTCTTGAATAACTCTAAGAATCGATCTAAAAAATAAAAAATAACTTTTTAGGGCCCATCCACTCCCATGAAGTCAAAATACACCTAAATATTTGTATGCTATATACTAGTAGTTTGGTAGGAAGACTGATGTCATTCATGGTGCCATAAATGTTTGGTTTATTACATAATATAGCTTTCCTGTGGCTCAGACAGTAGAGAGTGGTGCTTGCAACGCCAAGGTCATGGGTTCAATGCCCAAAGAAAGCAAGAACTAATTAGAATATATTTTCTTAAATGCAATGCAAGTCACTTTGAAAATATTTACTGTGCAATAAATGTAACAAGTGAAAAGTTAGTAGTTAGTCAAATTAAGCAAGCAACATGTTTTCTGTTTCTCTGTCATTCGACTGTCTTTCCCTCATTAATTCTAGTAAGAAGTCTTGAGCCACCAAATCACATGCGCATGAATATGTAGTGAATCAAGAGCACCCTGGACATTCTGCTAAACCTCTCCCTTCACATGCCACTGCAAAAAGAAATGCATAGGCAGGGTTTGGCATGCCAGCAGGGTGTCTCTGTTTCTACAGCGTCTGCAGTAACACAAGCACTGCAGCACTGATGACCTCCTCCAGGTGACAAACTACTCTCACATCACTGGATTCCCAGTCCGTCCACAGCTGCCATCTGAACGCACCGCCAATCGCATTTCACATTCATGACATTCCAGTCTGGTTACACAAATCAGCTGTGCTCGGGATGCGGTGCGTTGCTGCAGGTGCGTGGAGACAGAAGGATGAAGTTTGTACCTCTTATCCAGACAGATGATCCACTCCGCAGAAGAGGACGGGTGGCTGGAGGTGTGTGCCGCGACCATCTTCGGTGAAATCATGGAGTAAAACTACAGCTCGCATCGCCCGCAGCCGATCGCGAGCAGCGTGTGACTTTATGAGAGCGACGGGGTTTGAGTCTGACCGATGCTGCTGCCGCCCACACAGAAAAACACACCGGGGCTAGTTGTCACACAAGGGAACCTGTCACAGGAGCGACAAGGCTGTGAGTCAAAAGAAAGTAGGCGATGTATCCATTTTCAATTGTCCCCTCTAAAAATGCGCTATACATAAACAAAAGAGGCAGCGACATCACAAACGGGTCTTGTAGGCAGGTTGAGTAATATTAACATATTCTGTCATCATTTTCGCATCTGCGAACAAAACAAGACAAAGACCCGAGGAGGGCGAGATCGCTTCTTTATAGCCGAAATGACTGCAGAAAAAGTTAGGTGTCATTACTCATCACAAATGTGAGCTTTTATTGTGGGTGGGAAATTACATATATAGTGTACATATAAGACAGAACAAATGATGAGGTGAACAAATAGTAAAAAACAGTAGAGCATGGTGCTTGCAACGCCAAGGTCATGGGTTCGACTCCCAGGGAAAGCAAGAACTGGTTAGAGTGTCATTGTGTTTCTTGAATGCAATGCAAGTTGCTTTGGATAAAAGCATCTGCCAAATGCATTATGTAAAATGTATATTAAAAGGCCTTTCACTTGCTAAAAAAAGTGTAAACTATTGTGTAAAACTGATTTGTTTTACTAATTACTTATGCTTTTGTGGGTAACGCATTACAAGTAATGCAAGTTATGTAATCAGATTTCTTTTTCCAGCTCTGGGACAGGCAAGGCTGCTTAAGATGCATCTGTTGTATCCTTCATTTAAGGGGAAACGAAGGACGTGTTTAAAGGAGCCCTGGTCGCATGCGTCCTTGGAAGGATGCAGTCTCTGAACTGGGACGCGGCTGAAGGGCCAAACTTTCTTCTCATGTGTTCTGGTCTTCTGTGATCCAGAGCAGCAGCACAGAGGTTTGTTTTGAGCGGCTCCCTCGACTGTACATACACGCATTTCCTTTTGCCAAAAATATAACTTTGTTGTTTTTGTTAAAAATAAACAAACAAGCCCAGCCCATGTTAGGCAAAAGTAATGTAACATAACTTCCATAAAAGAAACTAACACAGTCAGTTACTTTTTTGAGGGAGTAATGCAATATTGTAACTGTGTTATGATGGCGAGCTCTGCGCTTCCCCCTCTGGCCACCGGAGGGAGCTCTCACACGTATAGTGACACACACACTACATTTCCCATGATGCCGTTCATTGGACTGATTATCACACAAGCTGTGAACCATTACACAAACTATAAAATACTCTGTAAAACGCACTGTTAGTGCGAAGCCTTGTTTTGCTGCTGTGAACATTACTAAGCGTTGTTATACCTGTGTCTGATCTTCCCGTTTACCCGTTATTGATTTTGTCTGCCTGTCCTGATCTCTGCCTGGTATTTCGCTTGTGATTGTTTGTTCTTCGCCTGCCCTGACTCCCCCGCCTATACAACTACTCTGATTCTGTCTGCCCGCCTTTTTGACCCTTGCCTGGATTATCGTTTATGTATGCTCTCTGCCTGTCCTGACTATTCGCCTGCATGACAATTCTCAGTAAAGACACACTATTGGATGTCTGCCTGTGAGTCCCTTCCGTTATGTTTCGTAACTTTCCCCAACACTGTTACTATGGTATGATATATAACCTCAGGAGACCTTTCACAAACCTTTCAATGTATTATTGTTAAACTACTATATACGAGAAGTTTGAACTGAAAGTAGGGTTACTATTTGGCCAAATTAAATAGTGCATTGGCTGTGTTTGTTCAACATCTGCATGAAGAAGACTGAAAGTGTTGTACTGATGGCTGGGCTCAAACCTGCTGTCAAACAGCACGTTCTTAAGACCGAGGATGGAAACAGTGTTGAGTGTTGGAGGTTAATGGTGTCCTGACACAGTGCCATTTAAACTCTTGGAAAATGGGTGTTTCTGGGTTTTCTGCTGTCCCAGACACAAGCACATTAACTTGCTGGAGCTCCGTCTCATTATAAAGCTGTCCAGTCAGCAGCCGAGAGGAAACAGCCCTGCAGGAAGAGGCAGACACAGACTCTGGGTACAGTGACAAAATATTTCAATAAATACAGCAGCGTATTCAATATACAGTTGCTCAGGCTCATTTCTTCTTATAAATATGTACTTGTAAGTGATCTAGTTCTCCACATGGACAGAAATGGTGATTTACTGAACAGACGAGCTCAATGCTCCACATTGCACTGACTGTATCCTTGGTAACAGATGAACAAAAGAAGACATTGACTGTACAACATCAAACATTGTGTGCATCTGTGGTTTGTGAGATCTGTTATCATGCCTGCAAAACCATCATAAAGAGGCATCTAGTATGCTAATTATGCTAATTGTTGTTGATGTAACTGTTATTAATGTTTAGTTTGCAATGCAATTACTTTACTTTAAAGCACCCAGTGTCACGTGGTCAGTGAACGCTGAAGGTGACGTCATTATGTCATTAGTCCAGCAGGTGGCAACACCTCCATTTGGCTTTGAGAGCTGGAAATTTGAAAATTATACAGAGCATTCATTTGCTTAGTCTATGCTCTAATGATATGCTTTAAAAGACCGTCTCAGTTTTCACCTGCAAGTCTGTGTTTACTGCAAGAACTGAACCTATGTTTTACTGTTACTCTATTTTTCATTTCTTTGTTTACTGCAGGCTATTTCCAGAGAAAAACACAATGCTTTTAGACTGAACCTGTCATTTTAAATGTATAATGGTTGGTAGCAAACACCTAAAAAAAATCTGTTATAAAGCATCATATTAAAAATTTTGTAATAGTTTTTGATGCAATAAAGTTTCACCAGTGTACATTCAGAAAAGAGTCAGTTAAATAACGATGGTAGATTTAAATAATAAATTGTTATAACAAGCATGTGTGCTTGACGGCATTGAATATGCACTTCAGATGACACATTAATGTAATACAAGGCCACTTATTTCATGATTGTATTTCTTACACTGAAGTACACTTTAAAGATCCATTTTGATGTAACATCAAATTAAATGTTTTAAAAGCATACATTTAAAGAATCTACGTATAATTTTTGTCATGTTTTCATTAAGTACTTCTTTTGTACTTCTTCTTCACTTGATTATAATCTGAACAGTGTATCTGTATGTTATAATTAGTATGTTAGTCCATATTGCATTTACAGTTACATTTCAAATGTACAAAATCAAATCAAATGTGTGAGGGTTCAATAAAATAGACACTAGTATACATTTAGAAATTCAACTTGACACTGCTGTAAATTTCATATCCGAAATGCACCAAACCTACCAAAACAAATCAAGTCCTTCTTCTTTTCATCCAACTAACACTTTATCACTCCTAAAAAGACCTAAAAAACACTAACGGTACTGTTTTCTTTTCAAAATGTCCTCCAAGAATGACCTCTAGTCTTTAGATTTCACTGCAGTGTCACATGTGACTTTATGGTACAAAAGTATTCCCACAGTTTTTTATAGACTGTAATGAAACCGGAAGACCGACATCTGTGTGTTACAACTGCGGCAAGCAAAGAATGAAATATGGATCTGGCAGCATTTTAACTTTATTTAAAAAAAAAAAAAGGCAAATGGAAATTAGGCCAAAAAGCTTGCTCATGAATTTGCTACAAATAAAGCTGTGCAAAACATTTTTGGGTTCAACCCTTCATCAGTGCCATGTGTTTCCAAGCATACATCTGTGCACGTTTACAAGCTTATTACCGTAATCATTATTATTCTCCAGAAACTGACCCTTATGGAAAAATATTTAAATGAATAAATACAAAGATATAAATATGCATTATAATTACATCCATTATCTATTCAAAGCTTTAAAAAACAAAACAAAAAAAAAAACAGAACAATAGTTTTTTATTTATTTACATTAGTAAAATATTTAAATACGGTATTGCTGTAGAAATATAGCAAATTGCCATTTCACCCAGTTTTGTTTTTGGCTATGTTAGGTTTTGAGCATTTAAATTTAAGTGTGCAAAAAGTATGTGAGTGTGCAATTTGGCCTATAGTTTTGGCGGTGTTTGTGTTTGAGTGAGAAAACCATAAAGGTGAAAGACAACAGGATCTAATTGCAGCAGTTACACTCTAAAACAGTGGCGTAGCCACGAGTGGCCCCCTAATTTACAAGTCCGGCCCCCTCAGATTTGGTTTCCAATATATATATAGTATAAAAAATGAGTTTCCCCCTCATTTTAAGCTGGGATTTTAAGCCCCAAAAATAAAATTCTGGCTACGCCCCTGCTCTAAAAAATGCTGGGATGTTTCAACCCGTGTTTAGATCAAATATGGACAAAACCAGCTGTTGGTTTTAAAATGTTTAAGATGCCAGACTCCTCTAATGTGTTGAAAACAGGCCAAAAATGCGAAGACTTGTTCTTATCAGTCAGTCTCACAAGTATGTAAACATGAAAGTAGAGGAAAAATTCCAGTACAAACTTTAACAAAAGAAAAGAAAAAAGCCAGACTTAGAATGAAATAGTCCAATAGACCCATTATAAAAGCTTTTTAATAATTGTTCAGATTTGTCCCCATAGCAATTCCACCTATTTCTGTGCTGAGAAAATGAGTTCAATGAAACAAGACATCAGTCAAATGAACTTCAATTCAACTTTCTGAATAATGAATTTGGTTTCCCTGTCAAGACAAGACTTAATACTCGTGGCTGTAAATGATTGATTTCAAGCAGTTTGAGCTCGTTCCCTAAAATGCTCTAAAGGCAAAACCTTTTAAAGTTGTACTTTGACACCGCAAGAATGCACTGATCAAGAATCGGAGAGACAGAACCTGCTCAGATCACTGATCACATCAGCAGAACCTGACAGAGACAGAGGCGAGATAAAGGCTTTGTTGAAAAGAAGAAAGAGGAGTCCTAAACAAATGCCCGTCTGCCTTTTAAGGCTTTGCGTGGTTGCCAGGTGCTGGTGCAGTAGGCGTGTGATCGGTGCTTTGCCACGCTGGCAGCGCTCGAGCTCAATCACAGGTGCTGGCGGATGTGTTTATTATCATCATCAGAGCACTGCAAACATGTTACAGCGCCAACAAAACATACATACTTTGACTAGACGCATATGTGAGTGAAATGGCTTCTCAAACACAAAAAAATGGGGAATTGATTGGATGGCTTGAAAATTATTAATCATTTATTTACATTTCTGCATTTAGCAGATGCTTTTATCTAAAGCGACTTGCATTGCATTCAAGAAACACATTGACATTCTAATCAGTTCTTGGTTTCCCTGGGAATCGAACCTATGACCTTGGTGTTGACACCTGGATTGACACCTGGATCACACACCAGCTTATTGGTGGAGAGGAGACAGAGCGATGAAGACAATCAATATACAATCAATATACCCTGTGTTCTGTGTGGGTCCTAATGCCCCAGTACAGTGAGGGGGACACTGTACTGCAACAAGCACCGTCTTTCGGAAGAGACGTTAAACCGAGGTCCTGACTCTCTGTGGTCATTAAAAATCCCAGGATGTCCTCCGCAAGAGTAGAGGTTTAACCCCGGCACCCTGGCCAAATTTGCCCATTGGCCTTGATCCATCACGGCTTCCTAAATCAAAGTTACACCCCTACTTGTTTTTTCAAAGAACATCGAGGGAATTATAATGACTACAGAGAGTCAGGACCTCAGTTTAACATCTCACCTGAAAGACAGTGTTTTTTACAGTACTGTGTCACTAAACTGAAGCGTTAGGACCCACACAGAACACAGGGTGACGCCCCCTGCTGGCCTCACTAACACCTCTTCCAGCAGAAAATTGGTGTCCAGGAGTGTCCCATCCAGGCTCAACCCTGCTCAGCATCAGTGGGGAGACAGTCTTGGGCTGCAGGGTGATCTGGCTGCTGGCTGTGATTGTAGTTTGCTATTGGTGGATCTCATGTGACTGACAGGTCGCCTCTCCGAGAAGAGAAGAGAAGAGAAGAGAAGAGAAGAGAAGAGAAGAGAAGAGAAGAGAAGAGAAGAGAAGAGAAGAGAAGAGAAGAGAAGAGAAGAGGAGAGATAACATAAGATGAGAGAAGGCTAGACAAAACGAGGAAATATGAGAAGAAAAGAGAAGAGAAGGAGAGGAGAGCATCTGAAATCACATATATCCTTACTATATAGTTGGCCAAAAAAAGGTATGCGACAAAAAAAGTGTGTCTGAATTCACAGCACTCGTGAACCTACCGCTTCCAGTGAGTTCTGGAGTGTGAACATGATGGACACTTTACTATCCCACAAGGCCACGGTAGAGGATTTCAGACAAAGCAGTGATGTTGCTGCAAGAGTCAGGGGAAGTTATTTTGATTAAAGATTATGAGGGCGCATGCATTAAAAAAATGATGATGTGACATTATTTTGGCGGCTTGGGCAGAACATCCCTCACCTCTCATTCTGCTGTGAGATAGAGGTGGAGATAAAGATCAAGCTTTTACTTTTATTTCCCTTTTTATTACTGTGAAGCTGCTTTGAGGCAGTGTTGTGTAAAGCTCTATATGAATGAACATGACTTGTTTGTTACAAGTGAAGTTTTGTGTAGATGTTCATTAATGCACCATTTCTGTTTCTTTAATAATAGACTGGCAGACAAAGAGATGTTAGATTCTAATAGTTTTGTGAGGATGTGCCGGTGTTTATCTTGCGTCAGAAGCAGATGAGGGTGTGTGCTCATCAGATAACTCAACCCAGGATGAGCTGGAATGAGGGAGCAGGAAATGCCAGTAATCCGACAGCCCTTGACACACGTCATCATCTCTGCCTTTTAAACAAACGTTCTACTACTATCAGTAGGTCAAGAAAAAGTGCTCCTCTTAAAAACACTGAAGCCTCCTGCCATACTGCACTGTGGGTGAAAAACAGTATGCGAGCCGAGTACATTAGAAAATAAAAGTGTGAGGCTCTATATAGAATCCTACGGTTCCTGACTCAATGTTAAAGAATTGCTAAAAACGTTCTAAGAAAAATGTCTTAACTCTTTCCCGACAGCGACAAAAAGAAAAGTTCCCAGTCAGCGGCAGCACTTTTAACTTCATTGCCCCCAAGATTTGTTTTTGTAATACAGTGGAATCCAGTTATGTCGACGGCCTCGGTAGGTTGCAAAAAAGTGTTGAGATAACTGATGATCGAGATAAATAACCGCCACTATGGCGATTTGTTTGATGAAGCGATCGGCATGCTATAAAAATGTACATACACTGTATATGTTTGCTAACAACAAAAGGCATATGTGCACCAACTAACAGCAGAGATTGAAACGGATACTTTATGTTTGTGTTGGGAATATACCTTTAAGACGGTGTATGTAGTTCTGTACGCGCTGTTCTGGTGTGAGCGCGTGCAGGGAGGAGAGTGTGTTTGAGTGAGGAGAGAGATGCCGCTCTACCGCTGACTGTTATATAGCATAATCTACTGTTTCTATTTTCTGTTTTATTTGTGATGTTTGTCAGAGTGTTTTCTTTCTCCTGGTTTGTACTTACGCTCTTTATATGTTTGAGAAGAGTGTGCTGGTACGAAACCCGTCTATAAAGCTTGTGTGACCAGTTTAATCGCCTCAAGTTTTCTTTCATTTCCATTTAACGTCTGGGCAGTCGTCAACCACTCTGACAGCCGGTGCAAGATTTACCAGTATACGATAAAAACCACCTTCGATTCTCGATACAAACCTTTAATTATATTCTCCAACATTGCAAACACAATTTCGCTCACAGCATAAACACATTCACACACACATAAATGCATTTGTTCATAACACAGTCATTTCGCTCTGACGCAGTTCTGAAAGTATTGCACACGCGGTTACTATGGTTTCTTTACAAAGTCTAAAATGCTTTGTTGCTTTTTGCCTTTAACGATCTGCTTGAAAACAATTGCTTCTATCAGTAACGACGTCTTTGTCGATGTCAATGTAATCTGGGAATTCCTCGACAGTGAAGGCGACATAACCGATAAGAAAATGCTAAGAAAAATAGGGAGTTTGGCGGTTCCAAAAACGTTGACATAATAGGGTTGGTGAGTTAACCGAGCTCGAGATAAGTGAACTCCATTGTATCTGAATATGCAATAAATCAAACGAAAGAACAGACCCTCCGCTTTAAACAGTGAAAAGCTGTTTTATTCTAGCTTCATGCATTCTTTTTTTAATCATCAGTTTCATAGAAAAGCAACATTTTGAGCAAAAAGCTGAGAAAAAAGACTTCAGCAGAAACAGATTCAGAGCAACGATCAAATCTATGGCGTTAAGATCGTGCCATTAATATTCGAGCGCAGAACTGACGTTTGCGCGCGTGAAAATCACATCCGCGAGCGGAAAACAGATCTACACGCGAAAATACGGGTACCCGCGAGCTCATTTTAATCACTCGCGCGCGCGTGATATCGAATATGCGCGCGCGCTCTCGATTTTCTCTCGACTGCTGTTTTTGCTCGCGCGAACATTTTGATTTTTGTCAGTCGTGGGGCGGGGCTTAGTAACCTCAAATGTCATTGGTTCATTTCATTTATTCCGGACGTCAGTTGTGATTGGACGCCAGTGATTGTCAATCTAGAGTTGAGGGGATAACTTTGCTTTTTATACTTTATACAGGTTTTCAGATGGATAATCAAAGAGAGGTAAATAGTGATCCCCATGTTTTAAATTTATTTTGTTATATATGCTGTGTTTTGTATGCTTTCTTGTTTGAAAACTGTAAAGGTGGAGATAATATATTAGCTAGCTGTTTATCATTTGAGCTTCACCGTATGTGTATTTAGTTAAAGGTGGTGATTATGCTGCTACTTTGTTACCAGTATATCGCTATATAATTTGTTAATATCTAATGGGTTTAAGCACATTTTGTTCCTTTATGTTCTGCAGCAAATTCTTAAAAGGCATCTTTTGGAGGAACTTCTCTCTAGGTTTGAGAGGGCACTTTTGAGATCTCCGCTTGACCTTGATTACCTGGAGTTTGTGTGTCGCCAGCAGCTCTACCTCCTGCAAGCACTCTCAAGATATGTGGAAATACCACAAGAAATCATTCATTCATCCGATTGAAGAAATGGTAAATGTAAATTATTCCTGTTTATATTTCTGCCAAATGCATACATGTAAACAGGAATAATGTTCCATAGAAATCATAGTGATGGGAATGACCTTGATGGCAGGTGATTAGTAACACAATCAAATGCAAACATGGTTAAAGCTGTTTTTATAGTAACAGACTGTAAACATACCTTCCTGGAATAACCATCCACACCACCAAATATTACAATGTTATATCGGTTAACAAGATATAACAAGATGTTCTGATCAGAGTTAAAGTTGTGTGTCTGTATAATTTTAATAGACAATCATAAAAATTACTGTATCAGTTTGTGGTTGGTGTCTGTGCACAAGAGAAAGGGACCCTCGAACTGAGTATGTTCTTCGCACCACACATCCCAGACTGGCAAATCTAGACAGGATTCCAATTGAATCGACGCAATGCATTGAGGCTGAGATTCTCTGCCATTGCACACGCAAGCCTAAAGACATCAACCTCCCTTTGACCATCCTGTAACCAGCAGCAGGCATATCATCCTTAATGGCTCTCACACGGTTATCCAACTCCTCATCAGTGATGCAGCTATACAACCCTGAGATGGAAAGGCCAAAATCCTTCATTCTTCTAAAGATGGTCCTGGTGGAAACGCCCATAATACTTGCAATGTAATGCACAGGAAGGTTTGTCTGCAGCATCTTTGCTAACTGTTCTCGTTCAATCACAAACCTTGGACGTCCTGTAATACATTTAATTGCAATGTTATGTTATATTTCCTCTACCTATATTTCCTGGTTTTTCACCTGTTGTTAATCAGTTCAAACACTTCCTGTAGAGCCTGAATGATTTCTTGTGGTATTTCCACATATCTTGAGAGTGCTTGCAGGAGGTAGAGCTGCTGGCGACACACAAACTCCAGGTAATCAAGGTCAAGCGGAGATCTCAAAAGTGCCCTCTCAAACCTAGAGAGAAGTTCCTCCAAAAGATGCCTTTTAAGAATTTGCTGCAGAACATAAAGGAACAAAATGTGCTTAAACCCATTAGATATTAACAAATTATATAGCGATATACTGGTAACAAAGTAGCAGCATAATCACCACCTTTAACTAAATACACATACGGTGAAGCTCAAATGATAAACAGCTAGCTAATATATTATCTCCACCTTTACAGTTTTCAAACAAGAAAGCATACAAAACACAGCATATATAACAAAATAAATTTAAAACATGGGGATCACTATTTACCTCTCTTTGATTATCCATCTGAAAACCTGTATAAAGTATAAAAAGCAAAGTTATCCCCTCAACTCTAGATTGACAATCACTGGCGTCCAATCACAACTGACGTCCGGAATAAATGAAATGAACCAATGACATTTGAGGTTACTAAGCCCCGCCCCACGACTGACAAAAATCAAAATGTTCGCGCGAGCAAAAACAGCAGTCGAGAGAAAATCGAGAGCGCGCGCGCAGATTCGATATCACGCGCGCGCGAGTGATTAAAATGAGCTCGCGGGTACCCGTATTTACGCGTGTAGATCTGTTTTCCGCTCGCGGATGTGATTTTCACGCGCGCAAACGTCAGTTCTGCGCTCGAATATTAATGGCACGATCTTAACGCCATACAAATCACAGATGGAGCAGATCGAGTCCATCCAAAGCTTCACAGTCCTAAAGCTCATCTTGGGTCCACATTTCATATTGCTGATTTACATGCTTCTTAATGTCGTGATCATGTTATTTAACATATGCATATGATTACATATGATAACAGTTGTTTCTGCGAATTCTGTGAATGGCAAAGAAAGAGTTAAATGACTGCATAATATGTTATGTTTAAAAGCTTATTTCGGGGGGTTTTCCCTTGTGATAGAGTATGTTTATGAGCAATTTAATTTATAAAGTATAATTCATAACCCCTGTAAGGTTCTATGTATGAACAGCCTGTCAAAACCCTTTAATAGACATGCATCTGACACCGTTAGTCACATGCGAGTGACAACATGTCTGATGGTCCCATTTCTTTCACACGTTTCTCTGTGAAACGCTTCCATTGTAGTCTTGAGTTTCCTCAGAGAACGTCACAACATTCCTCGTTATATTAATTTAAACGCAGAATAAAGGGGCGTGGCTTGAGTTAGTTAGTGGTGTGTTGAAACTGGTGGTTATTGGCTGTTTATAAAGGGGAGGAGCTGCTCAATATTCCCTGCCTTCACTTCCTGTTTCAGGGGAAATATATCAACACATTGAATAATCCTGCATGTTTCAATGCACTTCAGTGGGACTTTACCTCTTTTTTGGTTAAACTGAATGGCCTTTCATATTTCACAGGTCCATATACTAGGTCTGTCCTTGAGAGAAAATGTCAGAAGAAGCACAAATAACTCTCTTTAGGGTCATTTTCTAATGTGAGTTATAACTGTAGTTAAATAATTGTTTTGTATAAGAAAATGGTCTCTTGATGATCATTACCTTAGATTAATTGCTTATGCTTTCTCTCAACCTATTATTTAATCATAATCTGCAGCTTTCCATTTACTCCTACTTTTTTCATTATTTATTCCCAGCAGTTTTTTATGGGCAGTTTTCTGAAATTTCAGCTGTTCGGTCAGCAGGGAACCGACTCTGACTCAAACACACTAAAGACGACAAAAGCATCTGTTATAGGTTCCCTAATTTTAGTTCAGCATCATCCCAGTCTTTTTGTGCCCCTGTAATGTCTGCAGGTCTGATTGAATCAGTGACAGACGTCTGTGAAGCAGGACAAGAGACAGGGGTTTCTGGCTGAGACTGAGCTCACAGATAATCCAATCAGCGACGCTTTTCACAGACTGTGCTGACATGTTTTAACTTTTTTTTTTTATTATGTACATTAATGCTTTTTACATTTATGCTTGCAACATCAAGGTCATGGGTTTGATTCCCAGGCAAAGCAAGAACTGATCAGAGTGTCAGTGTGTTTCTTGACTGCAATACAAGTTGCTTTGGATAAAAGCGTCTGATAAATGCTAATGATATTCATTTATAACACTACAATTTGTACTGTATTAGCTTTACATCAAATGACTGTAAACTAACTCTGGTGAGTGTTTCTAATGCAGCAGCCGGCGGTAGAGTTGGTGTCATTCTCTCTTCTGACTGCCGTTATCAATCTCTCTATTTTGTCCCTCTTTTTCAAAGCCGTAAAAGACTTTTGAGCGAAGATCATTTGAGAAAACGGGAACACACACAAAATATATCTGATGCTGTCTTTCATTCAGCACTACAGACGTTTGCCCGTCTGTGACGACTTCTGCTTTGGAGAAACCCGGAAATGTGGGAAGGGTGGGTTGTGAGAGCAGCAAGAATTCGCACTGTGATGTGACCTCTGCTCCGAACTATGACCTCCTGTAGTATTACAGGCCAAAATCAACAAAACAGACATCAAAGGGGAGTCGGATCAGCGCCGGTCAATCCGGACTGGCTTTCAGTGACAGATATACATATATAACAGACAAAGATTAATAAATATTTAAATGAGGACATATTTCTTAGTAATCGGTAGGCTGCATTCATCAGCGGCTGGATCGGTATTAATCACACACACTTTCTAATCAATGCTAATTAGAATTCGTGACTGAACGCTCGGCGCAGGATACCAAGTGACGTCAGCGACGGCTCATTAATATTCATTAGCCAACCCTTCGCCATAGTAGACTTAAGCACATTCGCAGTCGGGAAGGGGGTTGGGATTATACGCAGCCCTGGAATGTGCTCGTGCGGCGTCGGGAACGCGCACAAGAGCGACAGGTTGGTGAAGTGTGCAGTTCAACAGGGAGACACAGGAGTTCGATTCATTTGGCGAGTCGATTCGTTCGGTCTGTTCATTTCACGGAGTCGGTTCTGATCAAACAATTTGCCAGTCGTACCGCTCGATTAAAAGTGTTCACAGATAATAACTTTGTTAAATATAACACGATATGCCACTACAAACCATGTCTTTCCCAAAAATAATATACTGTCTATCCTGAATAAGTTAAATCGGTTGTATTCATTAATTGTAATTTGTGTCATTCTATTCGAGACCCTGGTTGTTTCTTGTATGTAATTGTCCAGATGGGTATTTTCCTACTTCCTCGAAAAGTGTGTGAAATGCTGCTTGTTTATGGTGTCACTAAAGTTTTACCGTCTCCCTCACTGACCGATTTACGAACGCTTTTCAAATCGAGTCGTTCATACGAACCGACTCGTTCGCGAATCGAACAGCAATTCATTGGAGGACCATGGCGGTGAAACAAATGACATGGTTGGGGATCTAAATTACACCCAGCAGAAGAGCCGGCGCCCGTAGACAGAGAGAGGTAAGAGAAACACAAGGCTTGAGGGTTGCAGAAGCTGTAATTGTTTGCATCTCGGTTTCCGAAACTTTATTTTGGTCATTTGTTAGAAGCAATGCTGAGCTTTTGTTCAGCGGCGAGTCGGGTTTAGAGGGTTTGGTGGTGAGGTTTAACACCAATAGTTCTTGCTCATTAAAAACTCAGTGTGTAATCCAGCTTCGACTCTTCGAACAATATCTTTCTAACTCCGATATTGAGATCTGAATCAATGGAGCCCATTGGATTTGCCTACGAAATCACTGCTGGAAAGTTTCGAGTTGGAAAAAGTTTCTTAGATGAGGCGGAGATTTGATCTGGTAACAAAAGAGCGCCGGAATAACACGCGTTTAACGCGCTCGCGCTGGGAATGTAAACGCTGAGTGTTACATTGTTTCTTTTCTTTTCAGAGGAGCGCGGGGATTCGACACAATGTATCCGAGCGACTGAAGGGCTCGCTCCATTGAGCGCGTGAAGATACACGACCACAGACCTGAACACAACGCTTTAACACAGGACGCTTTTAATCTCACTGAAAATGATCAAGGGTGAACGCACCCTGAGGAGCGCGTCCCCGCACAGAAATGCCTACAAGTCGGACTTCCACGCCATTAAGTGCTCTTTTGATGGGACCAAATCCGACAGCGAGGCCAAATCCTATGCTAATGGGGCCAGCGACCCCCGAGATGACACCAGAGGGAGGCCGTTTGGCAACCGGATCAGCAAAATCAAGAACATTTTCTTGCAAATGGACGGCCAGCAATCACAGGAGAGTCAGGAGGTGAAACCTGCTCCCAAAACCGATGCATCGTGTCCGGTGTCGCCGGTGTCCAAGTTCCCCGTCAGCACCAACAAAACCTCCCTCGGCGGTGCCAACAACCAAGAGCCGCAAAACACAGACCGAGCTCCCAAGGGAGAAGAGGGCGAGATCGATAAAGTCGCCCTGGCCGAGAAGTTTTCTGTGACTAGAAAGCTCTTTGAACGAGGGATTAAAGAGCAGCCCGTCGCAGAGAGGCCGAGAGTTTCCACACGGCTCTCCCAGGGGAAGGTGCCCGAGGAGGGGCGCGCGCCTCGGAGGTCCCTCGGGACGTCTGAAAGCAGCAGCAATAGTGTCAGCAAAAGCCCAACGTCACCTGAGAGGAGGGCCGTCGAGGACTCCAAACAGGTCAATAGACCGTCGCTGAACGCAGGGCCTATTTCCAGGCGGTTGGAGAACTTCATCGTGGATGGAGACGGTGAGGAGTCGATGCAAGTTTCCGCTAAAAGCCCTGAGAAACTGAGCAGCCCCACGGAGCACTCGCCGGCATCGCCTCTACGAGGGAGTTCCCAGAAACCCACCTCCCCAGCTACTGATCAAACGCACAAACCCAGCTCTCCAAACTCTGACACATCGCCCAGAACAGAAGCTGTAACCGCTAGCCCTCCATTTAAGTCCATCAGCCCGGTTTCATACAAACTGCCCTCCCCAACCAGCAGGAGCACCGGCGAGCCGCTTTCACCTACTGCTCATAGTCCTTTTAAACGGTCTTCGTCTTCAGGGAGTGACTTGGTGAAAGATTCCTCCACAAACAATCCTCCTGTGAAGGATCTCCAGTCTTCTCCCTCAACAAGCAGTCCTTATAAACGCCCATGGAATCCTGAGGAACCAAAAATTGACAACCACGAAACTCGCAGTCCATCTAGGGACATCTCTCATGAGCAGGCCACACAATGTCTGGACCCTGCAGGTGCGGGAGTGGTGCGGGCGGAGCTGGTCGTGGTCCAGAACGAGTCTTCAGAAAGCGAGGAGAACGATGAAGAGTTTTTGGAGGATGTTATGTCAGAGGTGAAGCTGCAAAGGGAACTTAAATCTGAGCCCTCAAAAGAAGAGCTGAACACTCTGAAGGTGTCATCACCTCAAAACCATACAGAAGACAAACAGCTGAAGAAGGAAGTGTGTTTATCAGTAGAGCTGAAGAAAGAGGATCCAAATCAAGAACAAGAGGAGGAGGAGATCACACAAAAGAGGAGTAACTGTCATGTAGAGGAGGATGATGAAGAGGAGGAGGAGGAGGAGGAGGAGAGTGAGCAGGAAGATCCAGATGAATGTGGGAAAACTTCTCCAGTGTTTTATAGTTTTGAGAACGCTGCGTTTTTGGATGATAAGGAAGTGGAACCGGTTCACAATCAGCAGGAAGAGGAGGAGGAGGAGGATGAAGATGAGGTCTATGAGGAATACGATGAAGCTCCTGGTTTGTCTGAGGATGAGGAACGGTCTCCAAGAAGGAAAATCAGATTCTCCACCGAGCCGATACGGGTAAGCAATATCTCAGTGATCAAACGGTAAATTTGGGTAAATCGCACACACACAAAAATGTAGTTAATACCTTTTTACTATCATGTCTCTGACGGACAGATGGAAACTCTGGGTTTTTCTTCTGTCTCATTTCACAGGACTTTGGTGTGAAATGCAAAATCTTGCTTTGTTTTAAGTTTGCTTGTCAGGAAAACACTTGAGTTTGTTTTATGCGCAGTCAGACACATCACCGTGGCTTTGGGGCCGTGTCGAGTCTCTCTGTGAATCTGGGGTCAAAGTTCTGACGACAGTTGGGCAACAGAAGGGCTTATTGCAGAACATTTGTTCAGGGGTTGAAAACGTGGAATATTTTTAGAAATATTGTTGACATTGTGGCCGATGAGGGACAGAGGGCAGACCTGAAATGTGGATGGCAAATAGAACAGAGAAGTATGTTGGCATAGATCCATGATTCATGAGCAAAGCTTGTTAGAACAGCATTCCTTAGAAAAAGCCCTGATGGGTGAACCTCATGTTAAAGACGTGTCTGGGTCATATATGAGCTAAAAACATAAACCGAATGAAATTAAAGAAACCTGCAGTATGAGATGGGACTGTTTAATAAGAATTTAAAGGGATAGTTCACTCGAAAATGAAAATGCTGTCGTCATGTACTCCTCATGTCTTTCAAACCTGTTGCTGTGGATCAGCATTTGAAAAATGTCTCGTGTTTTTTTTTTTTTTTTCCCCACACATTTTTAATTATAACCTTAACCTTTTTGGTTACCAAGGTGACGTCTTCTAAATATCTACTATACCTTTAAATTGAAAAATGTACTTAGTTTTGATGATACACAAATGGCCTTGCTTTCTTCATGCAACAAATTTCATGTATCGTTTTGTTATAGGAGTAACATTTGTATTTGAACTGTTCTGTTTATTGATTCCTAGTTTCAATGCCAATAAGGTAAAAAGACCCCAAAAACTTTCTTTCACATTTATTTATTTAAGTATTATTGCAAAAAATGTCAATGCAACAGAATTACATGAACAAAATCAACAGGCCCAATAACACTTAAACAGATAACTTCTGCCTATGGATTGAAAACACCATAGCAAAAACAACTAGCATTATTAAAGACAAGTTATCACTAAGTAATTAAAAAAACAAATAAATAATGAAGTACGACTAAACAAAGATATGATTGAAATAAACACTTTTAAGGTTTGCTGGTATTCAGGTACAGAAACTGTAATGAAATGTATGGCAACACTGCACTTTATAAATACAGTATGCATTACAAATATAGTTTAAAAATGTGTACAGTCAAGAACTGCGAGTGAATTTCCTCTTTGATTTCACATTATTATAGAGGCAGCAGCAGGGAAATTATTAGGCTGCTGTCACTTTAAGAGCTGCACGGATCCGTTACTCTGATACAATGTGTTTTCTTTCTCAAATGACAGATACTTTGACACATTTGTGTGTGTATTTGTCTGTTCAAGTGCAAAAGACACGGAAGAGAACTCCGTATGAGAGGCGCTTTCTGTGCACGTGTCTTTTTGGATGTGTACGTGTTTGTTCTTGCATGTTAACAGTTTAATGTCATACTAAACTACACTAGAAGGAATCGATAAGAGGAGTTGAAATGTTAATAGTATAACAAGTATCCGATTCCTGACCTTAGGTAGTCGATTCCAGATTGGCATTGGAGTTTCAATTCTCAACCCTAATAAAAATTGAGAAGTGCCTTATTACTGCAAACGCGGCTCCGATCTCATGGTCCCTGAATGTCAGTGATCAGATGGTCTGGCCCGTCCTATGGCAGCCGTCCACAGGCATGTGGTCCTGATCTGCTTTGCCACGCTGCTCTTTTCTCTGATCAAGCCTTCAGACGCTATTGATCTATTTTAAGTTAATCATTTCCTTGTAATGCATTCCTGAGCTCTGGAATGTCTTTCACACCTTCGCTGGTAATGATCAACAACACAGTGTTTTCCATTTCCATATGGCTGTTAGAAAAGAAGAAATAAAGCGAGCGAAACCCCAGCAACCGCCTGTTCTCGGGACGTCCCGGTTCCTGAGATCCTCTGCTGGAGACCTTCATTTATCTCTCTATCTATCTCTGTTTACAGTCTGTTTGGAGATCTTTAACCAAAGTATTTCACATGTTCAGTGAGACATTTATCAGAACTTTACATTAGATATGTTTCAAAGTTGCGAATTTAGTTTATGTGCAGTATTGGACTATTGCGTAAAACGTTTGCGAATAAAGCAGCGTTTCCATCCAGTGAGCCGAAGAGAACAAAATCATCACTAAATGTCACTAAGAAAAATAGGAAAAGTCATTGTATGTAGTAATGTAGTCTCAGAGCATGCATATTAATCATTCATTTCTTATCCTCAAATGAGTGCATACGTTATGTTCATTTTTAAAAATGGGTGAATGGAAACAGATACTGAAAACAAAAACTGGTGTTGATTAATCTCCGCAATGCCAGGGTTTCCAGGGCGTTGCTATATGGTTGCTAAAGTGTTCTGAGTAATTTTTTGGCAGTCGCTAGGGTGTTCTGGATGGTCGCGAGGGCGTCCCGAGTGGGTTTCAGTATATCATTATGCAGTTCCAAAGGGTTTTCTGGACGCTTGTCAGGGCATTGATATGTCATTTTTTGTAGCACGTTGCTAAGGTGGTTCTGTGTGTTTTTAGTAGGGCTGACATTTTGCTTTTCTGCAATATCTATTGCAGTATGATGACTTGAACAGCTCTATTTGTGAGGATTTTGTTGGGGAGGGAATCCGCATAGAAAACATTTCTAAGCATAGTTAAATACGGTGGAACAAAGGAAATAAACATTGCTTTGTTTTTCAGGTTAGTCTATGAGTCTATTCGGGTGCATGGCATAGTCTGCACTGTATAAATATAAATTTAACGAGTAAGGAAAACTAAGCAAGTCACAGGTGACAGTGGCTAGTAACCCAAACTGGTAAAAATCTTTGCATAAATGATATTTGATGCATTGGGTTTTTCTTTATGGCTTTGTATGTGGTGCAGTTCTCAAACACCTGTGTTATTGGTTTGTTTACTTGAGGTGTGGCCCAATTCACGTAGGTCTACTGTTGTGTTCACTGAAAACTCCATATAGATAAACTACACTTTAAATACCCAGATGATGCACAAATGACAGTTCTGTCCTCACTTACTCAGCCTTAAGTTTTTCCACATCAGTACGAGTTTCTTTCTTCTGTTGAACACAGAGGATATTTTGAAGAATGATCCAGACAATTGACTTCCGTAGTATTTTCTTTTTCTTACATGGAAGTTAATGGGTGCCGTCAATTGTCTGGTCCCCAGCATTCTTCATGTTCTGTGTGAATGATCCCTACTCCTTTTTCGACATGTCTTTTCTTGCAAAATATTCCCAAACCCGGGATGTCGACCTTTTTCCTGCCCTGAATTCGCCTGTCCTGTTTCTGTGCTTTCTTCCATGTCGTAACGGTAAACCCATGCTAGATTTAGACCGCTCCGTATTCACACTGAAGGAGCTGTGCCTTCTGCGGTTTAGAAATCGTGCATGCTCACATTGGGCTTTTATTACTATTTTTCACACAGCCCTACTTGCTAAAACCGCTCACACATCATCACACATGTTCCTGTGTGGTTGGTAGGGTATTCTTGGTGGTTTCTGATTGGCCCAAATGTTGTGTGTATATATATATATATATATATAAAATTCAATATGGCATCTTCCCTTGCTAAGGTCTATATGCATGTACAGCATTCTGCTGCTAGATGAATACTTGAGGTTAGGGGTTTGTTCACCATAACTAATAAATGATGAACCTTTTTTTAGGACCCACCTCACACTCATCCGTCTCTTATTTCCCTGCGATTGTGAAATGAAGGTGTGTAACTGTGTAAACAGGTCTTGTCCTGGCTTGAGGGAGGTATTTTTTCCACCATTGTGTTTCATATTGGTCTTAACATGTTGAGCTCCAGAGTGTTTGCGTTGTTGCTGTGGATGTGGGTTCATAACTAGGTATTCTGATGTTTACCACATGACCGGTCAGACTCCTGTGAGTCTTTTATGAACCGGTTTGGTGATGTCTGAATGAAACATGATAGACACCTGGTAGATTTCAGGCAGGAAACGGGAGCTCTGCTTCGTTCCTACGTCAGCGTGAAAGATGTTTTCCTCTGGCTGTAGTTTACATTGTTGTTGTAACTGGCATATGAAGTTTAGTGTGATGATTGTCATTGAAAAGAAATCAACTGTAAATGATTTACCAGTGTTTTAGGAGTCCTTGTGTCTGTTATGTCCACTAGCACATTAGAAATCAAGCCAAAAAAATCACAGGTGTGTTGGAGGATTAGGGATGCATGATATTGCAAAAAAAACTAACGTTGCGATATTTTGTTTTTCTGTATAGATTGTGACAACCATTTCACCAGATGAATTAATCATTCTGGAATGATTAGGGTGGTTTTGTAGGGGAGTGAATCTGCATAGAAAATAATAAACGAGTACAGTCATTGATGGTGTAGATAAATACAGTAGAACAAAAAATACCAATGCTTTGTTTTTCAAGCAAGTCTAACAGGATTTGGGCACTGAACTTGAAAAATCAAATGTAAAATAACACTGTACAGTAATACCTCGGTTTACGAGTTTAATTAGTTCCAAGAGCAAGCTCATAAACCAAAATGCTCGTACACCAAAACAATTTCCCCCATAAGAACGCACTAAAAATCAATTAATTCGTTCCACACGACCATAAATGCCCATTTAAAATAATAATAATTTGGTTTTACGCTATTAGTTAAATGGTGATTTTTCTCTTTGTTTTGCTGTTTGATCCAATTTCAATAGGAGGATGATAACCGTGATGTTTTCTTTCTCAATTGTTTACGTCAACTTCCCTTAAGATCTAAATGAGGAGGATACATAATTTTGCACGTTCAAACGCAAAAAAACTAGTAATTTGGTGTTTGTGAAAACAGTGCGCATGTTCCGAATCGACTTCTCTTTCGCATCTGTGTGTGCTCAAATGGTTTGAATGTTTAAACTGACAGTACCTAAAACATGTGCAAATAAACTTTCACTCTATGAAGGTTTAACATGTGTGGTTCGTATTGATCACGTACAAACTACAATCTCACATGCTGAGATAAAACGATATACACTGCTCAAAAAATTAAGGAAACTATTAAATCACACATTCGGATCTCAATGAATGAACTATGAATCCTTATATACTTTTTATAATTTGTTAAAAATAGTCAAAGGAAACCGGAATCTACACACTGAGAGCTGGGTTCAAAACATACCAAAAAACTGAAGTTACAACATGAAGTTCATCGCAGTAACTCATGATGTCAGTGTGTTCGGCTCCACGTGTCTGGGTTCACTCACAACAACATCTGGCTCCTGATGAGATTGAGGATGGTGTCCTGATCTCCTCCCAGACCTGGATCAGGGCATCAGTAGATCCTGGACAGAGAGATACTTAATGTCCCTGAAGTTCTCAATTGGACTAAAGTCAGGGGAACGTGAAGGCCAGTCAATGCCTTCATCTAAAAACTGCCTACACACTTCAGGAGTCTTTTGTTTGGTTATACGCTGACAGTAACGGCTTAAAAATGGGGATAGAGCACTTGTATTTTTTTGTTTTGTTTTTCCTCTGTAGTTTGCATGAACTCAAGAACTATTAAAGATATCTTAATATCCTTTTAGATTTTGGTTCTTAAGTTTTCTTTTGAGGTCTTAATATTAAGGCCCTATATGGATAATTTCCAGGGATACATGGATTTCAGTGTAGCTCCATGAGTAAATTGTACATATTATGAGAATTGTGTGCCTGTACCTGTAACTGTATTAAAAACCGTATCCTTTTACATGCTGGTTCTTAAAAAAATTCTCAGTGACAAAATGTTGGTCACTTTGCATACAGATAATAATTATTGCACTTAAAGAACAAATCATATTGAAAATAGAACTGCATCTTCTTTCCCTCAATCAAAACGGTTGAAAACAGAATGCACAATGACTGTTGACATCGCATATATGCAAATAATACCAGTAACCCAGGGTTATGTCAGATTATGAATAGCCAGGATTAATTGTTAACTTCGGGTAAAGTATGAGCAGTGTGAACCATAAAATAACCCAAGATCTCATTTACTTGGGGTTTACCGTTATGGTTTCAAGTGCGAAAACGTTTTAAAGTTTGAGCTATCGGCGATTCCACCAAATATGCCCCTTAGCTGTGGATACTACTTAATCTAGAATTTGCTTCAAATGTAATAACAATAGAAAGGTATAATACTTAATCCAGGTGAGGCAAATCGTGGATTATTGACGTGAATACATTGTTGGGAGAGCAGACAGCAGACTTTCCTAGGAGGCATGAAATGTGTAGTTGCGATACTGCACATGCGGTCGCTAAAGAAGCTGTTCAAATCATCAACATCCCTTCTTCCAAATATCTCTGAAACCAATGCAAATATATAATCTTATGAGCAGACTATTGAGAACGTTAATATGCCGCAATGACCATTTCAATGTATTTTTTATTTCTTTTCCACTCAGACTGGTATCTTCTATGTAATTGTTTTTATAGAGAAATGATCTCTTGTTTCCACATTTATTTATTAGACATTTCCTTTTAAATACAAAATGCATCAGCTGTCTGCGAAGTGACCCAAATTTGGTTTTTGACTGTTGAAAATGAGTAATATCCAACATGGTGATTTATGGACAGCTAAAGTAGTTCCAGGCATGTCTTGACTGCATTGTGTGAACATTTTGGCTGATGCTGATAACTGATAGATTGGCCGATAAATCTAAATCTAGCTATTGATATACATTGAGAGCTTGATTACAAAAACAAAAAACTCAGTTAAAAGCCAAACACTTCATCATAAATCAGACATAAACAGTTCAGTGGATCAGTTTAAATAATATTCAGTGGAAGATTCCTTAACTTTAAAATTAAATTCACACTCCTATGGACAACTTCCTTTATTTACAAAAATAAATGTTAAAACTTTACAATAATCTTTCATTTAATGTGAGTTAACATGAACCAACAGTGAATGAGCAATTCTTCTAAAGGATTTATTAATCTTAATGTTAATCTCAACATTTTCTTTTTAAGATCTAAAGTTGTGTCTGTTGTCATTAAAATGCTGTGAACTAAC
Organism: Rhodeus uyekii; assembly: GCA_037043235.1. NCBI lineage: Eukaryota > Metazoa > Chordata > Actinopteri > Cypriniformes > Acheilognathidae > Rhodeus > Rhodeus uyekii. The sequence goes on along the minus strand of JAWRVZ010000308.1, from coordinate 193,574 downwards.
ATGAACACACATTTAACTAACATTAATAAAGGTTATTGCTCTCTATTCATGCATTAATAAATTAGACAATATTGTGAAGTGATACTGAAAAATCTATTGCCTAACTAAATAAGTAAATGAATAAAATGTGTAAACCAAGCATACAAGTCCAGATGTGAATTATTATTATTAGGCACATAATGTTTGTGTGGAAGCACTTACTGCATGACTTGTCTTCCATTTTTTTTTTCCTGATAACTGCGGGAACACCTTAAAATACTCATTAAGGGTAATGCATCATTTGAAATTGTAATGGGTCTACTTTTTTTCTGTAAATTCACAACAACTAAATGAAAAGAAAATATATCTGTAGAGCAGCGGCACTAGTGCTACTAAGATCTACAGATGCTGGTGCAAATGCCTGATTTATCGTACATTAATCATAAAATTACTAATGTTACTTTATTTTATGGGAATCAAATTTTTGTTATTTAACAGTAAAACACTGAGCGTGAATTGATATGTACATAAAATTAACAATAGTAACGTGCAAAAACTTTAAATATTTTACTCATAAGGTAATGTACCTTTTGTTCTTTTATAGTATCATACTGAATTGACCGACAGCTTCAGTGATTATAAAATCAATTTTTTGTGTAACAATTTGAAGAAAAGTTTTTGTTTTTCATGACTTTGTGACTTCTTACTAAGTGGAAGTAAGTGGAATGGCTTAAAAAGTCAATAAATGCTCCTCTGCCAGGATTGGCTGGTTACAGTGGTGATTTCATGTCTTTTCTTTTTTAAATAAGTTTGTTTTTGCCATGAAGTGTACTTTGTACTTTTACTAATTATTGCATTAAAAATGACATTACAATTGGATAATATTTAGAGGCTTGAAGTGCTGGACAATGTGTGAGGCACATGAAAGCCCTTGGAAACTGCTTGAATTTCACTAGCAAACCCTTAGATGTAAACAATCAACAAATTCTGCCACAATACCATGGTTACAGTTAACATTACTACATTAAATGCATGGTGAATGTTGGTGATTTGTTTTGGATTGAAAAGCCTATTATATCTTGTGCGTTCATGGCATGTTTCTCCTGGTTTCCATGTCTGATATCTGTAGTTTATAACAGAATTTTGCACCACTGTGCAGTAACAGTTTCACGTGACCGAGAATCGAGATCAGGCCGTGAATACGCCTGTTCTGAGCTCACACTGTGATCTGTGATCACAATAAACAATTTGCACTGCGCAGCTCAAACGACAAGCGTGGTTTTGTTTAACTTTCCTTTTGTTTGCCATTTAATGTTTCTTGCATGCAACAGAAATGGCAGCTCTTATCAGTTGGGCAACATAGTGGTGCTAAACCTTACCTCTAAAAGAATTTAGTCGAACCGGCAGGATAAAAGGTTACAAAATGCAGCTATATGGTGTCAGTCTGGAACCCTGCTCTGATTATGTAAGGTGGATTCCTCTCGAAAGAGACACAGTTTAGACTGTCAACTATACATATCTCTTATATTATGTGTACGTTAAATGTGTACGCGTTATGCCTTTGTGTCCCCACAGTATATATAGAAGTAATCAAATAAGAAGAAATATAAGGGTGTTTTTAGTCTACTAATGGCTCAAATAAGCAACTACTAGTTGACTACAAAAGTCTTTTGTTAGGGGAAGCCCTTTGAAGTCCGTTTACTTTGAGTTACTCTGTGTATACTTTATAAGCCTAAATGAAATCAGTTCATCATAAACAAGCTCAAAAGTAACTGTGATTTGATACAAATTAATATATATTTTTTTTTTAAATGAACAAAGTGTTGTGGGTTTGGAATGAGCTGACCCTTTAGCAGACAAACAGTGACCGGTCAGACGTTACTCTGGCGGTTCACACGGTCCTGTGAGTCTCTCTAGCCAACATCAACACACTGCAGACGCTCAATGCGCCGTGGGCCGCTGTGAACATTCAGCTCGTTTTCGGGGATGATCTTTTACAACCCCCGCACTCAGTCATTAAATGAATCTTTTATGACTTCACTGTAAAATATACAGATTACACCAGAAGTCTGTCAGATTCAGGAAAGTGTTTTTGGAAGTTCATATAACTGTGATTTATCTGCTGATTATAAAGCATATAGTCTGTAGTGAAAACATGAGAAAACAATAATCTACGCTTCTAACATTTAACAAGTTTACTTTTTAAGTGTTTACTTTTTTGTATGTTATTTTTAATTAATATTCGTCTTGTCAGCCTCGCAGTGCATCCTTCCTGTCCGTGACACAAGAAATGTGCTGTATCTTTCCTGCGAAAACTGAAAGTGTCTTACAGCCAGACGCAAGTTCAGAGATGATGAATAGTGTAATCCAGTCATAAGAATGGAAATTAACATGGGATGCCGGGAAAGAGGACAATCCACATGAACTTCATCTATCTTATTATATACACACAAACTCAAAGGTCTTCACGACAAGCCATCAAAATAAAAACATTTGAAGAGATTTTGACAATACTAATGTAAAGTATAATGTAATTCTCAAATTAATAATACTAATATTAGTAAATAGTATTTAAATAATTTTGTAAGTTTTTTTTTTTTTTTAACTACAGTGTTTGATAATAAATGATCATATCCACTTTTTTAAGTAGACCACAACATTTATGGAAAAAAATTAAACCGTTGTTTTTCGAATTCAATTGATTAGACATGTTTTTTTTATTATTTAAATCTAATTAAACCTAAACCCTAAATATATATATATATATATATATATATATATATATATATATATATATATGCGTGTGTGTATATAGCATTTAATGTAATTTTTTCACACAAATTGACTGAATTTCAAATTAATGATTTTTCTCAAGTATTAATTTAATTGTACTAGTTTTGTGATTTGAATTTAATTTAACCTTTAAATGAAATCTATTTTGATCTATAAAAGATCGTAATTTAAAAAGTTTGGGAAAAAAACTAATCACAGCAAATCAGAACCGGTTTTCCATTGAATATAGAAGATTTTGCACCAATAGCATTTTCCTGGAGGCTGAAGCTCAAACCCATCACTACAGAAATAGAAACCGAGTGACAGGAAAGACTGTCGTCACAGTAGCAGCTGGTTGGGACAGAAACTCATTAATATGGTAGAGAGAGAGAGAGCTGAAATGAATGTCACACATAATTAGGACACATTCCAGCCTCATACTCTGATGCATATTTCACACAGAAGTCTTCTGACAATCGCAAAGTCCAGTCTGATTGGCCTCATGCAGTTTCAGGAGTCAGGGTTTTGTTTCAGTCCAGCCTGAGCCAAGGAAGTCCCGTGTTCCAGAGGAGGAGGAGGAGGAGGAGGGCTGGAGAGCGGCAAGAGTCAGAACTGGGTCTCACAGTAACCTGAGACTGTCCTGTAGAGGAAGAGACCGAGTGAGAGAAAGAGAGACTCTTTGTTCAGTACCAGAGTAGAATAACTCCCTTGATCACGGTCTTCTATTAGATGTGTCTGTAGTTCCTGCAGTCCCTGTGATCCACGAAGAGCTTCATTCGACACAAACTCCACTTACAATGACGCGCAACTGCAGTCGTAGTTTACTATTCTGACTTTGATTTAATGGCTGTTTTTGCTGCTGTTGTGATGGGCTATTCGGTCATTAAACACAAAGGAAGTTAATGTGATCATTAATTAGGAGATCCAGGATTTTAAATATTGACGATATGATTTTTCAAATCATTTTACGCCTACAAGGGAGACTACATTTTGGATGAAATAATAAAGAAATGCACTTCTACAGCATTTAATAATCTTTGTTGTCAATTTGAACATATACTAGTTGCTATTAAAATCAAAAGTTGTATTTGTTAACATTAGTACACTGTGAAATAACATGAACAAACAGTGAACAGCTTGATTTATATTAACCAAGAGTGTAGGTTTAATTTTCACTTTGGTGGGGACATAAAAGCAGCCAAAAATAAATAAATAAAAAGCTTTATTCAGGAATTGACATGACTCAGTCTGCTCTGATTGGTCAGATGATCCAGTCTGTTGTGATTGGTCTGCTCTGATTGGTCAGATGGCTCAGTCTGTTGTGATTGGTCTGCTCTGATTGGTCAGATGGCTCAGTCTGTTGTGATTGGTCTGCTCTGATTGGTCCGATGACTCAATCTGTTGTGATTGGTCTGCTCTGATTGGTCCGATGACTCAATCTGTTGTGATTGGTCTGCTCTGATTGGTCCGATGACTCAATCTGTTGTCATTGGTCTGCTCTGATTGGTCACCTGATGGTGAAGAAGAGGCCGGGTCAATGCCTTCATCATCTAAAAACTGCCTCTTCACTCCAGCGACATAAGGCTAGACATTATCATGCACCTGGAAGAACCTAGGGCTGCTCTCATCCTTGAAGAAAACGGGGTGCTAATAGCGGACTTACCAGTTATAGTGTTCTCGTGCAAATGCCAGTTGAGCTGCCAGTGCTGATCTGTGAGCAGAGGTCCCTCATGCGCCCTCTTGAAGTCTGTTTCTGACAGGTTGGTCAGAAACATGCACACCAGTTCCTGCTGGAGCTCATTTTCTCTGGCAGCTCCTCCTGTTCCTCCTGAAACAAAGGAGCAGATCCTGGTCATGCTGCTGGTTGCTGCCCTTCTATGTCCCTGTCCAGCTCTCCTCGTGTAACAGCTGTCTCCCGGTATCTCCTCCATGCTCTTAAAACTGTGCTGGGAGTAATACTTAATCCACCAAACCTCCTTGCAACGTATGTATGGACATTTCACTTTCAACACATTTTCAACGGTTGATTAGTACACAATCATTGCAGTTTTTCTGTCTCGCTATTATTTTTCTAGATGGATGTACACTGGTGGGTGTAAGTCGTTAAATCGCTGTCGTCTTGCTTTCCAAGAAAAATATATCAAGAAATACATAATAGATATAAGACTTGTTTCAGAGAATGTCTTGAATGAAGTTATTGATTCTATTGTTTTAGATGGAACTCTTAGAACGCTCTCAATTGCTGTAAATCAAGACAAAAATATTGATTTAGATTTTTTTCAGTGTTGCAAGCGTCTGAAGTTCAGCAGACTCACTGAGACTCATTGAGTGATTCCTGTTCAGCCGCTTCGGTGAAGATTCATGCTGAGCTTTTCTGTCTAATGTGCCGCTCTGGCGACAGTCTGTTGTTTAGATGAAGTCCTGTGAGGAGTGCGGAGGAATCTCCAGCAACATGGCTGAGGAATTCATGTTTTACAAATTACAGTTCCTAGTTGAGTGCATGCAGTCTGAATGAAATGGGACTTTCTCTTGCGTTGTCAAACATACAGTGCTCTTATACAGGAGGACTCTTATGAGCTGCTTCTTTTTGTTGAATCGATTGAAGGGAATAAGCATTTAACAGCACATCAGCCCACAGTAGTGACATCGCAGGATGTGCGTGACAACTTTCTCTTCTCTTTGAGCTTGAGCAGATAAGCGCATGCAAGTCAAATTTCCACCTCAGTGAGTTTCCTCAAGAACACAAGTCAGTTACGTGGTGTTACCTGTATTTTCCTGCATATAACCCGCGGGTTATACCAGATATTACAAACCCCGCAGGGGTGCGGGTTATATAAGGGTGCGGGCTATACCACAGATTTTTTACACTTAATAATATTTAAATTTATTTGCTACGTCCCTAAGGACATCACTTCTTAAGGGATGTGCTGCTGCACAGCGAGAGACACTGCTTTTTCTTTTTGTTCTGATTCTGATTTGTTTGTTTTCTTATTGTGTGAATTTCACACACAAGCACTGTGTACCGAGCTGAACAGTTATGGATAATTGACGTCATGCGAGGAACATTCGAAATGTGATCTTACACAAAAAAGTTCATCAATCTATGGGTGCGGGTTATATAAGGGTGCGGGTTATACCAACAATTTTTTACACAAACCCCCAAAACCAGCGGGCTATATGAGTGTGCGGGTTATATGTGGGAAAATATAAAAATTGTATATTGGAGTATATTGCAGTGTTACTTTTCATTATTCAATATCTGTATCCGATACAGTGTGGATGAAGATTATGGAAACAGTCTTTTAATGAACAAATTCAGACAGATTGGAAGAAATCAGAACATTAACAAACATTAACTCTGCACTGATGACGATCACAGTGACGGTACTGACGCTGAAGAGAACAGACCAAGACTGAGGGAGAACAGATAATTCACTTTATTCATTATTCATTATGACTAATAATTCATTTCAAATAGAGCTATTCAATTCATTGGTGAATTTGTGTTCATATCACAAAATAAATTGCAGAAAAACAAAACATAGCAATGTCAGTTTTCTGCATACCATCCAGCCCTACGTCAATCAGTTTTTGTTTGTTTGTCTGTTTCAGTGAACCATTGCAAACACTGTATTTTTGTATAGTTGTAGTGAGACTATATTTTTAAATTCTTCTTGTTTATTTATTGTATTAGTAATTGCAATGTCTAAGTTTAATTAAAATATTAAAATATGGTACAAAAGCAGTATGTTTTTGTTTAGCTTGTAGTTAAGACCAATTATTATTGGATAGGAAAGCTAGTCGCTGTGGTTGAGAGAGGAGACAGAGAGACGTCTAGTCGTGTGGATAGGAGATTATGTTCAAGGTCAGGAAGCTGAACAGATTTTTCCAGTTTTTGGGCTGCATCAGTTTATTCATCACCATCTCCAACCCAACCCTGTTTGGTTTCCGTGTTTTATAGGGACTTTCCATAGATATTATGATATTTATGCTGAACACATTTATGTGTATTATTTCCCTCAATCTTACCCATCAAAGAAAATGTAAAAAAAATATAGCTGCAAGCAGCAATAACCGGGGTTCAAACGTTGCAAGACCATCTGAGCTGTCAAGACGGTTTGTGGTCAATCTGACTAGTTCTCCTAGTGTGCACAGTTCTGTGAAGTTTCTACTTTGTGTAAACAATGTATAGACATCTTTCAAAGATGTTCAGAATGAGAAGATCAAATGATATTGACATTGTGAACTGAACATATGAACTGTTATGTCGGTCTATGTCAATCTGACTTGTTCTCCACATAAACAGAGCTTTATGAAGTTTCTAGTTTGTGTAAATGATATATAGACATGTTAAAAAAAATTTCAGTATGGGAAGATCTATCAAATGATAATAATGTGGATATGTTTAACACTACACGTCATATCATTTGAACTGTTATGACCTTTTTTTGTCAATCTGACTAGTTTTCCTAATGAGCACAGTTCTGTGAAGTTTCTACTCTGTGCAAACAATGAATAGACATCTTTCAAAGATGTTCAGACTGAGAAGATTAAATGATAATAATATTGTGAACTGAACATCTGAACTGTTCTGTCAGTTTATGTCAGTCTATGTCAATCTGACTTGTTCTCCACAGAAAAAGATTTTCTAGCCTGATGGTGCCTCTTGTGGACAAAAGTAGTATTACAGCTTTTCTAAGATTTTAAAATGTAGATCGTTTGTAATTTATTGTGAGCCCTATGAGCATCAGAAATACATGAGACCTGACACATTTCTTCGAAATGACTTGTTCTTAACATGTTCACAGATCTGTGACGTTTCTCTTGAGGACAAAACTAGTATTACAGCTTTTCTAAGATTTTAAAATATAGAAAGTTTATAATTTATTGTGAGCCGTACGAGCATCAGAAATACATGAAACCTCACAAGTTTCTTCAAAATGACTTGTTCTTAACATTTACACAGTTTTGTGAAGTTTATTGTTTTTGGACAAGATATATAGACATTTTAATCACAATAGGCCAAATCAGAAATATATGAACATTTTTATCTGCTGAACGGTTTAACTAATCGAAAATCCTTTGACAACTTTTTGCCTTGAGTGTCCCTAGATGATGCGTGTGAATTTTCAAGCCAGTGAGATTGACGGCCTATGACGAGTTCGAAAAATGTGAAATTTCAAAAATCTCCAATATTTCGCAAACAATTTGATTGACAGCAGTGGTTCTTGAGGCAAAGTTGTTCAGTATGAGGAGATCTATCAGATGATATCAATATTTTGGGGATGCGTGAAACACCACGTGAGTAGAGACGCAAAAAACTTGTTAGCGCCAACTAGTGTCCAATTTTCTTCAAAATTCTGACAGACCACTAGGGCCATGAGTCAAACACGCCCATCGAGTTTCGTTCCAATCGACCTTCGTTAAGCTGGTCTAATTGATGCTCAAAGTTCATTGGCCGATGACGGTCATGTTTTTTGAGATACACCAATGTCCTCATAGACCATCATGGACCCTTGGACAAAGACCGTGCATGACAAAAAAATGTTTACAGGTATTGTACAGATGTCCTAATGTGGGGGGCATATGAAAAAAAACAAAAAAAAAACAAAAAACAGTGGTGTAATGTTGTGAAATCCCCACCAGATGGGGTGGACACTCCATCTAAAAGTGGCCAACAGCTCTAAGATTGACAGAATGGGCTATTATTGTCTCAAGAGCCAAATATGTAATGTTCTGAGATATGAGATATGAGATAAAAAATACAGTTATCACAGTAATACTACATTTGTGAAAAAATGTAATATGCAGAGTATACAATTCTGTGATCAGTGCAAGATGCACTACTGCTCTGTGCCACTTGGGAATACCTGGAAAGAAACACACAGCCTATGTGTGTGTGTAAAGTCACTGTTTGCAGTCTCCCAATGCATTTCCTATGAGAGGTGTATTTTGTTAAAAATGTGCAAATCTGTACAAAAAAAAATTAAAGTTGAAATGTTGTATTGTTCAGGTTCTTGACCTGGAAATGTAAAAAAAAAAAAAAATTATATCAAATTTTTTAATTGTCTATAGGACTTTATAGCAATCTGATTTACAACGCTTTCGTCCTGATGTCCATTACAATGGACATCAAAATTTTCTATGAAGGAGTTATGAATTTTTTTTTTTTTGACTCCTTAATTTATGCCTAATTTAATGTTTTTTTTTTTTTTTTTTTTTTTACCTGGGACCTATTTCAGGTCTGAAGGGGTTTTAAAAGAAAAACAAATTCAGAAATTGGAATAAAACGATTTCTTATCCTGTGGCTCCCTCTTGTAATATTACAGCCATCATTTTTTTCAGTTTTAATTGGTTTTTATTCAGTATGGAAAGATCTATTAAATACTAAAATAGTGTGGATGTGTGAAACAAGATGTGAGCAAAGATTATTAGGGGCCAAGCACCGAAGGTGCGAAGGCACCTATTGTTTCTGTTCCGGTTCTTATTATTATTCTTCATCTTCTTCCGCCATGGGAGTCTATGACAGCCCATAGAACCGTAAGCGGGAAAATGAAAAAAAGTTGGCACACTCATAAAGGAGAGTCCAATCATTGACCATAGCAAAATTGAAGTCTCTAACTCAATCTTAATAGCGCCACCAACTGTCCAAAGTTGCACTCACGTTTACGTAAATAACTTTTGAACCGTATGTCCTAGAAACAAAATTCTTTTGTCCACTGATTCCTTGGCTCAAGACGATTCGATTGCACCCTATGACGTCATTTTCCGTCATTAAATTTTTCCCGCCATTTTGAATTTTATGAAAAACCTACTTTTTCGAACTCCTCCTAGGCCGTTTTTCCGATTTCAACGAAAATTGAACCACATCATCTCCAGACAATGTGGACAAAAAGTTATCCAAAGAAAGTTGATATGTCAAACCGTTTACGAATAACTCGCGAAAGAATCCGACGTAATGGTCGCAAAAATGAAATTGAGGCTTTATCTCCGCAACGCATTAGCGTTTTCTGACCAAACTAGGTGTGTGTTATGTCAATCATGATCTGAGGCTACATGCAGAGTTTTGGCGCTGTGCCCCCTAGTGGTCAAGAGATATGAAAAAGTTAAATATTTGCTTATAACTTCTGAACGCTTTGGCCAAGAATAATAAAACTGGTCTCTTTAGATTCAGTGCATCATGCCGAGTCGTGCGATACCAAATTTTCCCATATCGGCCATTTTGAGCGTCGGCCATTTTGAATATTGTCATAAATTGCTATATTTAACAAAGATATTGGCGTATCGTTACGAAACTCAATATGTGTCTTCGGCACCTAACCTTGATACGACTCAAAAAGTTTCGAGGCAGCACCCCCTTGTGGTCAAAAATTATAACCAAATTTACAAATATGCTAATAACTTTTGAGTGCGTTAACCTATGGTAAAACAAATTATCTTTATACGTTCCTTGGGTCAAACCGAGAACACAGATACCAAATTTGTCATAGTCGGCCAAACTTCTTGTCCACCATGTTGTTTTTCTTTAAAAACCTACTTTTTCGAACTCCTCCCAGACCGTTTGTCCAATTTTCACCAAAATTAAACCACATCATCTCCAGACCATCTTGACAAAAAGTTATCCAAAGAAAGTTGATATGTCAAACCGTTTACGAATAACTCGCGAAAGAATCCGACGTAATTTTCGCAAAAATGAAATTGAGGCTTTATCTCCGCAACGCATTAGCGTTTTCTGACCAAACTAGGTGTGTGTTATGTCAATCATGGTTTGAGGCTACCTGCAGAGATTTGGCGCTCTGCCCCCTAGTGGTCAGGAGATATTAAAAAACTGACATTTTTGATTATAACTCCTTAACGCTTTGTCTAAAAATCATGAAACTGGTCTCTTTAGATCCAGTGGGTCATGCCGAGTCCTGTGATACCAAATTTCCCCATATCGGCCATTTTGAGCGTCTGCAATTTTGATTTTTTCTTATAAGATGCTATGTTTAACAAACACATGACTTTAGTGCTCTGTCAGCAATGGTTTACCCAATTGAAAGCAAACTTTGCATGTGTCAATGTCACCACACTCTCAATGTACCACATGAATTGACACTACAATTTGGTTACAGCGCTGCCTGTTGGTTGAATGTGATAAACCATTAAATCGAATTGCTAAAGACCGTATTGTTGTTTTTTCAGCCATTTAGACTTAAGTCATATTGAAATGTCTTTAGATTCTTACTGCCGTAGGTCTGATGATGCCAGCCATAACAGCATGACATTTAATGCCCTCCTTGTGCTTGGCCCCGTGATGGCTGCTAGCAGCTATATTTCTAACTGAAATTGGAATAAAAAGATTTCCTAGCCTGACGGTGCCTCTTGTGGACAAAACTAGTATTACAGCTTTACTGAGATTTTTAAATATAGATAGTTTATAATTTATTGTGAGCCCTATGAGCATCAGAAATACATGAAACCAGACACACTTCTTCAAAATGACTTGTTCTTAACATGTTCACAGTTCTGTGACGTTTTTTGTTTGTGCACAAGATATATAGACATTTTAATCACAATAGGCCAAATCAGAAATATATGAAAAATTGTATCTGCTGAACGGTTTAACTGATCGAAATTCTTTGAATAACTTTTTGCCTTTAGTACCCCTAGATGATGCGTGTGAATTTTCAAGCCAATCGTATCGACGGCCTATGACTAGTTCGAAAAATTTTAATTTTCTAAAATCTCCAATATTTCGCTAACAATTCAATTTACAGCAGTGGTTCTTGAGGCAAAGTTGCTCAGTATGAGTCAATCTAACAGATGATATCAATATTGTGAGGATGTGTGAAACACCACGTGATTAGAGATGCAAAAAAACTCGTTAGCGCCAACTAGTGGCTGATTTCTTTAAAAATTCTGACAGACCTCTAGGGCCTTGAGTCAAACACACTCATCAAGTTTCATTCCGATCAAGGTTCGTTAAGTTGGTCTAATTGATGCTCAAACTTCATTGGCCCATGACAGCCATGTTTTTTGAGATACGCCAATATCCTCATAGATCATCATGGGTCATTGGACAAAGACCATGCATGACAAGTTTCAAGTCAATCGGACTAACGAGTGCACATGTACAAATTTTTTAGTGTTTTTTTCATAATATAGCGCCACCAAGTGGTCAATCGTTGCAAATTTTTTAGCGTGACCACAAAACTAGCTCATACATGAGTATTTCAAGTTTGGTGAGATTATCTCTTTGCGTTCCAGAATTATTATGATTTTAGCAAAAGAGGCTCCGCCCTACTCAGACGTTTGGACGTCCTGTTGCGAGCGTGAATCACTGATCAAAATTCTTTGAATAACTTTTGGTCATGAGAGTCTCTAGATGATGCGTGTGAAGTTTCACGTGATTTGGACAAACGGCCTATGAGGAGTTCGAAAATTTTTTTTTTCAGAAAATTCAAAATGGCGGAAAAATTTTATAGACGGAAATGAAATCGGAGATATACGTTTTGTTCGTCTTGAGCCAAGGATTCCAGAGATATAAGACACTTGAGTGTAGGACAAACGGTCTAGGAGTTATTAGCGATTTAGCTATTTTGATCGCTGTAGCGCCCCCTATAGGCCGATTTGCGTCATGTTTTGATACGTTCCCCCCAAATTGAGACCTACCATCTGGCCAGGTTTCAAGTCTCTAGACCTTACGGTTTGGTCTGCACGATCGGAAGTACGGCAGAAGAATAATAATAAAAATCCTAACAGATACAATAGGTATTCAACGCTACGCGTTTGAACCCCTAATAATAATAAAAATCCTAACAATTACAATAGGTTTTCAACGCTTCGCGTTTGAACCCCTAAAAAAAAAAAGAGGTTTTCCTCATGGGGACCAAAAATAAATGTTCGCTCAAGGTATAAGAATTGTGGTATTACTAAATGTCCCCACAATGTAGGATTTACGAGGACCACACACACATGTGCACACGCTTAAACCTACACATACACACGCACACAAACACTGTGATCTCTCAGCTTGCCAATCAAATTTTTACAATGTAAAAAGACTCTGCTGTGAGAAGTATGGCAAATATGAAAAGATCAGCGGTCTCCATCGGACTAGAGTTCAATAACCATGGACTGTAAAAAACAAACAAATGGACAGCAGATCTTCACTCTCTTCCATTGTATAAAAGTGAAGCTGCCAATGCTTATCCCACACTCCCGCCTAATCTATTAATAAACAGTTAAAACTCCGATCTTCTCCCAAAGATCCCGAAAAAGTGTGTTGGTGCCTCAGAGAAGCTGTCGATCATGACATCACACCCCTGTTTTTATAAATCAAATAACTAAAACGAAACTTCTTTAAAGATTTTACATCAGCATGGTTAAAAACGAACTAAAATTATTATAAAAAATGTATTTAAAGTGCAATTTGATTGCTTAGTTTGTTTCATGTGCCGATCCTGAGATGTTTGAACACGGCAGATGCTTTCCAGATGAAGCGCTCTTTCACATCTTGTGTTTCTGTCTGGATTGGCTTCACTGTTCAGGGCTTATGTGGCATTACTTGATGAAAAGTCTGCCGTTTCATAAACGCCACCTACTGGCAAAGAGTAAATTCGCTTTTTTTTGGAGGGGTGGGGGTTCTTCAAGGGACTATCACTAAGTGATGTTAGTCAAGATTTCATGTACCAGAAGAAGTTATAATTTATTAAACACCTTTTTGCTACTGCACCTTTAAGATTTCTGTATGTAAATGACCTCTGCTAGGATTGGTTAACTATTTTTTTAACAGAATAGATGTGACTGCTTGAAAGAGTAGATTTTACTCCATTGGGGAATTGATGTTTAAAGACTCATAAGCCTTTAAAGACAGACACACTCTGAGCTACGATGTTGCTTTTTGATTGGATATGCTTTTGTTGAAACATCAGCCTGCATCATTTAAATAATTTTTTTAAATCAGTTTTCTTTTTATTATCAAACTGGTATCTGCTAGTAAGTGACATTATTTGATCAATTTCTAAAGATAAAGTTTCTCAAGTGTATTGATAAAACACAAAATTGTTCTAACACATGCCGCTTTCTCGAATGAGCCCAGCGAATCCTCAGTTTGTGCTGTTTTTGGCTTTGGCCCTCCTGTGAATTTGGCATCATCCTGATATATTCTGATGAATTGCAATGCTGTGTCTGTGCAGTGATGTAGTTGTTTTTCTGTAATAAAGTTACTTCTTTTCTGCTCCCAATTTTGAACTGGCATCTTTAATTCAAACCAGAACCCTCAATGATATAAACCCAAATTGCGAAATGCTTTGGACCCCTCAGAAATGTTCTTTTCCTCTAAATCTGTAGTTTGAGAAGGCCTCTAAACCGCCACAGAAAGAGCGGTTAGGGATGATGGTATCTGTCTCTGTGCCTTTCTTTCTTAGTAAGAGTCTGTATTTCTCAGATGGATTATATGATGATAAAACACCAATTTCCTGTGTGATGAAAGTATGACGCTGCTCAGATGTGCTGACTGACTGCTGTTGGCCTGCTTTGGTTATGCTCATGTCAGTGGTGTTCTGAAATGAGGATGCAAGTCCTCCGTTTTAGTTTTTTTCAGTCAAATGTAAATTCATTTCACTTAATTTTGCCACATTTTCCTGAAAAAATAAGAAAGAAACCAAATACAGTTTTTACAAGCTCCCAACACAACTACAACATCATAAACGCGACTCTCAGACATTAAGATGTGGACTATTTTCCCAAGCTCATCGCTCACTGAAACCCCACGGTTTGATTTTTGATGGGACGTAAAGCGCTGATATCTAAGTGGCTGAGTTTTTCTTCCATTAATGGCATTATGTTGTTCATTCAGACCAATTCAGGCACACAAAAAATCACACAAACCAATCATAATGATCATACCCAATCATAACTGTTCATATCCAATTATAACGATCACATGAGCATACACAATCATATCCAGTCATAATCAATCATATCTGATCATAACTAATCATATCTAGTCATAACTGAGCTTACCCGATAATATGCAGTCATATGCAATCATAACGATCATATCCAATCATATCTCTAATCAAATCCAATCGTGATGGATCATATCCAGTCATAACTGATCGTATCCAGTCATAATCATATCTGATCATAACTAATCATAACGATCATATCCAGTCAAAACTGAGCTTACCTGATAATATTCAATCATTTGCGATCATAACGATCATATCCAATTATAACCGATCATAGCAATCATACCATATCCAATCTTATCAATCATAACAGTTCATATCCAATCATATCGAATTATTACCGATCATATCCTATTATATCAAATCATAACCAATCATATCCAATCATGACTGATCATACCGCTGTTGGACAGTGTCACTTTAGAAAAAACAAATATTTTGACAGCTTTTTAATGTCATGTTTTGTAATTTTTTTTAATTTTTATAATGTGATTATGCCTCCTCCGAGGAATGTGTAGTCCCTCAAGCTCCGACATGCTCCAGGTATTCCACTCAGAGGAAATGTTTACCTGGTTAAGTCACACTTCAGAAAGAGTTCAGAAACACTTTCAAATCACTGGACTGATCGAATTCCCTCTTCTGCCTTGAATGAGTAGAATTCCTGAGTTTCTCTTCAAAGAGTGTGGAAAGTGTGTGTGTGTGTGTGAGAGAGAGAGAGCTGGCATGGATTTGTGCTTTGACTTTGTTCATTCAAAGTTTGGAGTCTATGTGTCTCTCAACAAAATGATACTTAATTTAGGCTAGTTTAATTCTGTCTACAGTTGGGTTCATTTTTATATTGAGTTTCCCCTCAAATTTCAGCTCTCAGACTGATAAAATATAATTAGTGGAACCCAGTGAGATCATTTTACTCAAACCCAAAGTTTTATTGTTCCTCTCTCACAGTCATCCGACTTAATCCGCTTTCACCCTATTTCACACACACACATTTAACTCTGTCCATTAATCCAAAAAAAATCACATACAATTTAATGCAGATTTCAGAAAAAAGATGATTATCATTATATGACATATATGCGATGTACATATGATATATGACGACATTATATTTATATCTTATGTCGTTCCAAATCTGTTTGAGTGACTTTCTCCTGTGGAATATAAAAGTAGTTAGTAGCCTAACAGTAACAAATGTAACATTAGTCCTTTATATGAGGGAAGACCGAAGTCGATATGTCTTGATTAAGTTTACCACCATCATAGAAATGTCATTTGTCATGTTCCAAATCCATGAGACTTTCATTCATCTTTCAAACACAAATGAAGATGTTTTAGTGAAACCAGAGAGAATTCTCTCCATCCAATCCAAAGCTTTGATGTTTCGAAAAGTTCATATCGTTATACCGTACAAGTAATCCATATGAAGCTTTGGTATTGCTCAGGTTTCTTAGAATACATTTAAAATAACGAACTTGAGCACGCAAAAAACACAACATAAGAAACGGCCCCTTGTTCAAATGTTTTGAGTGCTGTTCCTCCGAACTTGACCTTCAGACTGTTCTGACATGTTGTTAAATCTTTTCAAACTGATACGACCTTTGAGTTTCCTAAAATGACAATTAAAAATCCCATTGTCTGTCTGTCTATCAGTGTGTTAAATCATGCTAGCAACTTGTTAAATCGTGTTAGCAACATTAAATCATGCTAGCAACATGACTTGTTGTTAAATCTTTTCAAACTGATACAACCTTTGGTTTTCCTAAAAAGTAGGTCTATCAGACAGTGTGTTAAATCATGTTAGCAACATGTTAAATTATGCTAGCGACGTGTTAAATCATGTTATCAATGTGTTAAATCATGTTATCAATGTGTTAAATCATGTTATCAATGTGTTAAATCACGTTAGCAACGTGTTAGATTCCCCAAATAATGCTAGCAATGTGTTAAACAATGCTAGGAATGTGTTAAATGATGATAGCAACATGTTAAATCATGCTTGCAATGTGGTAAATTGTTCTAGCAACATGCTAAATCATGCTAGCAACGTGTTAAATCATTCTAGCAGCATTTTTATAATGTTAGCAATGTGTTGAATCATACGAGCAATATGCTAATTATGTTAGCAACATGTTAACAGCATGATTTAAACTTTAAAACTATGCTAAACTTCAAACTGAAAACCCTCAAACGTCTACTTTAATCATTTTTGTATCTAGACCAGTGTTTTTCAACCTTTTTTGAGCCACGGTAAATTTTTTACGGTAAAGGCACAACACCAACCAAAAACTCTGTAGCCTATATTAACAATATATAGTCATTCTTATCAAAGTGTATTGACTGGGAATCAAATAAACACAAATAATCTAAAGTATTTTAGGATTAATTTGTAAAAAAAAAAAAGTTTTTAGACCAATTAGTTGAAACTGAATCATTTTCCACGGCACACCTGACAATCTCTCACGGCACATTAGTGTTCCACGTGGTTAAAAAACAGTGATCTAGACCAGTGGTCCCCCGGACGAAATGGCTCCGGGCCGCGGACCGGCCCGTGAGCGGCTGCAAGCGGCTGTGGCGCTGTAGCTTTGGCGGTGAGGAGGTGTTTCAACAATCCCAGTCAACAATCTATCGGTCACCGGTCAATGATCACACGTTTACTGGCCCACGGCACAAAAAAGGTTGGGGACCACTGATCTAGACGATAGCCTACTGTCCAAGCACAAACAGAGTTCAACTTTGTAATTCTTTAACATGTTAGTTGATCATGACCTGCAACAAGAAATAATTTTCTTTTTTTTTCTTTTCTTTTTTTTGTTGTTGTTGTTGTTGTTCATGGCTGAAAATTTTTTCTGCCAAAAATAGTAAAACAGTAAAAAAAATGTGTGCCCTTTATGATTGCTTGTTCTGTATTATACAGTGCCTCTAAGAGCAGCCGTACCGCACGACTGCGACCGCGAACCACACATTTTGTAAAACCATCGAAAAGATTTATCGGACATCACTTTTTTTCTTCTTTTTTTTAAACCCTTGGACTAAAATTGGCAATGAAAAATGAGTAAATCTGTATTAAATGATTTTGTGTGTGCAGTAATTGTTTTGAAGTGCTTGTCTTTTTACTAGACAAGGGCTGCTTTCACCCGGCTGATATTATATTATAGAGGAAGCCCGTCTTTGGCAAGCTTGTAGAGAAAGCGATTACAGCTTGGATGTTTTGGTTTCAGTGATATGTCCACTGTTTTTGCAATAACTGAAATGCTGACCTGTGATCTAGGAAGGGGTCTCATCTTAATAATAGACATAATAAGCAGTCTTAAAGGTTATGAGAGTACATGAGTAGATCCTGTGTGTTATTAGCTGTAATTGATCTTGGGTTGTTTGTGGTGTCGCAGGTGTACAGCACGTTCTCGAATGAAGACTACGACCGGAGGAATGACGATGTGGATCCTGTGGCGGCGTCTGCGGAGTATGAGCTGGAGAAACGGGTGGAGAAGATGGACGTGTTTCCTGTGGAGATAGAGAAAGGTGAGGGTGTGTCTTTCACCAAATACTCTTTCTGCGGTTGATGGATTGGTTCATTAAAAAAAATCAAAGCAGTTCACTTTGTAATGTCGTTCAGGGTTTTTACACACAGGAAACAGACAAAATATTACTTTTTTACAGCAGCTCTAAAAGACAACAGTGTCATTGTTCAGCTGAAGTCAGTTCATTGTTGATTCAGTCCTGCAGTAAAACATCATCACTTATTAAATTAGTGTTTCATCTATAAAGCAGCTCACTCAGTTCAGAGTCATCCACACTGTAAGAAATAAATCTGTAATATAACAGTAAAAGTTGACAGCTCATTACTTAAGCTACTAGTTTTAGACATTTTCGTTAGCTCTAAATCATAACGGATCATAATGCAGTGTAAAATTCAAAATACAGTAGAACCCCGATTTACGAAATTAATCCGTCCCGAGATTACGCATCCCAGCTTCATACTTCTCAATTATCTCCCTTTTCAACGCAATGAAAAGCACCCTCTTCTTCCCTTTAAGTTCAGCGACAATCTTCACATCCATGGTTACTGATTAGAAAAAGTTTATGCTAATAGCAGAGGCTGGTGGGAGCGATGCTGACCAATAGGAGAGCAGGATTGTAAAAAGTGTTCCCCTTCTTACATGGACTATTCCAGCCATCCCTGTCATTCAGTGCGAAATGGACTATTCCAAACTTTCCCTCGGAGTTCAGGAAGTGTCGTGACAGAAGAGAGTTGATGGATGATTAAGGTAAAAGAGATCGGCTGAAGATTGTATATAGTTTATTGAGTGAATACAGGGAATTAGTGCCAATCGTTGAGGTTTTATCGATCTATGCACCTTTAATAAATACCAGTTTTGGATTATTCCCTGAGTGAGACATCATTGTTCTGACCGGACAAACTGTAGTCTTCATCCAACCCGAACCAAAATCAGCGCGAATATCAAAACAAAATTCGGAAATCGTCGCCCCGCCGAGATTTTGTTTTTCGCATCTCGATCATTTTGTCGTAACTCGGGCGGAAAAACCCCCGAAATCTTTTATCGTATGTTGAACTTTTCGTACGTAGAGCGTTTCGTAAGTCGGGGTTCTACTGTACTGGTAAAACACCTGTAAAAAATAAATGGGGGAAATTCCTTCAGATCAACACAGTAAATTGTGCCTTAGTGAGAGTACAATAGTCCGTATAGGTAAATTAATAATATTAAATATTACAAGTACCCAACTATATTAATTATATTAGTTATAAGTATATTAGATGTAGGAGATGAAGCACAGGTCAGCTTTCTGTTGGCCAGGACGGTGAATTCACGTGACTAACGCGCCTTTTGCCTGTGAATTTTCTTATGACATCTGAAAATAAATGATCTCTGTTAAGATCGGCTTGCCTCTTTGCGTGTGAAATGAGTAAGGACGTCCCTGCTGAACTCTGAACGTGTTATAAATGTGGGCAGTCACGTGTTAACGATTTCATTTTTGTAAACTCGTCACGGTAACAATTTCCTTATTGGAACTTTAATTTAGTTCTGATAAATGCTCCACTTGGAACTGTGAATGTTAGAGTATTTTTGCATTGATTGTTCCAAAAATTATGTTGCTAACTCAATAATTGTCTATTATATGGAGTTTTTGAAGACAAACCCATCTGTCTTGTTCTGTGTGTAGGTGATAAAGGGCTGGGGATCAGCATTATAGGGATGGGTGTTGGGGCAGACCAGGGTCTGGAGAAACTGGGCATCTTCGTCAAGACCATCACGCAGGATGGAGCCGCAGAAAGAGATGGGAGGTGAGATCTTCAGAAAGATTAAAAGAGAAGTTCTGGAATTTCGTTTAACAGAATCTGTGCAAACCCTGCGAGCGTCACATATCACAATGATTTGTGAAGAATCACATGACACTGAAGACTGAAAATACAGCTTTGATCACAGGAATATTAAAATATATTCACATACAAAACAGTTATTTTAATTTCTAATAGTACCTCACAATATTGCTGTTTTTGGTGCTTTGGTGAGTAGAAGACTCTTCCTTCAAAAGCTTTAGAAAAGCCCGCAAACCTTTGACCCGTATGCATGCCGTTTAACCCAGTCTGGGGTCACGCTGCAGCTGTGGTAGTGCTGGGCACGTCTCCATCTGCTGCTTCCTGAGGACACACACGTTCGATCTCTCTGATGGGCTGTTGGACATTCTCTGTCCAAACACACTGCATTTATGTGTCTATCACACGTGGAAAACAGCTCTTCCTCTTCTCCGCGGCACTCGCTGCGACTGCTGAAGGGCTTTCGACAGCAGACTGTGTGAAATACTCAGTGCTGTTTGGAAAAAGGAAGCTGGCTGGGTATCAGGCCTCAAAGGTGTCAGTCGTAAACATGTTATGATGTTTAGTGAGAAGTGTTAGCACTGTCTTGCCCAGAGAGAGATGCGATTTACTCATTCATGGTGTCATGAACATGTGCTTAGCGTGTATTTGACGTGTCGCAGTGCAGTGCACATCTACAAAAGTGTGAAATACATGGAATGAGAAGATGTTTTACATCGTCATAGTGTCAACTTTTAGAGGATTACAATACAGTGTGTTTGGAGCTTTGTTCGGCTCTGGAGAAAAGGTCAACCCACAATTTATGCATTTGTAACTTTTAAAAGGAACATTTTACTACACTGTTTTGAGGTGTTTGCCACTAATATAGTTTGCTTATTAATAGATGGTTAATGAGACATGAAATCAAGATGAGTTTTGTCATTGCAGCACATTAAACCTCATCATGTTGTGTTCCAGGATCCAGGTGAATGATCAGATTGTGGAGGTGGATGGCATCAGTCTGGTTGGTGTGACTCAACACTTTGCTGCGACCGTCCTCAAGAACACGAAGGGAACTGTCAGGTCAGTCCTGCTCGGTCTGAATGCGAGGCGTGCGTTGAGTTTGCGGCATCTGAACAAGATCCTCGCCGTAGAGCAGCACCTCTTCAGCTAACGGCATCACACCATTGTGTTTAAAGGGGTGCTCCACCAGCAATGTTTGAAAACCACTTACGTAAATAGGATGTTTTAGGAAAGGATGGGAAGATCTCACATTCAGTCTAGTTTGCTAAATAATGTTAGGATTTTATAATAGTATAATAATAATAATTAATAATATAATTATGATGTCAAAATGCAATTTCACAACTTTATCTGACTTTAAACGCCATCCAAATAGACCTGACATGTAAGTCAACCTAGCATGAGAGAGAGAGAGGGTGATGGGGAGAGAGGGAAAAGGAGGGAGAGAGATGAAGATTGGGGGAGATAGATAAAGAGATAGAGATGGGGGAGAGAGAGAAACGGAAAGGGAGGGAGAGAGAATGAGAGAGAGAGAAAGAGATGGAGATGGGGAAAAGGGAGGGAGAGAGAGAAAGAGATGGAGATAGAGAGGTAGAGGGAGATGGAGATGGGGAGAGAGAGAGAGAGAGGGAGATTGGGAGAGATGGAGGTAGACAGGGAGAGAGATGGACAGAGAGAAAGAGATGGAGATAGAGTAGGACAGATGGAGAGACTGGCATGTTTGGTTGGATTAAAACAAACTGTAGTGCGATTGCTCTGTCAGTCGGTTTATCACTGCCATCCGGACCCTGAAATACGAATGCAACACACCGAAGACATCTAAACAAACCAAAAACCGGATGTGATGTGATATCTTTAGGTTCGGTGTTAAATGATGAACCATGGCTGAATGTATTATTTTCTTTTTTTGTCTGGAGCAAAACATCCAAGAGAACCGAACTAGTGTGAGCACACTCTTACTGTCGCAGCGAAACAGATCGTTTTGTCCCTAATGTGCCAAATGTCCGAGTGTAACGGATTATCGAAAAATGGAGAAGTCCTGCATATGTCACCAAAGAGAAGTCTTTTTTTTTTCGTACAAATTAAAAGGTCAAAACACAAAAGGAGGAACATGTAAAGATGAAACCCTCGCAGATCAATAAGATTCTTAGCATTAATGTAGAAAATACATTAGAAAAAAATATTTAATGGCTTTAAAACAGATTAATTAACTGATTGTTCACAGTTGCTAGTTATCAACACAAAATTATTTTATTTAAAATCATTAAATTAAATAAAATTGAATATAAACCTTTATACAAAATATTATTAAAAATGTTTTATATAATTATATAAAAATATTTGTAGTCTTTTAAAACGGCATCTGAAATAATAAACTAATTGCAATAAAATATACCGTTTTCGAAACGCATCGGTACTGAAATGTAAAAACGAAATAAAACACATGACCTCATTGCTCATATTTCTCTGTAGGCTGAAGGCTGTGATCTCACCGCATGCAAATAAACAGTCTGCACACACACAGGCTCTGTTGTTTCCTGATCAGCAGATCAGTGTACGTTACACATAATCATCCGTGTTTGCGTCGCTCGCCCTGTGCAGGTTTCTGATTGGCCGAGAGAAGCCGGGCACCCAGAGTGAGGTGGCACGTCTGATCAGCGAGACCCTGGAGCAGGAGCGGCAGCAGGAGGTGGAGGACGTGTACGAGCAGTCCACTGAAGAGGTCAGTCCAGCACGTCTCACGGCCTCTTTTCTCACAGAGTTACATACCACTACACTCTTGTATCTTGTTTTTGATGTTAATGGTTAATTATTGCTTATAGTAGCCCCAAAGAGTCCTAAAGTGTATGCAATATAAGTTCATAAGACTACCAATTTGTCATGTTATTTATGATTTCAATCAAGTAACATGATTTGGTAGAATTACGGCATCCACCAGCAGGGTCCAAACGCACCTTTTTAACTTTATTGGAATCTTGTCAGAGGGGGTTTTATGTGCAGATTTTGTTCCAACGATTATGAAAAATCAAGGTAAATTGCGCTGTCAAGTGCACCTACATTTATATTTCTGCATTTATCAGACGCTTTTATCCAAAGCGACGTGCGTTGCATTCAAGAAACACATTGACATTCTAATCAGTTCTTGCTTTCCCTAGGAATCGAACCCATGACCTTGATGTTGCAAGTGTCACTCTCTACAGTTTGAACACTTCCTTCACAGCGGTGCACTTTCGTTCCTTCCTAAAATCCAAATCAGCCAGTGTTTTAAAATGCAATCTACTGTTGCTGAACTGTTCGATTTGATAATTCATGTTATTAAAAGCGCATTAAGTCTGAAAAGAGACATTGTTTTTGTGTGCGCGCTCAGAGGCGTAGCTGAACACAGATGAGCAGACGCCTAAACGCATCTGCAAAAATGCTCTTTTGTAGAGTATTGATGTAAACTCTGAGGCTATGTTTTAAGTAATCGCACACAGTTGAGAAAGGAAGCACGTGTGTAACAAAATATATTTGATTAGCCTTTAAAGTGACCACAGTTTAATAATCTTGCAGTCCATCGTTAATGATGACCAAACAACAACTGACAAAGAAAAATCACTCTCTGATCTTGAATGAATGACTTAAGTAACTTAAATAAGGATTAATCTATATTTAATACGTACTGTAAGACTATGCTGTGCTATTTTACGTTTGATTATTGCATTTTTTGTTTTTGCTATTAATGCTATTATTTATCGGAATACCATCTTCCTGAAAAATTATTTAATTTGTATATTCTTTGTTCTCATTGCTCACTGTTTACTTGTCTTAATTATTTTGAGAATGTATCTTAGTTTTTACTGAAGTATCGATAATTGTGAAATAAGATCTTATCACCCTCCAATAATCGTGGTAAATAATTTTGATTTCAATATTCGTGATTAGGATTTTTGCCATAATTGAGCATTCCATATTTCTGAAAATTCAGTCGTTTTAGTCTGAATCCACTGGAGCTGGAGTTTCGTGTGAGAGCAGAAAGTCATGGGAATTCGCCGCTTGTCCGAATGGAAATCTGCTTGTTTTGAAAACAAATCCCATATTAGTGGTTTCATACATTGCAACACTATTGCCAGTGGGCCTTTTGTTGCCTGTGAAATTTCTACGAAATCGACCGCACCTCTAGGGTCTATTCACACAACACGGTTTTTGCTTTCCACTGCTTTTCTGAACATGCACTAGATGGATGTATTTGACCGTTGACCGAAGTTAAAAGAAGTTTAAATATCTTCTTTTTGTGATTCATACAAGTTTAGAAAAACTTGAGAGTGAGTAAATGATGACCATTTTAAATTTTAGGTGAACTGTCCCTTTAAGACCCTGGATTTTTTCTTTACACTGACCTACGTCTCACATTTTTAACTCCCAAAACCCGTTCTGTGTAAATGGGGCGTAAGGGACTTTTAGAACGGCGTGACTTGAGACACAAACTCAGTGGTCAAACACATCAGTCCAGTGTGTTTTTACATTGGAAAAAAAGGTGGAAGTAGCGCAGTGGAAAGTGTGATACACCGAGCCAAAGCATCTTCAGACTTTATCAGCTGGCATCTCTTCAGAGCTGCTTTGTGTCCAATGTTCTCACTATGCAAAAAATATGTAAAAATGCACCATGTTGGACAAGGAAACAGATTTGTGAGTTTATTCAAAATCTGGGTTGTTTATACCTGTTGAACCACTTTTTGTTTTGCCAGTGAATTTTAAATGGTTATTGATTTACCTGTATAATAGTATAATTTACCTGTATAATAGTATAACCTGTATAATTGATTTACCTTATTCCTCAACTATCTCTAATGTCTTCTCAGGACGAGCACTACGAGGATGAGGAGGAAGGGGGGGAGGATGTCATCCTGGGCTCCAGTTTCGGCAGGAGGAATGTGGAAGTGTATGACTTGCCAGAGAGCGAAGAAGTGTTCCTGCCATCAAACATGGACACCACTCAGCTAATGTTCAAATTTAAAGAGGTAGCAGGTCTTGTGCTTTTCATCTTTTGCCAGATTGCCAGTAACAATTTCTTAAGTTTTTGTATGTTCTGTTTTAATTTCAGCTCCAGATAAAACACACCATCGCAGAGGCGGAAGTAGATGAACTAAAAGAGAGAGTACGGACTTGCTAATCACCTTCTCCATTGATATCAAGCGTATAGCAGTTGCTGTGTGTTTTAACGGTGACGTGTGGTTGATGTTGTAGTTGAGGGAGTCGGAGGAGGAGCGTGCGGCGTGGGAGGCGAGGGAAGCTCAGCTAGAGAGGAGCGTTCAGGACAACTCTGAGAGAATCGATCAGATGGAGAAGAACTGGCTGGAGGCTCAAGCTCTCTGTAAAAGCATCAATGAACAACTCAATGACACGCAGAGCCAGTATGAAGCTCTGGATAAAAAATACTGCAAAGCCAAGAAGCTGCTCAGAGAATATCAGCAGAAGTGAGTCAAGACAGCAACTCTAACCGCCCCATTAATGTCACCTTTTGATTTTCTGTTGTGTTATGCAGTGTTTATACAGGGAGTGCAGAATTATTAGGCAAGTTGTATTTTTGAGGATTAATTTTATTATTGAACAACAACCATGTTCTCACTGAACACAAAAAATTCATTAATATCAAAGCTGAATATTTTTGTATCAATATTTTAAGTAGTTTTTAGTTTTAGCTATTTTAGGGGGATATCTGTGTGTGCAGGTGACTATTACTGTGCATAATTATTAGGCAACTTAACAAAAAACAAATTTATACCCATTTCAATTATTTATTCTTACCAGTGAAACCAATATAACATCTCAACATTCACAAATATACATTTCTGACATTCAAAAACCAAACAAAAACAAATCAGTGACCAATATAGCCACCTTTCTTTGCAAGGACACTCAAAAGCCTGCCATCCATGGATTCTGTCAGTGTTTTGATCTGTTCACCATCAACATTGCGTGCAGCAGCAACCACAGCCTCCCAGACACTGTTCAGAGAGGTGTACTGTTTTCCCTCCTTGTAAATCACACATTTGATGATGGACCACAGGTTCTCAATGGGGTTCAGATCAGGTGAACAAGGAGGCCATATCATTAGATTTTCTTCTTTTATACCCTTTCTTGCCAGCCACGCTGTGGAGTACTTGGACGCGTGTGATGGAGCATTGTCCTGCATGCAAATCATGTTTTTCTTGAAGGATGCAGACTTCTTCCTGTACCACTGCTTGAAGAAGGTGTCTTCCAGAAACTGGCAGTAGGACTGGGAGTTGAGCTTGACTCCATCCTCAACCCGAAAAGGCCCCACAAGCTCATCTTTGATGATACCAGCCCAAACCAGTACTCCACCTCCACCTTGCTGGCGTCTGAGTCGGACTGGAGCTCTCTGCCCTTTACCAATCCAGCCACGGGCCCATCAAGACTCACTCTCATTTCGTCAGTCCATAAAACCTTAGAAAAATCAGTCTTGAGATATTTCTTGGCCCAGTCTTGACGTTTCAGCTTGTGTGTCTTGTTCAGTGGTGGTCGACTTTCTGCCTTTCTTACCTTGGCCATGTCTCTGAGTATTGCACACCTTGTGCTTTTGGGCACTCCAGTGATGTTGCAGCTCTGAAATATGGCCAAACTGGTGGCAAGTGGCATCTTGGCAGCTGCACGCTTGACTTTTCTCAGTTCACGGGCAGTTATTTTGCGCCTTGGTTTTTCCTGCACGCTTCTTGCGACCCTGTTGACTATTTTGAATGAAACGCTTGATTGTTCGATGATCACGCTTCAGAAGCTTGGCTATTTTAAGACTGCTGCATCCCTCTGCAATATATCTCACTATTTTTGACTTTTCTGAGCCTGTCAAGTCCTTCTTTTGACCCATTTTGCCAAAGGAAAGGAAGTTGCCTAATAATTATGCACACCTGATATAGGGTGTTGATGTCATTAGACCACACCCCTTCTCATTACAGAGATGCACATCACCTAATATGCTTAATTGCTAGTAGGCTTTCCAGCCTATACAGCTTGGAGTAAGACAACATGCATAACGAGGATGATGTGGTCAAAATACTCATTTGCCTAATAATTCTGCACTCCCTGTATGCTGTCATTCAAAGCTTTGGGGTTTTAAAGAAATTCATATGTTATTCAGCAAAAATGACAGCATAATGTAGAGCCTTTATATAGAATGCATTCATTATGCCTTGTAATGCATCTTATAATATACATTGTAATATAATAAAATACATTGTAATTCACTTTTAGAACCAAAAACTATTTAATAAGGAATGTAATTGTAATTAGTAAGGAATGTATTATATTGCTTTTAAACTCATGAAAAGAAATATCGGATTATTTATAATGCATTATAAATAATAGCTTTAAGTAAAGTGTTACCAGTATTTACATTTCAAGTAAATGCTGTTCTTTTGAAAAATGTATCACACAAAAATGAAAAGATATGTAAGGTTTCCACAGCACAACTGCTTTCAACATTGATAATAATAAGTCTTTCTTGAGCAGCACATCATCATATTCGAATAATTTCTATAATGGCAAAGCTGTATTTTCAGCATCGTCACTTAAATGACTAGTTTCAAAAAGTCATTAAAAAGTCTTCATTTACTCGTCCTGTTTTTTTTTCTGATGTTTGTAAGAATGCCCAAGAATGCTCATTTCTGTTCAAGGAAAATCAGTTCTGTTGAACCTTGAAAGTGACACAAAAGCTCAGTAAAAGTAGACTGTGATCCATATCTTCAGAAGTTATACAGATGTTTTGGAGCAAACGGATTTCAATCCTTCCTCACACAAAGCTGTCATCAAAACTCTGGGAATGTCGTCTTTGTAAAATGTTCCTTAGGCCTTCCGAGAGTCTGATTGGCTGTGTGTGTGTGTGTGTGTGTCTCGCAGAGAGGAGGAGTTTGAGCAGAGGGAGGACGAGTTAAGGAGAACTCTGGAGGAGAGAGAGGCTACATATAAAACTCAGATAGAGGATCTGCAGCGGAGGGTGAGAACACGCCTCATGTGACCGCTTGCAACAGGAATGAACTCGCACGTATTAAGCTTTCATGTTCTCTGTCTTCCACCTATCAATCTCTCTCAATGTAGTTGGCAAACCTTGAATCTGGCAGTGGTCGTCGTGAGTCTTTATTGTCGGGCAGCAAGTCTGCAGATTCGCTTCTTTTGGGTGAGTGTTGTTGGTTTTTTTAATAGCTGTCTGATTGCGTGAAGGATTCATTGATTGGGAGGTCATGCTGAGCCCATACTGAAGGTATAAAGAGCATTCATATTTAATGAGACAAATATTGTTTATTATACGATTGGTTGTCTGTTCACCACAGCATTCTAAGACCATGTTGTTTGGCACTGCAAACGCAAAAATACTTCAGAATCAAGGCTTAAAAGAAGCACTAACCTCTAAGCGCTTTACCCAGGGTTAAAGGTAACCTTCAACTGGGATGGAAAAGATGTCAATCATGGGTTAAACATAGTGTGAAGGCCCTTAAAAGAACACGTTTGCTGATGTTTTTTGTTTTTGCTTGTCTGTGGGTAGGAATTTCTGACTATTATCTTAAAGAGAAATATTAGGATTGTTATCTTATTGCTGGACGATTATTAAACCCTTAAATTAGCGAAATTTGTAGGACGAAAAGGTCTATTGTAGTGCCAAATGTGTTTATAAATCTCTGTTGGTGAGTATATGAAATGGTGTTAATCGCCAGTTGGCAGGTAATATTTTTATGATTTCTATGCAATGCAATGTTGTGAGAACATAGCGGTAAAACCAGCATGAAGGACAGTTGCAGGCCCGCGACTCGTCATATGAGTTTAAGCCTGGCCAATTTAAATATTCAAGGACATTTTCAAGTTTTCTTGCATTAGAACGAACAAATTATTAAAAAAGTGTGAAAAATGCCTATCCTAGTAAACATAGCTGGTTATGTCTTAAGTGAATTTAAACCGTGGAGAGAGACGTGTACCAGTATCAGTGTATTAGTTAAAGTGACAGCAGCCTAATATTTCTTCTGCGGTCTGTTTTTAATGTTGAACAACAAAGAAAAAGAAGGTCACGAATATAAAGATCACTTTCAATCAAAAAGCTTTTTGACATTAGTGTTGAACACGAGTGAAATCTGCATGTGGAACTTTTTTGTTCTCACACAAAACTCCCGATTGCCCTATTAAAACGACTGGATTTCACCCACAAACTTTGCAGACCTGGAAATTCATTTGTCCCTGAGAAAACTGTGCACAAATGGACCAGAGCATCTTAAATTCTACTCATACTGCATGTAATACAATACATTTACAGGGAATGAGTGAGTAATTCAGACAATTGGTTAATGCATTGGTTAATGATGTTAGTGAATTGCTCTCCAGGACCAGACTGGAGTGAGGTGGTCCCTGAGACGGAGCGCTTGGACACCAGCGCCCATCGTGCAAGGGCCCATCTGGCTCAGAGGTCCAAACGCCAGCCACCGTCCCGAAGCAAACTGAAAGAGACGCTCAGCTCCCCGACGGGATGTGTGCAGGTCACAAAGAGCTCCAGATGTTCATGAGCCGTTGACTGCTGTAAAAACCCAGTTCCTCTCTTTTGGACGATAGCATGACATGTTGGATGCACTTGTGTTTTTTTCAGGGTGATGATGAGAGTGAGTCTTTGAGTCCCGAATCTCCTCCGCCTCGTAGGAGATCAATCCAGGAGAGCTTATCCCTGCCGGTGGCCATATCTTCCCCTTCACACCACCCAAAGGATGAAGGATCTGCTTTGAGCAGCAGCCAATCAGTGCAGAGGGATCCACAGGGCCCCGCCCTCTCGCCCCTAAAAGACTCCTCCCCCTCCAGCTTCATGCGGAATGTAAAGAAGAGAGAGTCCAAAGGCAAGGGCAAAGAGGTCAAAGGTAACAAGTTGGATTTAGGATCCCATGTTTTTTTAATGTATTTTTAATATACAATTATCTATTTTCCACCTAGCAACCGCAGTGAGATAAAAAATATATATTGTTCAGTAATTATGGAGTTTGGATGAACCATTTCCAAATGTAATGTATGTTTCCTGGCCCAAAATAGTCACTGATCTATGATTGGATCATAATTGAAGTGATTATTATGTTTCTTGCATGTTATACTAATTATTGAAGTGTGTAGCTTTTCATTTCTTAAACAACCATGTATGAAGAGACACATTATGTCCATATTTCGGGATGACAATGTGAAGATCCATTGATGAGTGACTGTGACTCTTCTGCTCACCAAGGCAACATTTATTTGATCAAAATGCAAACTAGTTTTCTGTTTTAATCATTTTGAAATATAATTTATTCCTGTGATGTAAGCTGTATTTTCAGCATCATTACTCTAGTCTTCAGTGTCACATGATTCTTCACAAATCATTCTGATATGATGATTTGTTAATTTCTTATCAATGCTATAAACTATTGCTTTATGATGAATTAAAAAGTCAAAACGACAGCATTTTATTTTTTGGAATGTCTTCAATGTCTGTAAAAGGATCAAAAGTGACTATATTAATATAGTATAGTATTATTAAAGTGACTATGTGTCTATATTAATTATTAATCTCTTTAAAAAACATGCAATTATTGCTCAAAAGTGTTAATTTCTCAAAGAAAACTAACATTGCATCTATTGATAGTGGCATTTGTTTGCTCATCCTGACTGTGTTCCCTGACCTAATTCATGAAAGGCATGTCAAGTTTCAAGTGCTTTCAATTCTTCTTACAACAAGATTCAATAATGCCCGTTCACACCAAGAGCGAGAGCTATAATGATAAAGATATTGTTCTAAACATCTTTCTGAATGTAAAAGAATAGCAGAGTTCACACCACAAGCATTTAAAGAGACACGACAAAACTCAACGGATATTAAACAGAGCGTTATCGTCTGCTGGTGTGGACACTAATATAGCTATCATTATAGTTATATTACTGTGATCATTCTTGCTGTGAGTGGGCCTTTAGTCTGGCTGCCGTGATCTCGAGGCATTTTGCACTGAAATGGCACGTTAAAGAAGCGTAACTGTTAAGTGAGTTACTATGAAGAAAGTACAGATCAATTCATGTTATCCTGGCCTTCACGTGTGTGTCTGTGTTTGTGATCCGATACAATTCTGTTGTTTATTCCAGATGAGTCTAGTGATGCAACTGGAAAAGCCAAAAGAAGATTCCCAGATTTTGGGTTTGTAGAAAAAATCCTTCTATTTTCTTACAATATCAATAAACGAGCCTATAATGCTTTACTTATTGTATGTGTCGTTTAATGCATGTTTTTGACTCTGTTGTTTCTGATAGTGGCTTAAGGAAATCTGGAGGAAAGGGGAAAAAAATAAACAAAGAATCTACGAGGTCATCATTGGACAGCAGGTATACGTGAACACACACACAGATGACATTTTCACACTTGATGTGGATCCAAATCCATTTGACAGTAGAGTTTTGTCTGGTCCTCTGTTAGGAAGCACAATGTTTTCAAATGCACGCCTGTGTACTTGACGTGGCCAATGGTTTTTGCATTGAACAGATTTTGTATTTCCAAAGTTTGCCTGTTTTTTTCCCCCCTCACATGCTTTTATGGTATGTTGGAAAACACTGACAAGCGTTAGATTTTGAGTAAATGTAGAGTCCATATTTACAGGGTTGAATCTTCTTCATAAACCTCTGCAAATCCTGCCTGATGGCGATCCATCAGTGTTCAGACTGAAATTGTGGACTTCTGCTTGTCCACTCACTGACCACATGTTCTCTATGGGAGAAGATCCGGGGAGTTGCCTGGCCACGGGTCCAAAACATAAACGTAATGATCTCTGAGGCACTTCATTATCACTCTTGCCTTGTTGCCTTCACCTTTTCTTCTCCAGACAGTCGATTTTCCAGATATGTCTCAAGGGGCTTCATCAGTACTTCCTGCAGAGTTTGACTCTGTCCCTGTTCTTTGCTGCCCTTCTTGCCCTCGGGTGGTTGTCTGAAGGTCTTGGTGCTCTAGATGCATCATCTGATGCCACCATTGAGCAGCTCTGCAATAAGTAATGACTTGATCCCTTAGATCTCTTCAGGAGGAGACAGGATGTCCCTCACTGCGTTTGAGCCTCTGTCCATGAAGTTGTTGACGATCGGGTAAATGGTTCTGTCATGTGCAATATTCCTTGCATGTGAGGCCATTTTATCCCACTGGGTCCTGGACATGCCCTGACATTTGTGCGTCTTTCATGGCTAAAAATCTGATCACACGATATCTGCTACAATAATTTATTAGCCGCATGCATGTTGAAGTTTGTTGTTTTGAGAAAATTACATTTATAAGTTATAAGTGGGGAAAAAATAGTCATAAAACCCACACAGGTGTTTCGGTGTGGCCACATTAGAAACTTACTATTTATTGGTTTGATAATAAACATTTGATTACATAAAGATATTTGTTTTTTATATGAATTACTTCATTTAAAAGTATATACAGTAGTACCTCAAGATACGAAAGGCTCAACTTACGAAAAATCCAAGTTACGAAAGCAAAGATGACAATTTTTACTGCTTTACATAAGAAAAGTTTTCAAGATACGAAAGGTTTCTGAAAGTCCGAGATTCGCCCCATAACAATTTTGAAACTCGCGCCGCCACCATCCTCCTGGTCTCCCATTGGTTCCTGATGCTAGCCAAGCCATGAGATCCTTCTCTCTAATTGGACAGCATCCCTCCCATCATGCATCTTCTATATGTACGTGCTGGCGTGCTTTAGCTCTGGAGACAAAGATGGAGATCATAAAGTACGAAGCTGGTATCTGCCGTTTGTCCTCCTCCTCCTCTGCCGCCACTTTCGGAGATCGCCTCACTCGAAAGGTAAGCTTCGACTGTGGTATGGTTCGTTAGTCACGGAGAAGGAAGGAGGCAGGGTCAGCTTACTGAGACTCACGAGCTTTTATTTCTTTAGAGTCTTAAATCAAAACACAAAACAAAACATAAGCAGGTGCGTTTCACTCCCACTGTCCCGCTTCTCTCAGCTGAGTCACACTTCTCCCTCTGAGTTCCGTGTCACTCGCAATCTCTCTTGCCGACTCGTGTCTCGCCCGGATCTCTCTCTCCGTCTTTCCCTTCCAGGCTGTTTATATCCACGCCCCCTTGCCACATCGACATTTTACGTTATTTCATTGTTTATAGGTCAATTTAGCTTTATTATGAAATTTAATGGGGTGTTTTTGGAGGGCTTGGAACGGATTAGCCATTTTACATGTAAAATGTGTTCCAAGATACAAAAAACTCATTATAAGAAGGCCGCCTCGGAACGGATTAATTTCGTATCTCGAGGTACCACTGTACTTTAAGCTTTCTAAAGAAATATCTCATGTTGGCATTTTTTCTGTTCATTTTTGTGATGCATTTTTGAAAGACGTTCACAGAGACTGTAATACAGAAAGCGTGTCCTGTATGTTTTCTTTTTTACAAAAGCACAAAGTTTTGTAGTTATTGTGATTGCCCTCAAATAAAAGTAGACCCTTACTTGTTTCTGTATGACAAAAACGTGCATATTTTACAAAAACTACTAGTACTTTTTTTTTAAGTTGATTTTGTTGCCATGTGAAAAATAATCCACCAAAACGCTCCAGCAAATTGGTCGACCATTGGAAGGGATCGGTCTGCTCTTATTATCCAATCACAATTATAGTGATTATCCCTCACTAGTACCCGTCTCCACTTTCCCGTGCTCTGTATTGCAAAAAACAGTGAAATTTGGGTTTTTGTGATAATGTTTTTTGGCTAATGAAGCATTTTGCAGTCAATTAAAATGCAGTTGATCACTCTGCACATTATTCTGGAAACATCTTGACAGAAGACATATTGTGAAACTCAAAGTTTGTCTCTGCCGTTAGTTTTGGCCACGGCTACTTCTGCGTTCGCTCTTCTCATGTCAGTTCTTGGTGTTGTAGGGGTTCAGCAGAGTTACTGGAGGAGCCCGGGGTCCGAGTGTCTCCCTCAGAGTCCATGACCTCCATCCCCACCTGCATGCCCTTCTCCTGGTTTGGAGAGAAAGATAAAGAGCGAGACAGAGAGCCGTCGTCCTCCACCAGCAGCCTCCCATACACCACTGCAGAGGCCAGCGAACACACACACAACTCCAAAAACAAGGTGACCACATCTTCTCACACGAGGCACGCGGAGAAAGATTATTTTGCACAGAGTTATTATAGATCTTCTAAACATGATTACCATTAATTCAATGAATCGTCTGAGTTTGTGTATGAGAATAAAACAATTATCTTACTATGTATAATGGGATACTTATTATATTGATCCTTGTAGTTACAGGGCTAAATATGTAAATTATAATATCTAAATGTAACACTTTTAAGCACTTTTCTAGCAATAAACATTAAACAAGCATAGAAATCAAGCAAACCATTAAGACTTTTGATGTTTTTAAAACTAGATGGTATTCAAGCTAAGTTAATCATATCTTAGACAATATGTTAGTTTATGATTCTCACAACAAAAACACAAGATTTGTACATTTAAGGCTTTAAAAAATGTCAAGGGACACCAAATTGTATTTTGATTCATTCATGATACAAGTCTGTCATCTATATACTGTTCAAAGGTTTGGTTTTGGGAAGGTATTTGAAAGTTTTTGACAGAAGTCTCTTCTGCTCACCAAGGTGAAAACTGAAATAATATAATAAATTTGTTCTATTTGAATATAATATAAAATGTCATTTTCAGCATCATTCCTCCAGTCTTCAGTGTCACATGATCCTTCACAAATCATTCTGGTGATTTGATCAAGAGGCATTTCTGATTATTATCAGTGCTTCATATTTTTGTAGTGACTTTGATGTATATTTTTCAGGATTCTTTGATGAATATAGCATTTAAAATAAATAAATATTTTGTAATAATGTAAAAGTATTTACTCTCACTTATGATCAATTGAATGCATCCCTGCCTAATTAAAATATACATTTTTTCAGCAACAGCAACAAAAACTCCTGCTGATCCCAAGCGTTTGAACAGTAGTGTGTGTACTATTGACTCCTTGTCTATTTTGTGTCATCACTTTTATAAGTGAGTTAAATAGGAGAACTAACCAGCAAACACACGACTAAAACAAAATCATAAACGCAACTAATATCTGGTGTCCAGCTAGATTTGGTCTAGTTTGTTTGCAATTGTGAGTTGCTAAGGAGAAGCAGAGTCTAAGTGCTTGGGGTTGAAGTCTGCAGCATATGGATAATCAGACGCTGTCCATGTGCTCAGAAAATGAATTCAGCCGGTCTCTAGCTGAAGTGTGTTTGGCTGAGGTTTCGGACAGTGATGTCTTATTATTAACCCTCTCCCCGAACAGACAAACCTCTCCTGGTCTTCTCTGTTCAGTCGCTCCTTAGATTTGGTACAGTATATTTTCTCTTACAGACGCTCCTAGATGTCAACTTGAATCTAACAATGTAGTGAAATTCTAGCTGAATATCCAAGCATTAATATATGTAGAATCACATTAGTGTGTTTGTGTTTGTTCTGACTGCAGTGCACTAGATGCATGTTGTTTTGTATGATTTAATCAAATTTATTTGTACAATCACTCTTCTCTAATTGCTTGTAGATGCATTACACTGCTTATCTGGTTTAGTATGTGCTGTTGTGTTGTAGGTGGTGGGGATTAACGAAATAGGTTATAACTGGGCGTTACAATGCAATATTAATTGGACCGTGTTGCCAGTATTGAATACTTTAATTCTGATGAGCCGATATTGATTCTTAAATCCCAAAATCGATGCATGAACCCTAACTTCACTAAAACATATTTCCGCCACATTTCCCATCCAGTAATCGCAATGAGTTTTGTTACTTTTGAATGGAAAACATGTCAAAATATAGCTACAAGAAGTGATCTTGGGGACCAAACCCCCATAAGTGGCCATGTAATGTGAAATGCTAGTAACACCAATAATTATAAGTTAATATAAAAACTGCATTAGATTTAAATATGTTTTGATCAGTTTTTATTTGTGTTCATTTTATGTCTAAAAATAAATAGCAATTGGATTTAATAGTTTTGACTTTTTAAAATTATAGTAATGCACCAACTGAACGGTTTTCATGTATAGTTTACACAGGATTAGTTGAGAGTTGATTTATTTTTCCCTTAAACTTACCTGTACTGTAGCTGATAAAAAACCAATTGAAATTAAATTGAATTGAATCAATAAAAAAAAGAAAGAAAAAAAATTGTAACATTTAAATGTAGGGCCCGATTCTCACTATTATCTAGTTATTTATTATCAAGCATATTACTAGAATATTGGCGGTTTATCAGTGCTTCTAAAGCACATATCAATGTCTTATTCTGCATGATCATATTCAACATCATTATTTTATGTCATAATTTTTTTTATGTCATAATTTTTTTTACTCAATACATAAACTTAACAACTACCTTGAAATTGGCAGTGTGAGGCAAAAGGCTTATTCTAATCTAAAGTAAATCTAATCTAAATTGTCAAAAAGTGAATTTGAGTGAATGATTTAATGACTTCACTTGTTTCATTACAGGAGAAATCAGCGTTTTTGAACGAACAATTCAATGGCAAACACATTATTTAACAGTCATTGGTTAGAATCTAGATGTTAATTAATACAATCTTTATTTGAAGCGTCAAGTTACTTACAAAAGAGGATTTGCTCTGTTTTGATCGCTACCGTACATCTCACTGTTTATATCTGACCTATAAACTTTTATCCTAGATCTTCTGTCATCATCTGAGTTATTGTAAGACAGAAATAATGACACTGTGTGGTTGAAAAGACCGTTATAATATATAAATAAATAAATAAAAGGAGCACGTCTGTTATCGGCTGATGCCATTGAACTAAAAAGCTGTCAGTGAAGAACGTTCTAGTCTAGTGGACTTTCTAGTCATTATCCAGGACTGTTGATGATATCGCTCCTGTTTTTCCTCTGAATATTGAAGTTCTTTATCAACAGTAAATGTTAGAAAAGGTTTTCTATTGCTAGACGCACTAGTCCTTGAATTTGTTTCTCTCAAATATGTTTGCAGTTTTGCTGCATGATGACGTTTTCTTTCTGGTAAAAACAACAACAAACAGATAAGGCATATAACTGACTAAATGAAATCAATAAGTTTATGAATGTTGCAATCAGTAAAACGAGCATACAGTACCATTCACAAGTTTGAATTGGGATTGTTTTTATGATTATTATCAGCTGCTTGTTTTGTGGAAACCATGAAACACTTTCTTCAGGATTCTTGAATGGATCAAATCTACAAAAGAACAGCATGTTTTAAATTGATCTACAGTGGAACCCGGTTATGTCGACGGCCTCGGGGGTTGCAAAAAAGCGTCAAGGTAACAGAGGATGGAGATAACCGAAAGCCAATATGGCAATTTATTTGATGAAGCGATCGGCATGCTATATAAATGTACACACACTGTATATGTTTGCTAACAACAAAAGGCATATGTGCACCAACTAACAGCAGAGATTATAACGGCTACTCTATGTTGGGAATATACCTTTAAGTAGAAGTATGTAGTTGTGTGTGCTGTTCTTGTGTGAGCGCGCGCGAGGAGGAGAGTGTGTTTGAGTGAGGAGAGAGATGCCGCTCTACCGCTGACTGTTATATAGCATAATCTACTGTTTCTATTTTCCTTCTTTTATTTGTGATGTTTGTCAGAGTGTTTTCTTTTTCCTGGTTTGTACTTGCACTCTTTACATGTTTGAGAAGAGTGTGAAACCCATCTATAAAGCTCGTCATCTGGGCAGTCGTCAACCACTGACAGCCAGTGCAAGATTTACCAGTATACGATAAAAACCAATTTCGATTCTCGATACAAACCTTTATCCATATTCTCCAACATTGCAAACACAATTTCGCTCACAGCGTAAACAGTCACAACACGCATAAACACATTCACTCATAACACAGTCATTTCGCTCGGACAAAGTTCTGATAGTATTGCACACGCGGTTACTATGGTTTCGCGGCTGCACGGCACTGCGCCGCAAGAGTGAGTGAAGCATCATTGGAGTGAGCGACCGTACAGACCGTGATGCACGTGCAACGTGAACTCAGCGCATGCGCAGTGAACTCCGTACGATCATGAGTCACGAGGATCGAGATAACTGATGTGAAGTGGCGAATTTTGTGCAGATTTTTGTAAAAATAGGGAGTTTGGCGGTTCCACTTCAAAAACGTCGACATAACAGGTTTGGTGAGATAACCGAGCTCGAGATAAGTGGGTTCCACTGTACTTTGTTGTAAACATTATAAATATCTTTACTGTTACTTTTTAATTAATGCATCTTTACAAAATAAAAGTATTCAATTTTTTTTTAAAATAAAGACATTAAATGTCATGAAATTCTCTATTATTTAATATATAAACAATTTTGTCATTTTTAAAGATATATTTATTTATTTGTTATTTTTCGTAATTACATATTGTTCACATTATGTATCTATTGATTGCAACATTTCATGATGTATTTAATTGCATATTTAATATTGTCTGTTAAATCCCTCCATACAGAGGGATAAATGTGCTGCACATAGACACACACACACACACAGCGTATTATGCACCATCAACAGGACCAGCATTTATTTGTTTGATTGTTTGTGATTAAACGTAATTGATTATGAGATGCTTCAGTTCATTCTTTAGGCGTAAACAGCTGAAAGTCCCCCAATAACAAATGCTGCTTTCTGTGCCCGTTCCAGAGTTTGTCAGTGCTAGATGATTCGAACCCCAGCAGTCCTACTTCCGATTTTTCTGGGCTGGTGGCGGAGCCCAACCTATCGGGCCGCTCTCATACGTTAACCTTCTCGTCCAGCGAGGTGAGTGCAGATCAGACGTGACGCTCTCACCGCCGTTTGTTTGCAGGGCTTTCCTGTGGCGTAAAAACGATCCTCCGGAAGGTCAAGTATTGTCTCGTTCGCTCGTGTAGCTCCTGAGTTGTAGTTATTTTTACTTCGAAGCGCTGCATACGTGTCTGCTGTTTGGCGAGAGGATCCAGGGCATGTTGCGTGAACATTTGTATTGAGTGTTTAATGTAATGGAAACAATGGTCCTGAAAGAGCCTAATGGTGAAAATGTGTTAGTTTGTTTCTTGTTTTTTATTTGGAGATGAAATCTGGCCGGTGTCATGAGATTCACCATTGTCGTGTGTGTGTGTTTGTGTAGATGCTGGATGAGGAGCCTTGCTCTGGAGGGAAGGAATATCACTGGCAGAACCGTCCGGTCTCTGATTGGACGTCCCAGCAGGTGTGTCATTGGCTGATGGGTATGAACATGGATCAGTACACACCTGAGTTCAGTACACAGGCCATCGATGGACAGCAGCTCCTGAACCTGGACAGTGACCGACTCAAGGTGAGCGGGAAGGATATGATGTTAACCATGTTCTGAAGAGACCTTGTTGTAATCTGATGTTAACTGGGCATAAGTGCAGCCTCAAATACGTGTTTTGTCATTTGTAATATTGGTTACGCTTTATTTTGATGGTCCACTTCAGACATTCAACTGACTATAAGTAACTTTATAACTGTCTAACTCTCATTAGAGTATGAGTTGACTGTCTGCTTAATATCTGCTAAACGATACTAAAATCATTTATTCCAGTTTACACATTTCTCTTGCTTTATCATTTTTATCCAGTATATTGCCCACCCTTAATAAGAATGACATTTAATTGATTTGTGTCATTTGTACCAGAGTATTCCATTCCTGATCCTGACCGCTTTGATATACCAGGTTGAAGAATAAAGGAAGGGTTGAAAGCACAATATTTTAGAAAATGCATCTCTCCAGATTTAAAGACGCATTACAATCACTGCAACATTTAAGACATTCATTTTGTGTATTAATGCTACTATCATCCGTTGTCACACTTGTGTTCTAAGGGTTAGTTCACTGTGACAGCTGTGGAACAACCACTTTGACACTTCAAAAAGTTCATTAAGGAGATTGTAAAACTAATCCATATCAATTGAGAGTCCAAGTTTTCTGGAGAGACTTGATCGCTTCATACGATGAACCAATTGAATTTAGGCTTTTATTCATATATAAACATTGATCAGTGAACATAAACAAACATGTCTCGTAATACAAGAATGAATCTCATTGGTTCTTGCTGAAGCTCAAACGTTCTGCGTAACACGAGAATGACACGAGCATCTGTTTACTAAAACCGATGTGTGTGTTGATGGATGTTTATATGTGAATAAAAACCTAAATACATTTTGATCATCATGCAAAGTGATTGTTTTTCCACAGAAAGTTTGGACTAATCCGCTTGATTCACATGGATTAGTTTTGAGATCTCTTATGAACTTTTTAAAGCATCAATGTGGTAGTTGTGTACCTGTCAAACTCTGATTTCATCCAAAAAAGTTAATTTGTGTTCTGAAGATCAATGAGTCTTTCGGGTTTGGAGAGACATGAATTGATAGGACCATCCCTCTAAAGGTGTTGTGAAACCCTCTCCTGCAGGCTCTGGGTGTGTCCAGTCAGAATGACCGTTCCACCATTAAGAAGAAACTGAAGGAGATGAAGAAAGCACAGGAAAAGATGGAGAAACAGCGGGAAAAGCGTGAGAAAGAGGCCAGACGCAGCGGACGGCTGCCTGCCAGCACTGACTCGATCTGCTGATGATGTTCATGTCACACTGTTGTTCTTCTCTTGATGTTTGGCACTCTCCGTTCCTGTCAGTGAATGTCCTCTCATAGAGTACGGTCAGTGACCTTCATGCTGAAACACTAATGAAGCTGCTTAATCCACACAAGATGAGTCGAGTATAGAGGTTCATCTACAGGTAGTGAATTTAATAAGAAAAGTGTTTACAGACTCCACCCGTTTTGGGCCTGTTACCTTCACTGTAAAAAAAAAAAGTTTTTTTTAATCAGTATTTTTTTCTTTTTTATCGTTAAAAATCTAAATCTCACGAGGCAAGATAAATGTACTTGTACAAGAAGAATGCTACTTTTTTTCTTTCTTTAAAAAAAAAGCTTAATTTGCCAGTGAAGAAAAATACATTTAATTCATATTCTCTGAAATCTCTGAAATTTTTTCCAGACAAAATACTGATTAAGAAAATACTTATTTTTGCAGTTTTCTAAGTGAGAGATTCTTCTTTTAAACTAGCTTGTGATAAAATGAATATGTTTAGCAGACCAAAACTTGTATTAGTTTTAATTGTATTTTATGAAACCACTGTAGCGGCTATAAAGGAAAAAAAACACTCACTATCAAGGGATTTATAAATATCTAGATGCCTATTTTCACAACTCTGCCACTAACACTGTGGCACGAACAGTGCTTTTAAAAAGATTTCAAGTTGTATTTTTAGTACATTTTGCTGGAACCTTGTACAGTTTGGTTGATATTGAGCACTATATTTTTACTATAACAAAGGGGAACATGGTTTATAAATGTAAAAATGAAATATTTTATACACAACTATTGGCATAGCTTTAAGGAAAAGGCATTAACTTTTGTACACATTTTCTACTAAGTAGAATAGCTTGTTGGTTAAAACCACTTTGCTAATTCTGAAAAGCAGAGAGTGAAACTCAGTGAAAGGTGTTTGTACATCTGATCTCCGTGAATATGTGCTGTTGGTTGTTTTTATTTGGACGGTTACTGCTTTTAATCTTATGGAAATGGTCCAGAAATACTTAATTGTTACAAAATGTAGCATAGTTTTATTAGTGGCAGATTGTATTTGACTCATAAGAAAGGATGTAATGAATACTGGATTATCATCGGATTGTACGCTTGCACCTGTCATCATGATTCTGTCTGTGGTTATATTTTTCTACCTTGTTAACATAGATGATTTTGGACACAAAGACTGTAAGACAAAATCGAGCTTTCTGTCTGGTACAAAGTGCATGATCTGCAAATTAAATGCTTTCACCTCTCGTAGAAAAGGTTGTGTGTGTTCAATCCAAATCTGATCCAAATCCATCTCTAGTTTGACAAAAACATGTTTTTTTCAGCTTTTTTTTTTTTTCTATGAAACTTACCCACATTCAAGTGTTTATTTAAAGAAAATGCATGGAGTCAGAATAAAAATGATATAAACTAGCTCAGGTCTTTCTTTTTACATGTTTTCAGATATTTATACAACAAAATATTCTAGGAGCCATGACAGTTTTATGAAAATGTGTGTGTGTGTGTGTCATGTTAGGTGCTCATGGAAGAGGTGCGTTTTGAGTAGTCTTTTAAACTTCGACAGGGAATCTGTATTCCGGATGCAGATTCATTAAAAACACACACACACATATATATATATATATATATATATATACAGTATATATATGGATTCTAACATGGATTGTAGTATGTAACTTATTTATTTTAGAAAACCTACATGAACTGTCTTCACATCCATTAAAACTCAAGTCAATAGTCGATTAAGTAATTGTGACTATAAAAAGTTAATTATGAGAAAAACGTGCAGAAAAGCCCACTGTGAAGCTGCAGTTCCAGTCTGTCTCCAGTAGAGGCCACTAGATTTGAACTTTTATTGAAGGATGAGTTTCAAACTGCTGAAGCGCATAATTCACACAAACATGCGGTCACTGCAGTGCCTGATACTGGTGAAGCGAATCATTTAACACTTTAAAACTTCATGCTACACACAATTTCTAAAAAAAATAAAAAATAATGTAAATGTACACAGAAAACGGTCTCCCAGTTATGCTGGTACCAACAGTTTAAAGCAAAAGTCCATCTCATGAGGACAGATTAATAAATACATACTGACTTACATAATCCAATATGCAAGCAAGAAAACACACTGGGTTTCACTCAAGAAGTGATACACACCAGAAGAGCAATGCATTATTGTCTAGCTGGGATGTGATGGCACTAGCAACACTTGTGCTAACATAACGCTGGTAAACGTTCTCATAACACTGTCTCTTTCCTCATGGTCCCAGTCGGATGAAGCTAGACGCTGCGGAAGGTGGTCATGTCCTTGGGTTCTTTGCTGGGAACACACCAGTCGTCCGCCTCGTGGATGGTTTTATAATGTTTCCAGGCGGATTTGTTGTAAACGGGAAGTCTCTCGATGGACTCGGTGGACAAAGCCTTCAGGGATTAAAACAACACATAAGAAACCGAATTCAGGAGAGAAAAAGAAAAGAAGTCAAACACGATTCAACACATAAAATCTTAGTTGTGTTGCTGAATATAACAAAAACATGTCCAGTCCATACATTATAATTACTGTTTTAACAAGAATAAGAATAATGATGAAATGTATTATTTATTTGATCAAATACAGTAAAAACAGTAATACCTTGCGATACGAGCGTCCAGACATACTA
Source organism: Rhodeus uyekii (assembly GCA_037043235.1). Taxonomy (NCBI): domain Eukaryota; kingdom Metazoa; phylum Chordata; class Actinopteri; order Cypriniformes; family Acheilognathidae; genus Rhodeus; species Rhodeus uyekii. The sequence goes on along the minus strand of JAWRVZ010000308.1, from coordinate 150,183 downwards.
GTATTCTGAGATACGAGCAAGCCTTCAAGTTCATTTTTTATTTGGAAATACATAAATATTTGAGATACGAGCAGCTTACAGACGTGACGCTAGGTGTTCAGCACTCAGAGCAGCTCAAGCCGTCTCAGTTCACGTGTTCATTGACTTCTCTGAGCATCTTTTGCGAGTCTTTCTGTGGTGTATCTTATATACATTTATGGTGTGATTGCATATGATCTCCACTAGAGGCAGCTTGGTTTTACAGCGGGGGTTACCGGGGGCAACGAGTGATTCACCAGTATTAAGCTGGGAGCAGCACGAGTTATGAGTGTCAGTAATAATAAATATGAGCTTCTGAGTCTATCCAACACACAACACGGGAAGAAACACTACACTTCCATATTGTGTTTGTGTTCTCTACGTTATCCCTCCTCCTCCTCCACACATGCCATCATTAGCTGCTACTGTATCGTCTGTCTCGAAGGTGAGAACTCATAATTAAAACCACATTTTATTTTATATCACAGGAATCCTTATATACTATAATTGTGTGTGTGTGTGTCTCTATAATAGTATATCTCTATATACACGTTTTTTTTCCATCGTTATTAGCACTAATAAGGGCATTTTTTTAGAGGACCGGAACGGATTCATTTTTTTCTGTTATTTCTTTCTTTCATTTTTTTCTGTTATTTCGGAACAAAATATTTGAGTTACGAGCTCGATCCTGGACCGGGTTATGCTTGTATCTCACGGTATTACTGTGTGTGTATTATACTGTCCCTGACAAAAGTCTTGTCGCTTATCTATTTAGTAGAAACAGCTGCTATTAACATTGCTTTTAGTAATCACTTGGTGTCACAAATAGCTCATGTGAAAAGCTAAAACTCTCCCAAATTATGCTTAGTGCACTGATTTACAAAGATTTATCATTTAATCAAGACAGAAAGGTCACATTTTGGCAAGACAAAAGTTGTGTCGCCTATACAGAAATTGAACAAATTTACTGCAAATACAAAAATGTCAGCAAATTAAATAGTGGTGCTGTGAGATCCAAATTTAATATCTAGTATGACTTCCATGAGCTTGAAGGACTGCAACAAGAATAACAAAGAAAGCAGTCTTGCATGCCTCCCAGAGATCATCAATATTCTTTGGTTTAGTCTTCCATGCTTCCTCTTTCATCTACCCCACATGTGCTCAATGATGTTCATGTCTGGTGCCTGGGCCGGCTAATCCTGGAGCATCTTGATCTTCATCGCCTTGAGGAACGTTGATGTGGAGATGGAAGCATGCGATGGAGATGGAAGCATGGGATGGAGATGGAAGTATGCGATGGAGCAGCATCCTGCTGCAGAATTTGGCCTCTTTTATGGTTGGGAATATAAGCGGTAGCTAAGATTTCTGGGTATTTTAGACTATTGATGTTGCCTTCCCCCCTGCAGATATCTCACACACCCCCAAACTGTATGTAACCCCAGACCATAATTTTTCCGCCACCTAACTTTACTGTTTTCTGAGTGAATCTCGGATCCATGCGGGCTCCATTAGATCTGCAATATTTGCGGTGACTGTGGAGTATTTCAACAGAGGATTCATCTGAAAAATCCACCGTCCATTCTTTTAGCAGGCTGTGGGTCTTGGCAAATGCCACACGGTTTTTCAGTTGTCTTTTGTTTAGTGCTGGCTTCTGAGCACTGATTCGACCATGGAGGCCATTGAGACAGAATCTGACAAACTCTTCTGGTTGACACAGGGACTTCAGGTGACCAGGTCTCGTGGAGCTCTGCTGCAGTGGAAAATGGGCCGGCCTTGGATTTTTGAGCCAACAAACGGTCCTCTCCAGCAGTTAGTTGCCTTACGGGGTCTGCCTGACCTGGGCTTGTCAAAAACATCTCCAGTCTCCACAGTTGATCCATATTTTTTGTGAAGATCTAGTGTACTGGGGTTCTTTTTATACACCTGAGACCTAATTGATCCATTATTAGTCACAGGTGAAGCTCATATGACAAGGAGACAATATTAGAAGACTTTTTGACAGTTTCGTTTTGCACTGAAACATTATTACAAAAGCTGTTGGGATTAAAATGAGCCATTTCTTGAAAAAATATAAAATCTTGATTAGAAATGTATTTCAGCAGTACTTCAGGTCAATTTGTACACAAGCAACAAGACTTGTCAGGGACAATAAATATATGTTTTCATGAATAGAATTATTTGATCACTTTAATGCATTCTTACCAATCCCAAATGTTTGAATGGTAGTGAATACACGTTTTTTTTTAAACCATTTATTTTGCATTGTGAAATTATACGTGACAATTACACACATTTGGGGAAGAAACATTTGTCTCATGACATTGCCATTTTATTAATTTCTACACACACACACACACAGGATATAGAGATACATCTGTCTGTTACTCACTCTAATGTAAATGACGGCATCTGTGCCGAATCCCTCCATAGAGTAGAGCTTCAGGTCACCCTGGAAATATCTGGCGTAAAGTCTGGAGAGGGGCAACCCGTACCCAAAACCAGCCTGAGCACACAACACAACACACACACCCTCGGGTTAATAAACACACTGTGTCTGCTTTGACCTGTCAGGAAATGTGCTATTCAAAACAATCTATTGGTCATTTTCATTGACAGAAACGTTGAGGCAGGAAAGTAAATAAGTCAACGAGATCAAGACATGCATGCTTGAGCTTCTGAGATCCATGAATCCATCTGAGCTCGCGCCTCCATCACTAATCCAGTTAAACATTAACACTGAAACTGAAAGAATGGGGTTATCCGACTGACCAGAGGAGTGGCTCGAGACGTGTCCATCTGAGGACGAGGTGCAGTGGAGTAGGTGTACGTGAACAAGCGGTCAATCTTCCTCAAGGGAACGCCGCCTCCACGATCGCTGACCTGTGACAGAGTCATCGAGGAGAATCATGACATCATGTGGGCTTTCAAAAGCTGCATTTATTTGATCAAAAACAGTCATATTGTGAAATATCATCATCATTTCCTAATTTCATATATTTTAAATAGGGCTGTTACATGATGTGCTGATTAGTTAATTAACCACCCAATAAATTTAGCTGAGAAATATTGTTAAATGAGAAAAGCATCAAATAGAAATATTTCGATTCCACAATTACGCAGACTTTTAAGACAAGACGTTTAGATTCAGTTTCAGAGCGTTTACTGCGGCACGAGTGCAGAGATTATGACAATTCACCCAAAATCATCTCTGACCGCGGCAGACGCCGGGGCGGGTGCGTTAAATGCACTCATCATTTTAACTATTTTTCCCATAACCAATTAGTTACTTTAATTCTTTAACTTAACGGCTCTAATTGTAAAACACAATTTATTCCTGTTATATAAAGCTGTATTTTCAGCATCATTACTCCAGTCTTCAGTGTCACATGATCCTTTACAATCATTCTGATATGATTTGATGCTCAACAGACATTTATGATTATCAATGTTAAAAAGTTCAGCTGCTTTATATTTTTGTTAAAAAACCAACACTTTGATGCATCAAAAGACCAGCATTTATTTTAAATTTAATTTATTTAATCTATTGGAACATTATAAAATGCATGTACATTCACTTTTGATTAATTGAAATATCTGATCCCAAATTCTGGATGGTAATGTTGGGAAATATGTGAAGAATCTGGTCATTCCCATGACTTATGAAGAAGGTCAAAGTGACGGACTGTAGAAAATAATTAACATTGAGATTTAACATGTAAGTTGAGGTGAGGGGACAGTGTGTCCGTACCTTCACGGTCAAGTCTTCGTGTCCGAGGACGATCTGCACATGCACTGGAGGATATTCCATGGCATCTTCATAAAGCTCCATGGTCGCACGCATGGCATTCTGCAGGAGTCACACGACATTTACAGCTCAATCAGCAAAGCCCCTTACCGCGTCACGCCACAGTAAACTCAAAAAAGCAAAGTACAGCACCTTACAGAGCTCAAACACCATGTGGTAGAGATGAGACGGCACGTACACCACAGCGATGGGCTTCTCTGGTCCTTTAACTGCACAGGAAACACTGAGTCAGCGTCACGCCAGACACTTCATGTGTGTGAATGTGTGCGCGGCAGAAAGTTACCATTGAACTCTTCCAGCACTAGCTCAGGTGAGTTCATATAATACCGGTCACACAGGTTTCGGGCATTTTCATACGCATCTACAAAACAAGGAAACCGTTTCAAAGCTGAATATAAAAGTAGATTTTTAGATTTTTTCTTCTATATTTCTGAAGAAATATAGGTGGCGCTTGTTAATACAATATTCTGGGTGGATGCTAGGATGCATTTTGATCACATTTCACCTCAGAAAAAAAGGAAACAAAATGTAATAGTTAAATATACAGTAATACCTCGAGATACGAGCATAATCCGTTCCAGGGCAGAAACTCGAATTGCTCGTATCTTGAATCATGTTTTCCCATAAGAAATAATAGAAAACAAATTAATCCGTTCCAGATCCGTAACAATGTAAGAAAATATGTTTGTATTGGTATACACACACAATTATACTACGTGTATACAGTGTGATATCAAATAAAATGATATCCATGATATAAAATATATTTTAATTATTGTTTTTACAGACAGTAGCAGCAGGTGTACATACATAGACACTTAATTCCGTACCTTACGTTTTTTTTTTACTTTTCTATTTTACATTATTGTTTGATTTGTAATCTTTACTTTGATCACTTTTGACTACCCTCACTTTCACTTGGCACAGAGCTTTTAGTGAAATGTCTCTCGTGACTTCTGCTTCTTTATCCACAACAACAGAAGCCTCTCCATCTCATCATTTATATTCAAACATAACTTCGATATAATCGTGACGCCCTTGGAAGGATTTACATTCTTGATAACATCCTTCTGCTTTAGTTCTAATGCGTTTCTTCTTCTCACTACCATCCTTACCACTCACTTTCTTAGGAATCGTCGCTATTATGAAGAGTAATGCACAAAATAGAGAGAAAATCAGCTACTCGCGGGTGATGCCTACAGAAGTCAGTGAACACTGAAGTGAACATGCGTCGACATCGGCGTCAGTACGCGTTCGTATCTTGAATATTTACTCGTATCTAGAAGCAAAAATCTGCCCGAAGGCTTGCTCGTATCTTGGAATACTCGTATGTAGAGACGCTCGTATCTCGAGGTATTACTGTACATGTAAATATTTTACTACATTTATTTCCTCTATCCATTCTAAAAAAAAAACTACTGCTAATCTGATGAGAATTTTGTCATTACCCCAATGCCAATCTAGTCATAAAATCAAATTCATTTGAAAGAGAAAGAAAAGGTCCCCGGTCACCTTTGACCACATCAGTGACGAGACAGTTGGGGTCGATGCTGCCGATCTGCTTGGGATGAGCGGGATTGACGCGCACCTTTCCCCCAAACAGAAGAGCTGAAAACACACAAACGTCAGGTTATGGACATACAATCCTCTCACTAATGGTGGAACAACACAGCACGAAGTGTGACAATCAATCGATGTGGTCAACCGACGGCTGGGAAACACGCCAGCTGGAGCTGCTAATCCAAACCACAGTTTGAGTGAACGTGCCAGAAGCCCAATTCAAAAGACTCCACATTTCTGCTGGCCATAATGGACCTCCAGCACTGGATGTGTGTGTGTGTGTGTGTGTGTGTCTCACTGTGCTGGTTCAGGAGCATTCGGATGGAAATCCTGCTCATGTAGAAGCGGTCCAGGAAGTACTGCATGTTCTGGCTGGTGATGGGGTCGGTGCCGTACGTCTCCTTATACTCCACCACTCCTTGAGCCATGGTGGGCACTACATCATTGTGGCGGTTCCTGATCTTAATCACAGCATCTGTGAAGCTAAACAACAGAGGAGTGTGTGTGTGTGTGTGTGTGTTAGCACAAGCAGAGTAACAGAAGGGAGAGGTCTTCACAGTAACACTTGGATCTGAAAAAGTCACTTCCAATAAATGTGTGAATTTACCCCTCAGAGGATCAATAAAGTTGATCTAGTCTAAATGCACTTTTACCAAATGAAGCAGAGATGTCACATGCCAACCCTTCATTTTTAGCAATTACCTAAATATTTTTTTACTTAAAACAAACTAAGGCATGATTATTTTATCCCCATTTTTCTCGCGAATGATCAGATCCTTCAGCAGAACGTGTGTTCAGTTGGAACGTGCATTCAACACAACGACTCCTTATTAACTTGAACACAAATATAAATGTCCTTGTCTGAGGTGCAACAAAGCTCACGAGTGGTTTATCGATATGCAACTGGGTAAGAGGAGAAACAATCTACAGAAATGACACACTAACTAAACTGTACATTTCCACATCGTTCTTCAAACTAAACAATGTGTGAGAATCCACGGAAAGCATATTCTCCAACATTTTTGACCTACATTATCTGGCAACATGGGTTAAAACGTAGCTAACATAAACGATGCAAAGGACTGGAGACTGAATTTCATCTACAAATAAGGAAGGAAGATTGATGGCCGATATACACGATTAACCGCCAGAGATTTTGGACTGTCGTCTTTATCGCGGATACGCTCACGTGACGTTGCTGCGCTTAAGCATGCGCTTTAAGCACTGTGGTTTTAAAACCAGTGACTTCAAGCTGTTCAAGTGCAACAAGCAGCGAAGATGAACTCGTCTCGTAATATTGCGCTCCGTCGTTATCATAGTTGGTACAGTTCAATGAGCACTTAAATCCTTGAGCACAATCCAATTCTTTCACTCGGAACACATACAAAACTAATTTACATCTTTTCGTTTGTCAAGAGATTTCAAGCTGCGTTTTTGAAGAGTGTGCATGTTCTAGTACGCAAGCAGGAGCCTGTGATTGAAATAAAGAAAAAAGAAAAGTAAAGAAAGAAAATTATCTGTAGCTTTCCTGTAGCTCAATCAGTAGAGTATTGATGTTTACAACGCCAAGGTCAAGGGTTCGATTCCCAGGGAAAGCAAGAACTGATTCAAGGCTTTTCTTGAATGCAATGCAAGTCGCTTTGGATAAAAGTGTCTGCTAAATGCGTAAATGCAAATCTGAAAAAGATGAGAACTAGTCCTCGGATGCCATGACCAGAACTTTAAGCATCTACAACAGATTCATTAAAGAAGTTATTACTCCTCTATCTGCATGACATCATTAACCAATGACAAATTATGACTAGCTCATTTATTTCCTTATCACAGTAGTTAGGCAGCGAGTTTCGAGTGTACGTGAGACACTACACATGATTCAGGTACAGATCTCCAGATATCTTACTCATGTGTGACCATATGATCATCACTATCCTTGTCCTTGAACTCCAGTATGTCCTGGAAACTTTGCATGTACCTGCAGAGACGCAACACAAGCAAACAATGAAGCTCAGATATGCAAACATATCCCAATAATAATGATAATAATAAAACGCCCCTCACCAGCTCTGCACCAGGTGCACTGAAGGAGTTCTCAGCAGGTTATCAGGCAATAAATCTATTTCCTTCAAAATGTTGGCCAGCCTGACAGGCAGCTCCTGTCTCAGAAACGTGAAAGACGTTTTCTCACACGCGTTCTCTGAACCTGAAGACAAAAACATGTACAGACAGAAAACTAGGAGATCATCACCACCATTTGGTAAATTAATTGATGCTCTTGCACTTATGATAGTGATCATGGCTTTACTGTGGTAAAGGTGGGGGTTGAGGGGCAATAAACTGCACAAGGACACACAAACCCACGGCAATTAGTGTAAGACATCTGCAAACCGCTGGAGACTGAGTCTCCATCTCAGTTAAACTGAAAGCTTATCGTTTACATTCATTAAGCATGGTGGTTTAAAAAAAAAAGTGAAAGAGGACTGATTTCAGTTCATGCCGTCAGAGATTTCCCTCCTGAGAACTTTTGCTTTTGCCCACTAATTGCATTAGAAGTGTTAAATACACACACCTGTGTGTCAAAGTCATCATGTCTTTGTAAGTAAACATCATTTATATCTCAAGTGCAACGGATCTTTGCATTAGTCTTAAAGTGACAGTGTCCACATTTCCCTGCGGTCGTTATTAATGCTGATCAAACGGGGAAAAAACGAAAAAAATTCTTGACTGAATCACATTACTAATAAAAATACATGTATATTTAATTTACACAGCAAAGACCATGGACTAGTTTTATATATGATTATTTAAAATGTTTTATGTCGTATTTCTATTGATATATTCTAATTACTTACAAAGCATTAAATGGTTTAGCTCCACAGTACTTGAGCGATCTCTTAACACATTATAGTCCTTCACGTCTATTGCGATCCCAAAATACTGACCAGCTTATAATACCTAAAATATCAAAGTCAACTGCTGGCGGTCGATCCTTTTCCTATTTAGCTCCTAAACTCTGGAACAGTCTTCCTATTACAGTTCGGGAAGCAGACACACTCTGTCAGTTTAAATGTAGACTAAAAACACATCTCTTCAACCTGGCATACACATAACACATTATACATACATTTTTTACCCAAATCATGTAAAATGTTGTTAGGCTGCATAATTTAGGTCAGCCGGAACCGGGAACATTCCCATAACACCTGATGTACTCGATACATCAGAAGAAGAATGGCATCTACGCTGATATTATTCTCTGTTTATACCGAGGTTACCGTGGTCAGCCGATTATCAATATAATAATCATGCACTTTTTGGCTGTTGGTCAGAGGAGAACTGACTGAGTCTGGTTTCTCCATTCTGTTCTTCATTCATTCATTCTGTTTCCTGCTAGCGTTTTGGGTTCTTGCCGCTTGCTTAGTTGCGGACACATAACACTTAATATTCATCAATTTTATTGATCCGCCTGCTCTTCTAGAGCTGCTGTTCAGCCAAAACAAACTTTGTAGCATTGTTTTCCTGTTATCTCTGTAAAGCTGCTTTGAAACAATCTGCATTGTAAAAAGCGCTGTATAAGTAAAGGTGACTTGCTTCTAGTTTTTCAGGTCTGTTTGGGTCTTTGCCCTTTCTCCATCACTGTTTGCACATCTTCAGAAAGCTTGACAGGTTTTTTAGGCTAGTATTAGCTTTTTAAATATATTGAAAATAGTAATAAGAATTATTTTAGATTAAACGGCAGCAGCTGAAAGGTTTGTTTGAGCTCGACTGAACACTTTTCACTTATCACTGAACGCATTTCCTTCAGCCTTCATATTTAAATATTGCTGTGAAAGTGCCTTTACATTTGCCCCAAAAATAGAACAAACCCAGACAAGAGAAGTACGGTAACAACACTGTAATGCACTACTTTTCAAAGCAACTTTCCCCAACATTGATCTAGTAATAAAATTCCTCAAATTGTGATATAAGATCGTGGTCACATCACTTACTCCTATATATAGATAAGTAATCAATCAACACAATATCATATTTGTAACATCACAACACTATTTTGCTTTTAACTCTATTCTACTTAAAATTAGTGCAAATATTCCAACTTTTGTATGGAAATAGTTTACAGCTTATTAGTTTTTCATTGGTTTGATTGGTCATTTTAACTAGCATGCACTTGATTCCAGACTTACCGAAGTCTATGAACTGCTTCATAGAGAGAGGAGAGGGAGAGAACCTGGAGTAGAAGTCGATCTGCTTGGAAAGAGACGCCACGTTCATCAGAGTCCTGAAGAATCTCATGCTGCCGTTCTTCAGTGTTCAAAACATTCATGAACTCATGCAGGAATATAATCAGCAGCAGTCGTGCATCTGTCCTGTGGAGAAGAGGAGACATGTTCAGTCACTCAGTGTGTGTGTGTGTGTGTGTGAGAGAGAGAGAGTAAATGAGTGTGTGTTTGTGTGTGTGTGAGAGAGAAAATGATATATATATATATATATATATATATATATATATATATATATATATATATATATATGGAGCATCGGCGCGCGCTGGGCCTCTTACCGCATTTATAAGCGCTCATAACACGACACACTCCTTTTTTTTAAGCAGCACCGGCTGAGCTCCGAGGACAGCGGGTCCTGGACACGGCTGTAATCTCTGAGCTGTTCTCCTGGCTGTCCATCTGTGTTGTTGTAAACAGGTGGACTCGCATTCATGCTGCTCTCATAAATGATAGAGCGCCACTCTAGGACAGTTCTGGCTTCCGGGAGGTCGCGAGTCACGTGACTCTGCGAGGCGTTCTCTGATTGGTGCAACGACAGACCTACGCAAGGAAACCGGTCTAAATAACAACAAATAGATGACTAAATAACAGATGCTAATTTACATAATTTACATAGTAACTAATTTTAAAATATATAGTATGATGATGGAGAAAGCTCTCTTAGATTATGCTATATTAGCCACTTGACAAAATAGTGATGTTTAGAGGCATGGCCGAATCAAGAACACAAGTGACCATATTTTCATATTGATAAATTAATACAACAATTATACGATTTAAAAATAACTTGCTGCAAAACATGGGAAATTTTTCTCTTAACATTCTTTCACTGTAAAACTGTAATAAAAAAAGTCTGGGTACTCAAAACACTTTATTAAGAGGGAAAATCTCCTCAACCACCACCAATGTGCAGCATCACCCGTATTGACTCCCATCACACACCAGCTTATTGGTGGAGAGGAGACAGAGAAGACAATCAAAATACAGATGATTATGAGGCCATGATGGACCGAGGCCAATGGGCAAATTTGGCCAGGATGCTGGGGTTAAACCTCTACTTTTTACAAAGGACATCTTGAGATTTCTAATGACTATAGAGAGTCAGGACCTCAGTTTAACATCTCATCTGAAAGACAGTGTTTGTTACAGTACTGTGTCACTCTATACTGAATGAGTTTTTTATTTAGAAAGAACAAACATAATCAAACGTAGAATAATAACAAATGTTTGTATTTTTTAAGGTTCAAATACTTGTTCTCGTGTTTTATTGTTGAGCTGTCAAGTTTAAATAATCAGTTTGTGGTTTATATTTATTTATTTGAGGTGCATGAATGACACACTGAAGTTGGCAACCCTAATAATAACCTTGATGTGTACTGACTGTACTACAAAAATATGAGCAGTAAAAAATGTTTTAATAGTGTTAACTGTGGAGTTTTGCACAGTGCAAGCGGATACGATAACCTGGTGGGGTGAAAACTGCTATTTACCAAGGTTTTATTTATTTTTTTGTTTGTCTTCTCACTGAAATCACTGAGACTTAGCTGGCTACCCCTGAAAAGAAGTTCTAGCTACTTCCCTAGAGACATGCTGGTTCATTGATGCAATATCATGGTTTTTCACAAGCAGACTGAAATATTTCCAGTGTCGTTTGAATCCTGTCTGCGTCTGTCTTTATGAGATTGATTGTGGGACTGACACCTAGTGGACTATCTGTGAATCTGCAATAACAAGTTTTTTGTTTTGTTTTTTGCATACGTGTCTTAAATGCAGAACCAGGAAACTATTTCAGATTTTCATAGAAAGTGAAACTTAAATGCTTTTGAGCTGTTGTGTTTGTCTTTTGATCTGTGTACAAGGTGAAATGGCAGAAACTGGGTTTTCTCAGGAGCAGTTCTGCTGTCCAGTGTGTCTGGATCTACTGACGGATCCAGTGGCCATTCCCTGTGGACACAGTTTCTGTATGAGCTGTGTTACAGACTGCTGGGATCAAGAGGATCAGAAGGGAGTCTACAGCTGCCCTCAATGCAGAGAGAGCTTCACTTCAAGACCTGCTTTAAATAAAAACACCCTGCTGGCTGAAGTGGTGGAGCAACTGAAGAGGACTAAACTTCAAACTGCTGTTCCTGCTGAATCTGGAGATGTGCAGTGTGACGTCTGTACTGGAAGAAAACACAAAGCTGTCAAGTCCTGTCTGGTGTGTCTGAACTCTTACTGTCAAAATCACCTTCAACAACATGAGAATTTATTTAAAGGTAAAAGACACCGTCTGATAGATGCCACTGGACGACTTCAGGAGATGATCTGCTCAAAACACAATAAACAACTGGAAATCTACTGTCATACTGACCAGCAGTGCATTTGTTACCTGTGTACGATGGACAATCACAAAAACCATGAGACTGTAGCAGCTGTAGCAGAGAGGACAAAGAAACAGGTATGAACTGAAAATGGATGTATGTGTCTTTATCTTTCTGCACTATCATAGTATGAGTCACAGTGAGTTCATGGACAGCCTCAGTGGAGGTAACATGAGTTACAGTGAGTTCATGGACAGCCTCAGTGGAGGTAACATAAGTCACAATGAGTTCATGGACTGCCTCAGTGTACGTAACATGAGTCACAGTGAGTTCTTGGACTGCCTCAGTGGAGGTAGCATAAGTCACAGTGAGTTCTTGGACTGCCTCAGTGGAGGTAACATAAGTCACAGTGAGTTCTTGGACTGCCTCGGTGGAGGTAGCATAAGTCACAATGAGTTCATGGACTACCTCAGTGTACGTAACATGAGTCACAGTGAGTTCTTGGACTGTCTCAGTGGAGGTAATATGAGTCACAGTGAGATCATGGATTGTCTCAGTGGAGGTAACATGAGTCACAGTGAGTTCTTGGACTGCCTCAGTGGAGGTAGCATAAGTCACAGTGAGTTCTTGGACTGCCTCAGTGGAGGTAGCATAAGTCACAATGAGTTCTTGGACTGCCTCAGTGTACGTAACATGACTCACAGTGAGCCCATGGACTGCCTCAGTGGAGGTAGCATGAGGCACAGTGAGTTCTCGGACTGTCTCAGTGGAGGTAACATGAGTCACAGTGAGTTCTTGGACTGCCTCAGTGGAGGTAACATGAGTCACAGTGAGTTCTGGGACTGCCTCAGTGGAGGTAACATAAGTCACAATGAGTTCTTGAACTGCCTCAGTGTACGTAACATGACTCACAGTGAGCTCATGGACTGCCTCAGTGGAGGTAACATGAGTAACAGTGAGTTCTTGGACTGCCTCAGTGGAGGTAACATGAGTCACAGTGAGTTATTGGACTGCCTCAGTGGAGGTAGCATGAGGCACAGTGAGATCATGGACTGCCTCAGTGGAGGTAACATGAGTCACAGTGAGTTCTTGAACTGCCTCAGTGTACGTAACATGACTCACAGTGAGCTCATGGACTGCCTCAGTGGAGGTAACATAAGTCACAATGAGTTCTTGAACTGCCTCAGTGTACGTAACATGACTCACAGTGAGTTCATGGACTGCCTCAGTGGAGGTAACATAAGTCACAATGAGTTCTTGAACTGCCTCAGTTTAGGTAACATGAGTCACAGTGAGTTCTTGGACTGCCTCAGTGGAGGTAGCAGGAGGCACAGTGAGATCATGGACTGCCTCAGTGGAGGTAACATGAGTCACAGTGAGTTCTTGGACTGCCTCAGTGGAGGTAGCATGAGGCACAGTGAGATCATGGACTGCCTCAGTGGAGGTAACATGAGTCACAGTGAGTTCTTGAACTGCCTCAGTGTATGTAACATGACTCACAGTGAGCTCATGGACTGCCTCAGTGGAGGTAACATAAGTCACAATGAGTTCTTGAACTGCCTCAGTGTACGTAACATGACTCACAGTGAGTTCATGGACTGCCTCAGTGGAGGTAACATAAGTCACAATGAGTTCTTGAACTGCCTCAGTTTACGTAACATGAGTCACAGTGATTTATTGGACTGTCTCAGTGGAGGTAGCATGAGGCACAGTGAGTTCTCGGACTGTCTCAGTGGAGGTAGCATGAGGCACAGTGAGATCATGGACTGCCTCAGTGGAGGTAACATGACTCAAAGTGAGTTCTTGGACTGTCTCAGTTTACGTAACATGAGTCACAGTGAGTTCTTGGACTGCCTCAGTGGAGGTAACATGAGTAATAGTGAGTTCATGGATTGTCTCAGTGGAGGTAGCATGAGTTACAGTGAGTTCATGGCCTGTCTCAGTGGAGGTAGCATGATTCACAGTGAGTTCATGGACTGTCTCAGTGGAGGTAGTATGAGTCACAGTGAGTTCATGGACTGTCTCAGTGGAGGTAACATGAGTCACAGTGAGTTCATGGACTGCCTCAGTGGAGGTAACATGAGTCACAGTGAGTTCTTGGACTACCTCAGTGGAGGTAGCATGAGGCACAGTGAGATCATGGACTGCCTCAGTGGAGGTAACATGAGTCACAGTGAGTTCTTGAACTGCCTCAGTGTACGTAACATGACTCACAGTGAGCTCATGGACTGCCTCAGTGGAGGTAACATAAGTCACAATGAGTTCTTGAACTGCCTCAGTGTACGTAACATGACTCACAGTGAGTTCATGGACTGCCTCAGTGGAGGTAACATAAGTCACAATGAGTTCTTGAACTGCCTCAGTTTACGTAACATGAGTCACAGTGAGTTCTTGGACTGCCTCAGTGGAGGTAGCATGAGGCACAGTGAGATCATGGACTGCCTCAGTGGAGGTAACATGAGTCACAGTGAGTTCTGGGACTGCCTCAGTGGAGGTAACATAAGTCACAATGAGTTTTTGAACTGCCTCAGTTTACGTAACCTGACTTAAAGTGAGTTATTGGACTGTCTCAGTGGAGGTAGCATGAGGCACAGTGAGTTCTCGGACTGTCTCAGTGGAGGTAGCATGAGGCACAGTGAGATCATGGACTGCCTCAGTGGAGGTAACATGACTCAAAAAGAGTTCTTGGACTGTCTCAGTTTACGTAACATGAGTCACAGTGAGTTCTTGGACTGCCTCAGTGGAGGTAACATGAGTAATAGTGAGTTCATGGATTGTCTCAGTGGAGGTAGCATGAGTTACAGTGAGTTCATGGCCTGTCTCAGTGGAGGTAGCATGATTCACAGTGAGTTCATGGACTGTCTCAGTTGAGGTAGTATGAGTCACAGTGAGTTCATGGACTGTATCAGTGGAGGTAGTATGAGTCACAGTGAGTTCATGGACTGTCTCAGTGGAGGTAACATGAGTCACAGGGAGTTCATGGACTGTCTCAGTGAAGGTAGCATGACTCACAGTGAGTTCATGGACTGTCTCAGTGGAGGTAGTATGAGTCACAGTGAGTTCATGGACTGTCTCAGTGGAGGAAACATGAGTCACAGCGAGTTCATGGACTGTCTCAGTGGAGGTAGTATGAGTCACAGTGAGTTCATGGACTGTCTCAGTGAAGGTAGCATGAGGCACAGCGAGTTTTTGCACTGTCTCAGTGGAGGTAATGAGTCACAGTGAGTTCTTGGACTGTCTCAGTGGAGGTAACATGAGTCACAGTGAGTTCATCGACTGTCTCAGTGGAGGTAACATGAGTCACAGTGAGTTCATGGACTGCCTCAGTGGAGGTAGCATGAGTCACAGTGAGTTCTTGGACTGTCTCAGTGGAGGTAACATGACTCACAGTGAGTTCATGGACTGTCTCAGTGGAGGTAAAATGAGTCACAGTGAGTTCTTGGACTGTCTCAGTGGAGGTAACATGAGTCACAATGAGTTCATGGACTGCCTCAGTGGAGGTAGCATGAGTCACAGTGAGTTCTTGGACTGTCTCAGTGGAGGTAGCATGAATCACAGTGAGTTCATGGACTGCCTCGGTGTATGTGACTCATGTTACGTACATTGAGGCAGTCCAAGAACTCACTGTGCCTCATGTTACCTCCACTGAGGCAGTCCAAGAACTCAAAGTGGAGTAGTGGAGGTACTCCTCAGTGGAGGTAACATGAGTCACAGTGAGTTCTGGGACTGCCTCAGTGGAGGTAGTATGTGTCACAGTGAGTTCATGGACTGTCTCAGTGGAGGTAGCATGACTCACAGTGAGTTCATGGACTGTATCAGTGAAGGTAGCATGACTCACAGTGAGTTCATGGACTGTCTCAGTGGAGGTAGTATGTGTCACAGTGAGTTCATGGACTGTCTCAGTGGAGGTAGTATGAGTCACAGTGAGTTCATGGACTGTCTCAGTGGAGGTAGCATGAGTTACAGTGAGTTCATGGCCTGTCTCAGTGGAGGTAGTATGAGTCACAGTGAGTTCATGGACTGTCTCAGTGAAGGTAGCATGACTCACAGTGAGTTCATGGACTATCTCAGTGGAGGTAGTATGAGTCACAGTGAGTTCATGGACTGTCTCAGTGGAGGTAACATGAGTAATAGTGAGTTCATGGACTGTCTCAGTGGAGGTAGCATGAGTTACAGTGAGTTAATGGCCTGTCTCAGTGGAGGTAGTATGAGTCAGAGTGAGTTCATGAACTGTCTCAGTGGAGGTAACATGAGTCACAGTGAGTTCATGGACTGTCTCAGTGAAGGTAGCATGACTCACAGTGAGTTCATGGACTGTCTCAGTGGCAAGGCAAGGCAAGGCAAGTTTATTTGTATAGCACATTTCATACACAATGGTAATTCAAAGTGCTTTACATAAAGAATAATGATAAAAATAAAACATTAAAAATGATTAAAAGAATAAAAAGATAATACGTATAAAATAAAATGCAAACAGTTCGGACATAGCACAGTGCTCAATCTGCAAATGCATAGGTAAAAAGATGTGTTTTGAGTCTTGATTTGAATGTGGCTACTGTTGGAGCACACCTGATCTCTTCTGGAAGCTGGTTCCAGCTGCGGCTGGCGTAACAGCTAAAAGCAGACTCTCCTTGCTTTGAGTGAACCCTGGGTATTACTAAGTGACTTGATCCTGATGATCTTAGTGATCTGTTAGGTTTATATTCTATGAGCATATCTGCAATGTATTGAGGTCCTAGGCCATTGAGTGATTTATAAACAAGTAACAGTACTTTAAAATTAATTCTAAATGTAACTGGAAGCCAGTGCAAGGACCTGAGGATTGGTGTGATGTGTTCATATTTTCTGGTTCTGCTCAGAATCCTGGCAGCAGCGTTCTGTACGAGCTGCAGCTGTCTTATGGTCTTTTTGGGAAGGCCGGTGAGGAGCCCATTACAATAATCCACCCTGCTGGTGATGAAAGCATGAACAAGTTTCTCTAAGTCTTGATTGGAGACAAAGCATCTAATTCTTGCAATATTTTTGAGATGATAATATGCTGATTTAGTTATTGTTTTTACATGGCTACTGAAACTCAGGTCTGACTTCAAAATCACACCAAGATTCCTGACCTGATTTTTAGTTGTTTGACCCCTAGAGTGAAGGTATGCGTTCACTTTGAGAACTTCATCTTTGTTTCCAAATGCAATGACTTCAGTTTTGTCTTTGTTTAACTGAAGGAAGTTTAGGCACATCCAGTTTTTAATTTCATCAATGCATTGACACAGGGAGTCAATGGGGCTGTAATCATTAGGTGATAACGCGAGGTAAATCTGGGTGTCATCTGCATAGCTGTGATATGCAATTTGGTTCTTTCTCATTATTTGGCTCAGTGGCAGCATATATAAGTTGAACAGGAGGGGTGCAAGTATTGAACCTTGAGGGACTCCGCATGTCATGGATGTCCACTCAGACTTATGGTCACCGATACTCACATAATAACCTCTCCCTTCTAAGTATGACTTGAACCATTTAAGAACCATCTCAGAAAGCCCAACCCAGTTTTCCAGCCTGTCAAGGAGAATGTTGTGATCTATGGTGTCAAACGCAGCACTGAGGTTGAGTAAAACCAGCACTGATAATTTACCTGAATCTGTGTTAAGACGAATATCATTTATTATCTTTATGAGTGCTGTCTCTGTGCTGTGATGTGGTCGGAAACCAGATTGAAAGTTGTCAAAGTATCCATTCAAGCTTAAGAACTTGTTCAGCTGATTGAAAACAACTTTTTCAATGATCTTGCCAATGAAAGGTAGATTTGAGATTGGTCTGTAATTGCTCAATATGATGTTGTCCAGATTGCTCTTTTTCAGAAGGGGCTTAACAAACTGCAGTTTTTAAGGAATTTGGAAAAGTCCCAGAAAGAAGTGAGGCATTTACCACTTCTAGGATATCTGCTTCTAAACAGTTAAACACGCTTTTGAAAAAAGACGTGGGAAGTATGTCAAGGGCACAGGTTGATGTTTTAAGGTGCTGTACTGTTTCTTCCAAAATCTTACCATCAATTGCTTCGAAAACAGACATAATAGCTACTTTCTGAGATTGTGGTCTGATCTGTTTTACCCCAGTGCAGCTCAAGGATGTGCTGATCGCCTTTCTGATATTATTTATTTTCTCAGAGAAGAAGGAAGCAAACTCACAGCATTTGCTGTCTGAGAGCATTTCACTGGGAATCTGACTTGGGGGATTTGCTAGTCTCTCTACAGTAGCAAAAAGAGTGCAGGTGTTGTTTAAGTTTCTGTTTATAATATTTGAGAAGAAGGTCTGTCTAGCTTTGCCTAGTTCCACATTGAAAGCATGAAGGTTATCTTTATAGATGTTATAGTGGATTTCAAGATTTGTCTTTCGCCACATGCCCTCAGCTTTTCTGCATTGTCTTTTCATATTTTGCACTGCTGTTGAATTCCTCCAGGGTGATTTTTGTCTGCCACTCTTCTTCCTGACTTTCACAGGAGCAATGTTATCAATAACATTCTGAACTTTTGAGTTAAAAGAATCAAGAAGAAAATCAACAGAGTCTGCAGATATGCTTGGTGTTAAAGATATAGCCTTCATAAACAGAGCACTAGTATTCTCATTTAAGCATCGCTTTTTGACCGAGATAGATCTAGCTTCAACAGTCGGAGAGATCAATATATCAAAGAAAATACAGAAATGATCTGATAGAGCTACATCCTTAATGACAATGGATGAGATGTTTAGACCCTTACTGATAATTAAATCTAGTGTATGTCCTCGATTGTGTGTGGGTCTATGTACATGCTGAGTCAGATCAAAAGTATTCAAAACTGTTAGAATTTCTTTTGCCATTTTGGATTCTGCATTTTCTATGTGGATGTTAAAGTCCCCAGTAATAGCAAGGCAGTCAAACTCTGAGGAAGTTGCTGATAACAGTTCTGTAAAGTCCTCCACAAAGGCTGGAGAGTATTTTGGAGGCCTGTAAATGACTAAAAGTAGAATGCGAGGAGCACCTTTTAACACAATACCCAAATATTCAAAAGACAAGTAATCACCAAATGACACTTGCTTGCATTGATAGACATCTTTAAATAGAGCAGCTTCACCTCCACCTCTTCTAACAGCTCTGCAGACACTCATAAAAGTAAAGTTTGGAGGGGCTGTTTCATTCAGGATTGTTGAACTGCAACTGTCTTCAAGCCATGTTTCATTTAGAAGCATAAAATCTAGATTGTTTGTGGTTATTAAATCATTGACTAGAAGTGATTTATTTTTAAGTGAACGGATGTTTAAAAGTGCTAACTTAACAGTCTTACTTTCTGTCTCTACAGTAATCTTAGTTTGGCGTGTAATATGCAACAGATTAAGTGGGTTTGCCAAACGGTTTGAGAAGGCCTTTGGCTTTCTATCACGTAATAAAACTGAAATAGCGAAAGCAACAGGCACACTGGGTTCCCGCTTGTTCTGTAAACATTTGACAAAGTCACTGTTATCATAGCGGGGACCCGACACACATCACTGAGAGCTTTTATCAGTTGTTTTTGGTTCACCTAGAACAGATGGAGGATGGTGAGGGCCCTGGCGTTGTGGTAGCGGCCGAAGAGCTCTCGCAGGAGGAATGGGAGGTTGAGCTGGGCCACACAGGCTTTGGTGGTTGTGGAGCTCGCCGCTTTTTTGTTGATGTCTGGGGGCTCGCAGCAAAAGAGTGGGCGAGTTTGGTTCCAGAATACACCAGTTCCTCCATTTTCTCAGTGGAGGTAGTATGAGTCACAGTGAGTTCTTGGACTGTCTCAGTGGAGGTAGTATGAGTCACAGTGAGTTCTTGGACTGTCTCAGTGGAGGTAACATGAGTAATAGTGAGTTCATGGATTGTCTCAGTGGAGGTAGCATGAGTTACAGTGAGTTCATGGCCTGTCTCAGTGGAGGTAGCATGATTCACAGTGAGTTCATGGACTGTCTCAGTGGAGGTAGTATGAGTCACAGTGAGTTCATGGACTGTATCAGTGGAGGTAGTATGAGTCACAGTGAGTTCATGGACTGTCTCAGTGGAGGTAACATGAGTCACAGTGAGTTCTGTGGGCACAGTGAGTTCACAAGGTGAGTTCGCAAGGCCTGTTTGGTTTAAGTCATGCTTAATATGGCTACCAAACAGGAAGTAGTTGCAGAGTAAACAGATCACAGTCAGAATTCAGGTGAGGGCTCACTCTGCTGGCATTACAAGGTGTGGGAGATGTGATTGTGCACACAGCACTAAAAGGCAGCGCTGATTCCTCCACTCACATGCTTAAGAAACAGATAGGACAAAAAAAAAACTGAGAAGAACCAGTGATACACCCTGACCCATGACAATAAGAACCCATGTGCAGTTTATTAATCCCATCATGAACAAAATACAACATAAACAAAGACTTGACTTGATTTAAATAAAAACACCCTGCTGGCTGAAGTGGTGGAGCAACTGAAGAGGACTAAACTCCAAGCTGCTGTTCCTGCTGAATCTGGAGATGTGCAGTGTGACGTCTGTACTGGAAGAAAACACAAAGCTGTCAAGTCCTGTCTGGTGTGTCTGAACTCTTACTGTCAAAATCACCTTCAACAACATGAGAATTTATTTAAAGGTAAAAGACACCATCTGATAGATGCCACTGGACGAAACAACTGGAAATCTACTGTCATACTGACCAGCAGTGCATTTGTTACCTGTGTACGATGAACAATCACAAAAACCATGTGACTGTAGCAGCTGTAGATTCAAAATATTATAATTAACCACTAATGAATTTAAACATTAATTTCCAATCTGTCTATCTATTTAGTTTTATGTAATATGTCTAAAGTTTATTTGATTTTTATACAGATGGTTTTGGAAGAGAGAAAGACAATTTTCAAGCAGAGAATCCAGCAGAGAGAGAAATATATTGAGGAATTGAGAGAGGCTGTGGAGTCCCATAAGGTGAGTTTGGAGAAGAATTGAAGTTTGGACCCTCTTCCTGTGCATCTCTTGTAGTCCTGCTGAAGCCCACTTTTGGTGACAGGCTGTGTAAGGCAACAGTAAGAGCTGATTGTGATGTGTGTCCTAACAGCGCTCTGCAGAGAAAGCCGTGGAGGACAGTGAGAAGGTCTTTACTGAGCTAATCCGCTCCATTGAGAGAAGGCGAGCTGAGGTAACACAGCGGATCAGAGATCAGGAAAAGGCAGCAGTGAGTCGAGCTAAGGGATTGATGGATCGACTGGAGCAGGAGGTTTATGATCTGAGGAGGAGGGAAACTGAGCTGGAGCAGCTTTCACACACAGATGACCACATCCATTTTCTTCAGGTACCAGATCATGTGGCTTGTTACTTTTCTTAGCATCATGACTTTTGCCAGATGGTGAACATATAAAATCTCATAGACCTGCATTGATGAGGAAGCCATACTATTGTTTTATAGTTAAAAAAAAAATTTGTTAAATAAATCACAAATTCACGGTTCCTCGTTGGTGGAATGACCTTCACGTTTGCGACAAATATTGTGTTGAATTGGTTTCTGCTTTCTGGCCAATCTCTTCATTAAAAAAAGAAAGAAAGAAGACTCCAAAACTTTGAATGTAGTACATGAAAGTACAAGCTTTAAAACTCCTACTTCTGAAATCTCCAGTACCACTCTCAAAAATATTGTTCACAGAAAGGCGCAGATATGTAAACAAACTACATACAGGCCTGAATATGTGTATATTTTAAAAAAAGCACCAATATATATATATATATATCTGTCTATATGTCTGCATATCTGTCTATATGTCCATCGGTCCATCCGTCTATCAGTCTATCGGTCTTTAGGTCTATCGGTCTATCTATCTGTCTGCACACACACAGAAAAGACACATTCACATGTTAGCTTCAAACAAGACTGGAACACAGTTCATAGTTCAGGAAGGAGGCGGAAAAATTAAACAACTTTTAATTTGAAAATAAAAATTTATGCATTTGGCAGACACTTTTATCCAAAGCGACTTATATTGCATTCAAGGAACAGTCTGATCAGTTCTTGCTTTCCCTTGGAATTGAAACCACGACCTTGGCGTTGCAAACACCATGCTCTATTGTTTGAGCTACAGGAAATTAACAAATGCAAAATAAAAGTAAAGGACACAAAAGCACAAAACACAACATAAAATCCAGGCCTGGTCCTCTCTCTGTCACAGTCTTGTCCCATTGTTCACATCCGGGTTCCTTCTATGTATCTTCCATGTCCTTCACGCACCTGTCCATGTTAATCACTTACCCAAGTCTCGTCAGCTGGTTCCCATCCCGTGTTTGTTATAAATGCCCTCTCGTATTCCCATGTCCTTGTCGATCGTTGCAAGTGTTTCATGTTGTGCCCTGAAGGGTCTGCGGAGACCATGACTCTACTAGACCCTCCCCTGTGACGATCATGAACCCATCTCTAACCAGACGAAATTTGGACTTCATATTGGACTTGAATTGTTGTCAATATAATAATCTGTTTGGCTGTTGGCCAGAGGAGAACTGGTCCCACGACTGAGTCTGGTTTCTCCCAAGGTCTGTTCTTCATTCATTCATTACGTCACCTGCTGGAGTTTTCGTTCCTTGTCGCTGTCGCCTCTGGCTTGCTCAGTTGGGCAAACTTACTTAAAATTCATCAATTGTATTAATTCGCCTGCTCTTTTAAGGCTGCTGTTCAGCCAAACAAACTTTGTTTATATTGTTTTTCCTGTGACCACTGTAAAGCTGCTTTGAAACAATCTACATTGTAAAAAGCGCTATATAAATAACTGCCGTGACAGAACGATCGACCAAGGAGAAGTCGCCTTCAAAGACTGTTTGGAAACATGGAGTCTCTCGTGAAAGTTCTCCAGATCGGTGAGCAACACCCGGACTTTATTGAGTTTTCATGGGAGTTCTGTTTGTTTGCCGCATTCTCATCACTGGTTCAGGGCAAACCATCTCCAGCTCCACCTCCCTGACACGACCAGACTGAGCTGGCAGGAATCCATGTTGAAGTGTCAGGTGAGCATCTTGCCCCGAGCCAGACAGCCAAGCCGGTCAGCCTTATTGCCACCACAGGCAGCACTCTCTAAGCCGGCACTCCTGAGCCCCACGATCGAGTCCATGCTCCTGAGCCCCGCGATTGTCCGAAAATGTCAGAAGCAACGCAAGAGGAAGAGGGGGAAGCACTCAGCACCCAGCACTCCTCTTCTTGCCGGCACCCTGTGAAAACTTACCCCTCACCCAAGAACCCCCTAGGCCTGTGAGTGACACCCTGAGGGCGGGTGGGGCAAAGGAAAGGAAAAGCAGGCCCCTGGCCTGGACATCCCCAACTGCCCGGTCCCTTATTCCCCTGGCGCTGCCCTGGTCCTCCGTGGCCCTGGTACCACTCTGGAGACCCCCCTGAATCTGTATGACTCTGTGTATTTCGTGCCCCAAGTCAAGTATATCCAAATAACCTTCCGTGACCTTATAATAAAATAACTAGCATGTGTCAACAGCTCTGTGAGAAAAAGACATATAGGTGAGCGATTAAGAGAACCAGGGAAACAACATTCATTCTAAAAGCAAGTTATTCAAAGTAAGATAAGCTAGACATTGCTTTTGTCACGGCTCTGTCATTCCAGTTTGGTCTTTTCGAGTGTCTGTTGAAAGAGCCCTGATACTGCCCCTTCATTGTGTCTTGTCATTGTGCAACCCCGCCCACCTTGTTACCTCGTTTCCCTTGAGTGTTGTCAGCTGTTCTCAGCTCGTTACCTTTCCTCATGTGTCCCTATATAAAGAGACTGAATACTTCCGCCAGCTGGGGACCGATGTGCGCGAGTTGGCTTGCACCTTTCTTATTAAAATGGACGATCTGGACTACACTGAGGCTGATCTCAAGGAGGCATTTAACCTTTGCCTTGATCGGCCTCTGGTTTATTGGGACTTTGACAGGCTGGAAAGCCTTAGTTTTTGGGACTTTGTGGGTCACATTTATCTAAGGGACCGGGAATCTGTCACCAAACAAATTTTTCCACCCGTGGTCAAGAGAAACCGCAATTCCCCTGTGACCGAAAAACGAAGGCAGGGAAGGAACAAGGCCCGCTGCCGGCCCGGAGGCCGCCGTCCCAGAGCCCGATCGACGCCTGCGTAAGCGTGGGTTCTTTTCTTTTGTGTGTTATGTTCTTTTGTTATAATCATCCTTTCACTGCAATTGAGTCCTCCCTGTTTATCGAGACGTGACAGCTTTTTCCATAACAGACAGATCAGATCAATAAATCACAGCCAAACCACCCCCTTTCCCAGTCAAATGTGACTTTCCCATTTAATTCTACTATGGAGGAGAACCTACATTTAGATTTAAAAAGTCATTATTATCCATAATGACATCGACTATCATCATTGAACGAACATTCAATAATGTAAGTGTAATAACCTTAGGACACCATGAATTTGAGCTTAATTACACAATGTTGTGAGTAATATAAATTCTGTGAACTGATTGCCACAGTTAGTTATCATGGTGCATGTTTGATCATACAACATTAATACCAGTACTAGTATGAAGGAATTTTTGGCACTAAATAGAATAAAATATAGGATAAGCCTTAAAAAAACAGTAGATCAACAAAACAGGACCACGGCAAACAGGAAAGGCAGCAGTCCACAGAAAACCACAGCCAGTACTGCCAGAGGAACAAAGTTCAACCATGCCATAAACTGTGCTTATGGCAACCAGTAAATTGAGAACAAATGTGATCGCAAAAAAAAACAAATGAAATAAATATACAGTAAAACTGCAACAATTACAGGCAGAGAAAAGACAGCAACAGCACACCAGCGTCCTCTCCACCGAAAGCAGTGTTGGGTGCACATAGACCACAGCCTACTCTGCTATATCCAGTCCAATACTGCTGCCTACTGGGGAAATTGTGTTGCAGAGAATTTTGTACAGGCGCCCAGAAATATACTTTTTTTTATATTTTTTATGAAATGAAGGGTTCTGTCGTCGAATGAAAGAACTGTCGTCATCAATCATCAATCAGTTCAGATTGCACTACCAATTTGGCTACGCGGCAGGTATAAATACGATCTTTGATGTCTCACTGTTAACAATTGTAACACAACAAGCATCCCCATGAGCAGCAAGTTGGGTGTGATTATATCAGGACCTGACACCTCCGAGGTTGGTTTAACAATTCCCTCTCCTCTCCATGAAAGTTTGTGGCTTGATCACAGTTCATAGGTTTTTCCTAATTAAAAAAACGAGCAAAAAGAAATGTATCTGTGCTACAGATAAAATCCAAGCGCATGCAACTTACAATTACCCGTTTGAAGATAGCATCCCACCATTTCTCATGCCACCTTCCAATTTTTATATAAAATGTATAAAAGTAGTCAACTTTTGGAGACCAGAAGTGGTAATTAGTAGTAAAGAGGTGTGATCATGTAGATGGCAGATCGCAGCAGGTTTTTGACATCATTTAAGACACTCCACACAATTCAGTTGATTTTTCTTGACAGCCTGTTTATATACAAACTTTATTACAGGCTCTAGGCCCAACAACAAGACATACAACTTAAAGTAAAGAGAAAAACAAACAAAAAAACAAGGCATAGATACATACACACCTACAGACATACTTTGATTCAGGAGCGCCTTAACAGGCACCCATACCAATGCTTCCACAAAAATTGATATCTGACCGAGCTGCACCTATGGCTTGTGAGCATCATTATACAGTTTTGAGATTCATCAAGTCGGGACATGAACTTAAACATTAGGTTCCTCAAGAGAGCCTGTAAAGTGCTTAGCCTTGAGTCGCAAAAAAGCTTGCTTGCACTGCTACACCTGGGCTTTTTCAGCAGTATCCTCAGGCAGTCATTATATGCTACCTGAAGTTTGCGCAGGGTATATTTTTTGTAGCTGACCCACAATGGTGCTGCATACATAGGGGTGCAGTATGCATGAAACAAGCTTACTTTCACATCATCAGAACAGTAATGGAATTTACGGACTAACAAGTTTGCTTGAACATACAACATTCGTCTCTGCCTATACATATCAGCATCATCTTCCATCTTGTCAGTGGTACAGTTAGATACACAGAGTGATTGCCCTGACAGGTAAAACATTGGAAAGTCAAGTCAAGTCACCTTTACTTATATAGCGCTTTTTACAATACAATGCCATTCTTCTTCTGATGTATCGAGTACATCAGATGTTATGGGAATGTTCCCGGTTCCGGCTGACCAAAATTATGCAGCCTAACAATAATTTTACATGATTTGGATTCAAAATGTATGTATAATGTGTTATGTGTATGCCAGGTTGAAGAGATGTGTATTTAGTCTAGATTTAAACTGACATAGAAAATGCTTAACTGCTTCCCGAACTGTATTAGGAAGACTGTTCCAGAGTTTAGGAGCTAAATAGGAAAAGGATCGACCGCCAGCAGTTGACTTTGATATTCTAGGTATTATAAGCTGGTCAGTATTTTGGGATCGCAATAGACGTGAAGTCAAGTCAAGTCAAGTCACCTTTATTTATATAGCGCTTTTTACAATGTAGATTGTTTCAAAGCAGCTTTACAGGAAAAACAATATAAACAAAGTTTGTTTGGCTGAACAGAAGCCCCAAAAGAGCAGGCGAATCAATACAATTGATGAATTTTAAGTGTTAAGTTTCCCCAACTGAGCAAGCCATAGGCGACAGCGGCAAGGAACCAAAACTCCGGCAGGTGACGTAACGAATGAAGAATAGAATGGAGAAAAAACCTTGGGAGAAACCAGGCTCAGTCGGGGGACCAGTTCTCCTCTGGCCAACAGCCAAACAGTACATGATTATTATATTGACAACAATTCAAGTCCAATATGAAGTCCAATTTGGTCCGGTTGGAGATGGGTTCATGATCGTCACAGGGGAGGGTCCAGTAGAGTCACGGTCTCCGCAGACACTTCAGGGCAGTGCTGTGCTCGTGTCCAGGTCCTTCATCTGATCTGGATACGGCCCGGATCCGGCTGACCACGGTAACCTCGGAATAAACAGAGAACAATATCAGCGTAGATTCCATTCTTCTTCTGATGTATCGAGTACATCAGGTGTTATGGGAATGTTCTCGGTTCCGGCTTATCTAAATTATGCAGCCTAACAATCATTTTACATGATTTGGATTAAAATGTATGTATAATGTGTTATGTGTATGCCAGGTTGAAAAGATGTGTTTTTAGTCTAGATTTAAACTGACAGAGTGTGTCTGCTTCCCGAACTGTATTAGGAAGACTGTTCCAGAGTTTAGGAGCTAAATAGGAAAAGGATCGACCGCCAGCAGTTGACTTTGATATTCTAGGTATTATAAGCTGGTCAGTATTTTGGGATCGCAATAGACGTGAAGGACTATAATGTGTTAAGAGATCGCTCAAGTACTGGGGAGCTAAACCATTTAATGCTTTGTAAGTAATTAGCAAGATTTTAAAATGTATTCGGTGATTAATAGGAAGCCAGTGCAGGTTTGACAGAACTGGGCTAATATGCTCATACTTCCTGGTTCTAGTAAGAACTCGAGCTGCTGCATTTTGGACCAGCTGGAATTTGTTTATTAAGCGTGCAGGGCAACCACCTAGTAGAGCATTACAATAATCTAGCCTTGAACTCATGAACGCATGAACTAACTTTTCCGCATTCGTCTTAGAGAGCATATGTCGCAATTTAGATATATTTTTAAGATGGAAGAATGCCGTTTTACAGATGCTAGAAACATGGCTTTCAAATGAAAGATTGGTATCAAAGAGCACACCCAGGTTTCTAACTGACGACGAAGACTTGACAGAACAGCCATTGAGTGTTAGGCAGTAGTCTAGATTATTACGCGCTGAACTTTTTGGTCTAATAATTAGAATCTCTGTTTTTTCAGAATTAAGCAGTAGAAAGTTATTAGTCATCCAATTTTTTATATCGGTTATGCATTCTGTTAATTTAGTGAATTTGTTTGTTTCATCCGGATGAGAAGAAATATAGAGCTGAGTATCATCAGCGTAACAATGAAAGCTAATGCCATGCTTCCTAATAACTGCACCCAAAGGAAGCATGTACAGGGTGAAAAGCAATGGTCCTAACACTGAACCTTGAGGAACTCCATACTGAACTTGTGACCGATATGACATCTCCTCATTTACTGCTACAAACTGATAACGGTCAGATAAGTATGATTTGAACCAGGCTAATGCAACTCCACTAATGCCAACATAATTTTCAAGTCTATTCAGAAGGATTTTGTGGTCAATTGTATCAAATGCAGCACTAAGGTCCAGTAACACTAACAGAGAGATACAACCACGATCGGATGATAAGAGCAAATCATTAGTAACTCTAATAAGAGCAGTCTCAGTACTATGATATGGTCTAAATCCTGACTGGAAATCCTCGTAGATGCTGTTTCTTTCTAGAAAGGAACATAGTTGTGAAGATATTGCCTTTTCTAGAATCTTTGACAAAAAAGGTAGATTCGATATCGGCCTGTAATTAACTAATTCTGTAGGATCAAGTTGTGGTTTTTTAATAAGCGGTTTAATTACGGCCAGCTTAAAGGTTTTTGGTACGTATCCTAAAGACAAAGATGAATTAATAATATTAAGGAGAGGATCTATGATCTCTGGAAGCAACTCTTTCAGTAGCTTAGTTGGTATTGGGTCTAGCATACATGTTGTTGATTTTGATGATTTAACGAGTTTAGACAATTCTTCCTCCCCAATAGCAATGAAGGAGTGGAATTATTCTTCGGGGACACTAACATTTACTGTATTTTGTGATATTGTAGTAGACGGTTGCATGGTTATAATTTTCTCTCTAATATTATGAATTTTGCAAGTAAAGAAGTCCATGAAGTCATTACTGCTGTGCTGTTTTAAAGCATCTGGGGTTGAGGCTTTATTTCTTGTTAATTTAGTCACTGTCTCAAATAAATACCTAGGGTTGTATTTGTTTTCTTCTAAGAGGGTGGAAAAGTAAGCAGATCTAGCTGATTTTAAGGCTTTTCTGAATGCAATAGAGCTGTCTTTCCATGAAATGCGAAAAACGTCTAGCTTAGTTTTTATCCAGCTCCGCTCCATTTTTCTGGCTGCTCTCTTGAGGGCCCGGGTGTGCTCGTTGTACCACGGTGTTGGACTATTTTCTTTAATCTTCTTTAAGCGCAACGGAGCAACAGTGTCTAAAGTGCTGGAAAAGAGAGAGTTAATAGTTTCTGTTGCAACATCAAGTTCTTCTAGGCTATCTGGGATGTTAAGTAGATGAAACTGATCGGGAAGATTATTTATAAAGCTATCTTTTGTGTTAGGAGTGATAGTTCTACTATATTTATAACAGGGAGTTAGTTTTTCGACTTTGGCTAATGGTAATCTACACGCAACTAAGTAATGATCTGAGATGTCATCGCTCTGCTGTAGAATTTGAACAGTATCAACATTGATCCCATGCGACAATATTAGATCTAAAGTATGATTATGAGAATGAGTGGGTCCTGATACATGTTGTGTAACTCCAATAGAGTTTAAGATGTCTCTAAATGCCATCAGTGTAACAGTGAAAGCTAATGCCATGCTTCCTAATAATTGCACCCAAAGGAAGCATGTACAGCAGTGTTTCCCAACCCTGTTCCTGGAGGCACACCGACAGTACACATTTTGGATGTGTCCCTTATATGCCTCATATATTTCTGGTCTTGAGAGTCTGTACTAACACGCTGATGAGTTGAATCAGGTGTGTTTAATTAGAAAGAGTTGGAAAATCTGTAGTGTTGGTGTGCCTCCAGGAACAGGGTTGGGAAACACTGATGTACAGGGTGAAAAGCAATGGTCCTAGTACTGAACCTTGAGGAACTCCATACTGAACCTGTTATGATATGAGCTCTGCGCTCCCCTCCATGGCCACCAGATGGAGCTCACACATATACTGACACTTCACCACACACTACATTTCCCAGCAAACATCACACTGCACTGATTACACTTACACAGCTGGACTCCATCATCATTGTTTGCCATACCACCTGTGAATCTTTATCTGGACTATAAAAGACTGTTTCATTCTTACTATCACCGCGAAGTCTCGATTTGCAATAGCTATCATTCTGAGCGTTTATTCCTGTCCTGATTATCTGTTCTGATTCTGCCTGTTACCTGTTTTTTGATCCTGTTCTGCCTGCCCCGACCTTGTGCCTGGAATAACGCTTGTGTCTGATATCTGCCTGCCTCGACCTCTCGCCTGGACTACCGTTTCTGTATCTGTTCTGCCTGCCTTCCTGACCCCTGCTTGGATTACTGACCACGATTGCTCTCTGTTTGCCCTGACCCTCTGCCTGTACGACCATTCTTAATAAAGACATTGCGATTGGATCCCTGCCTGTGAGTCCTCTGTTACAGAAGACTTCGCCGCTCTAGATCCAGCTGTCTTTTTTTTCTTTTCTTTTTCCGGCCATGTCTGATCCAACCAACCAACCTGTCCCCCCAGCCATGGCCAAGAGGGCCATAGACTGTTTTTTTGTTTTGGCAACCCTACGTGCCTGGAGGATGCACAGGGCTACCTCTGCCACTGCCACTGCCCCAGAGCCAGATCCAGAGATCCGCCAGCCAGAGCCAGAGGCCGAGCTGCCGTGGCCCGACCCGCCAGAACCAGAGGCCGAGCTGCCGTGGCCCGACCCGCCAGAACCAGAGGCCGAGCTGCCGTGGCCCGACCCGCCAGAACCAGAGGCCGAGCTGCCGTGGCCCGACCCGCCAGAACCAGAGGCCGAGCTGCCGTGGCCCGACCTGCCAGAGCAGTGATGGCCCGACCCGCCGCTGGACTTCCGGGACATTCCAGAGCCACCGCCGGCCTTCGCGGACCTCCCAGAGCCTGCAACGACCCGTCAACCAGAGCCAGAGCCTGCAACGACCCGTCAACCAGAGCCAGAGCCTGCAACGACCCGTCAGCCAGAGCCGCCAGAGCCTGCAACGACCCGTCAGCCAGAGCCGCCAGAGCCTGCAACGACCCGTCAGCCAGAGCCGCCAGAGCCTGCAACGACCCGTCAGCCAGAGCCGCCAGAGCCTGCAACGACCCGTCAGCCAGAGCCGCCAGAGCCTGCAACGACCCGTCAACCAAAGCCTGAGGTACCGTTTCCCACCCTATCCCACCCATTATCACCTCTGTCCCTGTCTGTGTCTGCCAGCCCTCCTGCCCTGTCTCTGCCAGAGATCGTCAGTCCTGCACCGCCACTGCATGTGCTCAGCTGGATGGTACCGCCGCAGATCCTGCCGACTCCAGCCTCGACGGCAGTCGGGGAATCCCTGACTCCGCCTCCAGCCTCAGACCCCTTCTCTCCACCTCGGCCCGTCGACCTACCGGCTTCGTCCTGGCTCCTCCCGTCCTCGGCTTCACCCGTGACCCTCGACCTGGTAGCTCCACCGGGTTCCCTCATCCCAACGGCTCCTCCTCAGTCAGTCATCACCTCACCTCCACCACGGACTTACGGTACCCCCACTACACTCTGCACCTCCACCCCTTCGGCTCCAGTGGGCTCTTCCATCCCGACGTCGTCACCTCGGTCTTCAGTCACACCGGCTCCGCACCAGTCCTCGGGCACACTGGCTCAACCTCAGAAGGTCGTCACCACGCCTACGCCTCGGTCTCCGGAACCAGCGGTGTCGATCGGGTCCTTCGGCTGGTCAGCTACGTCCTGGGACCTTACGGACCTGCCAGACCTCCCAGATCCACCAGCCTTGCCTGAACCAGCCTGGTCTGTTCCCCCAGCACCACCCTGGAACTTTGAACTTTGGGCGCCGCCATGGTGGTGCACGGCGCCTTTTAGCTGCCTCACGCCAGGAGGCGCTCGTAGGGGGGGGGCTCTGTTATGATATGAGCTCTGCTACAGAACTCATGATCGATATGACATCTCCTCATTTACTGCTACAAACTGATAACGGTCAGATAAGTACGATTTGAACCAGGCTAATGCAACTCCACTAATGCCAACATAGTTTTCAAGTCTATTTAGAAGGATTTTGTGGTCGCTTGTATCAAATGCAGCACTAAGGTACAGTAACACTAACAGAGAGATACAACCACGATCGGATGATAAAAGCAAATCATTTGTAACTCTAATGAGAGCAGTCTCAGTACTATGATATGGTCTAAAGCAGGGGTCGCCAACCTTTTTGAAACTGAGGGCTACTTCTTGGATACCGATTAATGCAAAGGGCTACCAGTTTGATACACTTCCGAAATATCAAATTTGCTGAATTTACCTTTAATTATATGTGGTGTGTCTTCATCTATGTGAAGACACTGATCATGTTAATGATTTCTCACAATAATTATACAAGGTACGAAACCTATCAATATGCAACACTTCATTTCTATAAATCTCTGCAAGTATTTACATTTTCAAATGATCACTTCTACAAGATTTTTACCAGCCACTAACAATTTTTAACAAATCATGCACTACGTTGCACCATGTCTGTCCTGTATTCCAGTGTTTTTCAACCTTTTTTGAGCCACGGTACATATTTTCACTGAATAAAATCACAAGGCACACCACCAACCGAAGATGTTAAAAAATAACGCGATACTCGTTTGTTGACGGGCGGGTCAATCCACTCTCCTCAACAATAACGCAAATGCAAACACTATCTACTACAACCCACGGTTTGGTTTCACTTTTATAAGAAATACAGCCGCCAGGTTTGAAACCCGTCAACACTGATCGGGCTGTCAGAGCAGTCAGGTGGTTCACTGCCGGAGTGAAGCAGTGTGTTTTCTTCAGACGTCATTTTCACGTGACTAGTGACGTAATGATACAAGCTCCGAAGCAGTGGTTCATTGCAAAGCCCGTTCGAGTTTGAAGCAAGCTTCGGAGCGTCGGTGTCAGACGGAACATCACAACAGATGTGCACCATTGACGCTTGAAATGCTCAAAATGTGTTTTTTTTTTGGAAAAATTAGGTGAAATTGAATAATTTTCCACGGCACACCTGGCGATCCCTCACGGCACACTAGAGCTATTTTTAGAACAGGCCCGCGGGCGACTCATGTGGTCCTTGGGGGCGACCTGGTGCCCGCGGGCACCATGTTGGCGACCCCTGGTCTAAATCCTGACTGGAAATCCTCGTAGATGCTGTTTCTTTCTAGAAAGGAACATAGTTGTGAAGATATTGCCTTTTCTAGAATTTTTGACAAAAAAAGGTAGATTTGATATACGCCTGTAATTAACTAACTCTGTAGGATCAAGTTGAGGTTTTTTAATAAGCGGTTTAATGAAGGCTAGTTTAAAGGTTTTTGGTACGTATCCTAATGACAAAGATGAATTAACAATATTAAGTAGAGGATCTTGTCAGGTATTGGGGATGAAGGGAAGAGCGAGGACTCAATACTGCAGGTGAAAAGGGCTTTTATTGAACATAAATAAAATGCAAACAAAACTGCCCTGTGGGGGAAAACGCTAGACTGACTAATGAACTAAAACAGACTGAAGGACTAAACTAAACTACGAGAGCAGGTTGAACAGGCAAGGCAGGACAGGAACAGACTGGCAGCAACAGGACAGGTAAGACAACGACGCGACCCAGAACAGCAGACAAAGACAGTATATGGGGAAGAGGACATGAATAGACAGAGGACATGGGGAAATTAACGAGGAAAAACAGCTGGGATAAATCAAACTAATGACAATGAAATGAGATGGGCGGGGTAACAGACAAGACCTGAACATGTAGCCAATGCGGAGGCGCATTGCTGCATGGTCACATTAAACAAAGACGACGCGCAGCTGGTGACAACCAAACTGTGCGTGACAGAAAACACAACATGAAAGCACGTGGCCGACAAACACGAACCGCGTGCTTACAACACAGGACAAGGACAAGAGAGCGCACGGTATGAGCAGAGCTTGAATCCGCGCCCACTCACATAACGTAGAGCGCATGAGAATGAGCAAAACACTTGTCTCACGTGCTCACGACAAGGATGAACACACGACTTATGAATCCCGATCCAAAACCGTAACTGAACCAAACCAAAGTATTGGGACCGGACATCATAACTCGCACAAAGACGTCACACAGACAAGCGCGAAGCCGTGCGCACACACACCAAACACGAGACATTACGGTAGTGTCAGAGCTCTGCCACAAAACCAAGAAATGACTAGACCGAATGTGGCAGAACCCTGACAGATCTTTTATTTCTGGAAGCATCTCTTTCAGTAGCTTAGTTGGTATTGGGTCTAGCATACATGTTGTTGATTTTGATGATTTAACGAGTTTAGACAATTCTTCCTCCCCAATATCAATGAAGGAGTGGAATTTTTCTTCAGGTACACTAAAATTTACTGTATTTTGTGATATTGTAGTTATCGGTTGCAGTTATCGGTTGTAGTTATCGGTTGCATGGTTATAATTTTTTCTCTAATATTATGAATTTTGCAAGTAAAGAAGTCCATGAAGTCATTACTGCTGTGCTGTTTTAAAGCATCTGGGGTTGAGAATTTATTTCTTGTTAGTTTAGTCACTGTATCAAATAAATACCTAGGGTTGTATTTGTTTTCTTCTAAGAGGATAGAAAAGTAAGCAGATTTAGCTGATTTTAAGGCCTTTCTGAATGCAATAGAGCTGTCTTTCCACGAAATGCGAAAAACCTCAAGCTTAGTTTTTTTCCAGCTCCGCTCCATTTTTCTGGCTGCTCTCTTGAGGGCCCGTGTGTGTTCGTTGTACCACGATGTTGGACTATTTTCTTTAATCTTCTTTAAGTGCAACGGAGCAACAGTGTCTAAAGTGCTGGAAAAGTTTATAGTTCCTGTTGCAACATCAAGTTCTTCTAGGCTATCTGGGATGTTAAGTAGATGAAACTGATCAGGAAGATTATTTATAAAGCTATCTTTTGTGTTAGGAGTGATAGTTCTACTATATTTAATTAGTTTGTTTTTCGACTTTGGCTAAAGGTAATCTACACGCAACTAAGTAATGATCTGAGATGTCATCGCTCTGCTGCAGAATTTGAACAGTATCAACATTGATCCCTTATGACAATATTAGATCTAAAGTATGATTACGAGAATGAGTGGGTCCTGATACATGTTGTGTAACTCCAATAGAGTTTAAAATGTCTCTAAATGCCAATCCCAATGCGTCTTTTTCATTATCTACATGGATATTAAAATCACTGACAATTATGACTTTATCTGCAGACATTACTAATTCTGAGAGAAAATCAGCAAATTCTTTGATAAAGTCTGTATGGTGCCCTGGTGGCCTGTATAGAATAGCCAGCACAAAAGTTAAACAGGAATTATTACTTGCGCTAGATAATTTTACATTAAGGACCATCACTTCAAAATAATTATATTTCAAATTAGACCTTTAAGCAGTACTGATGGTGTTACTATAAATTACAGCAACACCTCCTCCTTTACCTTTCAGACGAGGCTCATGTTTATAACAGTAATCTTGAGGGGTGGACTCATTTAAAGTAATATAATCGTCTGGTTTTAGCAAGGTTTCTGTCAAACACAGCACATCTAGTTTATGATCTGTAATCATATAATTTACAATAAGTGCTTTTGAGGAAAGGGATCGTATATTCAGTAACCCAACCCTTAGTTGTTTGTAAATCAATTAAATTTTTACCCTTAAACGGTTTTGAGAGTTTTTTGTATTTGTTAATTCAGGGAACAGACACAGTCTCTATAGGATTATATCTAGGTGAAAGAGTCTCTATGTGTTGTAATTTATCTGACCTCTGTGATGTGAGACAGCTAGCAGACGGTTGGTTTAGCCAGTTTGTCTGCTTCCTGACCTGGACCCCAGTTAGTCAAGGTTTAGCTCTAAGACTATATGCCAAATTACTAGAGAGAAGAGCGGCACCATCCCAGGTGGGATGAATACCATCTCTTTTCAACAGGTCAGGTCTGCCCCAAAAACTTTACCAATTGTCTATGAACCCTACGTTATTCTGCGGGCACCACTTAGACATCCAGCCATTGAGTGAGGATAATCTGCATCTCATCACTCCTGCGAATAGGAAGAGGGCCAGAGCAAATTACAGTGCCTGACATCATATTTGCGAGTCCACTCACCTCTCTCGGACTGGCGAAGTCGGATATCATTAGCGCCGACGTGAATAACAATCTTAGAATATTTACGATTAGCCTTAGCCAGCACTTTTAAATTTGCTTTGACGTCAGGCGGTCTGGCTCCCGGCAAACATGTGACTATGGTGGCTGGAGTCTCTATTTTCACATTCCGAGTAATAGAATCGCCAATCACTAGGGTACTTTCAACAGGTTTCTCAGTGGGTGCGTCACTGAGTGGGGAGAACCTGTTTGATGTTCTGATCGGAATGGAACAGTGTTTTTTTGACCCGCGATTATGCTGTCTCACAGTCACCCAGTTGCCCTGCTGCACGGGCTCTACAGCCAGAACCGAACAATGTACAGGGTTCTCTAAGCTAGTCGCATCCAAAGTAGTATCTAAAGCCCTTGCATTCTTACTATCCTCGATTAAAGTTTGGATGCGTGTCTCTAATTCTGAGATCTTCTCTGTCAGCCTGACAATGTCCCTACATTTATCACATGTGAAGCCTTCACAGCTGACAGAGACAGACAGACTGTGCATGAAGCAGGCAGTGCACGTAGAAATTACTAGAGAAGATGACATGACTCACCGCGTGTGTTGATCCAACTTGTTGTCCAGTTGTTTGATGAAGTCGGGAAAAAAGGCGCGAGCGAGAAAACGCTGTATGCACGGACAGTAAGATAGCACAATGCTAACGCATTTAGCGACTTAGATTGAAGCTAACGATTACAGTGTATTAAATAATCTAATATTGTATTTAGCAATATAAACGAACGTCGAGTTTAAGATCTAAAACAAAAAACACGTTTATACGATGCTACAAACGCAATCCACTCGAGCAGACAGGAAACAGCAGTGCAGCAGTCAGAAATGGTCCGTCTGGAACAAGAAGGTAGAAGGTTCCACATAGTGAAATACAGAGCTGCTACTCTGGGGCTAGCTAACTTAAGATGTTCCGCTCTAATTGCTCTATAGCTTGATAAGCCTCATTGAGAGTAAAATGAATCACTTCCTCATTTAACTTGCCCACACAATAGGGCTCATTTTTGATACCATTAAACAGAGCTGCATAGTGCTGCCTCCACCGCTCTGCTATATTCTCTGCACCAAATGCTGACCAAAGATAGATTTGTCATCAGAAATGTCTGCGTTCAAATCACCCATCACAAATATATTTGCATATGTACATTCCTTAATATAGGAGTTTAAAAATGCCAATCTTTTCATATATTCATCTTCATTTTTATGGCAATCATATGGAGTATAAACATTTAAAATGATAAAAACATTCATATCATGCACAACTTTAATTGCAATACACCAGTCCACCTCCAATCTGATAATACTGATCATTGGGTCATATTTCTTGCGAAACCTCCAGGTATTCTACCATGCACCATTCTGGTGCTTAAATCCATTGTGGACTCTCCTGCTCCATGGAATTCACTGTGGACAGAATTAAGTTTATAAAGGTCCATTTTGGCTAAAAATGTCTCTTGCAAGCAGAGAATGTCTGTGGTCTCCAGTAGCTGGTCAACAACAACACAATGCGTTCTGTCCTCAGCAGTCTGTCCCAGCGCAAGCCTCGTGAGTTGTAAGATATCACTCTGACCACCATCACTGTGATTAGCACTATAGGCATCATGTACCCCAGCCCCCATTAAAGTCACATTCATCACTGACATTAGCCCCGCTGAAGACTTGGGTTTGCATGCCTCATAAAATCTCACCACAAAAGTGCCTTCAGGCCACAGCTCTGGATTATACATTTCACCCACTTCTTTGCACTCTGCAGTTATTTTAAAAGAACTGTCATGGCTTTGTACAGTTTCTATCTTTTGACAGGTTACATCACGCCCAAGTTTATCTTTCATGTAACTAGTCAAAGTCTCAGAGTCTAAATCAGGTGAGAATTTTGTTGCAAATACACTCACCAGCTCAGACTTAATGACTTGGATGTCTCCTCCATTACCAGTCCCAACAATACTACCAGTTTTTTTTCCCTTTAGGAGGATTCAGGCGAAGTTTGGGCTTCATTAAAGCATTTTTGGGGACCTGTTTCTGACGGCTGTTGCCCCTCTTGTCCTGGACCAGGTTCCAGGATGGGGTAGCTGCCAATTCACTTGAGAATCACCCTTTGCAGCGCTGATTTGCCCGGCCAGGCCCAAGGCAGAAATCTCCACCTTCTGGCTTGAGTTTTCCTCGCTGATCTGGCCCTCGGCCCTCGGCCCTCCCCGTCTTGGGTCTTCTCACACAGCCTTGTGAAGTTGATGATCTCTGACTTGCTCCAGGATTGGTGATTTGGAGAATAGGCCTTCTCTCCAGATTTAGTCTAGGCTGCTCAATAGCACCCAGACGCTGGTTTATGTCTGTGGTAATAATCAGCAGATCTTTACAGGTGTTTGTCTGCAAAGACACAGCCTGTTTCATGGTGGTAATATCTGCAGCTAGTTGTTCAATCTTCCCAAGCAAACATGAAACATCAAGGCTGTTAAAAGTCACAGGTGGTAGTTCATCAAGATGGTGAGAAACAAACCAAGGAACATTTTAACCAGCTTCATTGAGAAGCTTAAGGTAATTCTTAACATTCTTTGAGTCTTTTTGTGGCCCAGTGTGAGCCACAAGTTTGCGAGTAGTACCAGGGCACAGTTCAAATAGCAATTTAGTGGTGTTTGTAATCCATTCTGATCCAAAATGGTCCACAGCCATCAAAACAATCTCATCCTGTTTCACAGTTTTGATCTTGAGATTTCAGGTTTTGTTCGAATTCTGCTTCTACACGCAGGACCTGCAGCAGCAGCCATCTCGCACCAAGTTTGTTGAAATGTCTGCCAAAATTATTAAAGTTTGTTAAATGTCTGCCGGTTCCCGCCTCCTTCCTCCCTGAACAAAAGAATGGTTACAAAATTATTTAAAAGTGTTTTATTATAAGCTACTTGGTTTATGAATCTCAAGGCCGCACAAGAAAACAGCAATATGCTTAAGTTATTAAGTGTGTTCAGCTTTATGCAGTACTACTGGTCACAGTGGCATGGTCTTCAGGCCTGCGAACGGAAGGTTTACAGGCGAGAGATGTAACTGATGATAGCTAAAGCTTTCGGAGGGTAAGTTTTACGATCCACTGTATCAAGTAGAGCATTTGCATATGTAACTGATAATATATTACACATAATATGCACGATAATGCAGGTCATCATAATACAAATTCGTAGATACCAAGCTTGATATATATGTGTGTAATAAGGTTCAGCGTGTGGGTAGGAAGAAGACAGGGTTGACATTGGCTGAGGCTCGAAAATGTTTATTGACTCATAACTCAAAACTCAAAGAACTGAAATAATATCAGTGGCAATCAGAAGTCCCTGCTGTTGCTGTTGCGCACTTCACTCTCGTTGCTCGTGCTCGTGCTCTTGTTCTGTCAGGACTCGCGTCCATCCTTGTCGCTTCCCGAGCCTCAGCCGCGAACTCACACACTCTCTCAAACTCACTTCCGCTCCTGGGCTGCTTTTATCCGGTCTCTCCACGCTAGTTACTGCAACGAGACACAGGTGTTTGTAATTGTGCACATGATCCACTTACTGGATGTGTAAATGTAAATGTAGAACTACAAATAAAACACAGATACTTTTCTAGTGATAGCTTAGATCATTACAGATAAACATGAAGATGATTTGAATAAAAATGCAAAATCAATATGTGATTGCAGCGCAGGTACAGGTTTAGAGGTCCTAGAGGTTTTAGCTTTTAATATTTTGTTTATTTCTTGTAGAGTTTCCAGTCTCTCTCTGAACCTCCTGCATCTACAGATGTACTCAGCATCACTCTCAGCTCCCTCCTCTCTTTTGATGATGTGGGAAAGTTTGTGTCTCAGTTGAAGGAAAAACTGATGGATTTATGTAGAGAGGAGATTGACAAGATATCAGGCAGAGGTAAAGTAGCAGACATTCCTGTATTTTTATTATTGAGTCTTGCATCATGTTGAAGAATCTCAGCGCAAATTAAAACGAATGTGGACGGCATGCACACTGGTAAAAAAATAAATAAGGGAACACTTAAATGATTTTCAACTCTAAAATATTTATTTATATACATTCTATGATTATCTGACAATATTCAATGGAAACCAAAATTCATCACAGTAACTCATAATGTAAGTCTGTTGTGTGTTCGGCTCCACGTGTCTGTATTCCCTCACAACATCATCTAGCTCCTGATGAGGATGGTGTCCTGATCTCCTCCCAGACCTGGATCACGGCATCAGTAGCTCCTGGACAGTCTGTGCTGCTACTTGGTCATAATGTCCAAGAGGTCCTCAATTGGGATAAGGTTTGGGAGATGTGAGGGCGAGTCAATGTCATCAATGTCTTCATCATCTAAAAATTGCCCTCACACTCCAGTAACATGAGACTGGGCATTATCATTATCATGAAACAAGAGGAAACCAGAGCCACTGCACCAGCAAATGCTCTGACAATGATCTGAGGATTTTATCCCGGTTCCTAACAGCAATTAGGGAAACATTTGCTAGCATGTGAAGGTCCGTGAAACCATCCAAGGATATTAGTGTGCATCTGCTCTCATCCATGAGAAAAACAGGGTGCCAATGACGGTGCTGAGCTGTGACAACAGGTCCCTCTAGAGGACTTCAGGCCCTCATGAAGTCTATTTATAACAGGTTGGTCAGAAACATGCACACCAGTTTCTGCTGGAGGTCATTTTTTAGGGATCTGGCAGCACCTCCTTTTCCTCCTCACACAAAGGAGCAGATCCCGGTATCGCTGCTGGTTGTTGTCCTTCTACATCCTGGTCCGTCTCTCCTCATATAACAACCATCTCCCGGTATCTCCTCCATGCTCTTTAAACTGTGCTGGGAGACACACAAAACCTTCTGATCATCCTGGACTGCTGTGTAACTGGATTGAGTTGCAGGAAGTGCTTCATACAGACAGAGACAAGAACACTAACAAAAATAAAGACAAATCAGTCAGGAAGAGTAAGTACAGAACAATTGTCCAAGGCCACCATCTGCAATGCACGTGTTGCCACTTTTATTTGCACCAAAGCAGGT
This sequence comes from Rhodeus uyekii, assembly GCA_037043235.1. Taxonomy (NCBI): domain Eukaryota; kingdom Metazoa; phylum Chordata; class Actinopteri; order Cypriniformes; family Acheilognathidae; genus Rhodeus; species Rhodeus uyekii. Next base: position 109,088 of record JAWRVZ010000308.1, on the reverse strand, counting down.
GAAACTGATTCAAATACATTTATGCTTCCTAATTGGACAGATTGATATACCATATTTTCTGCACTAAAAGACTTAAATTTTCCCAAAAATCGTCCGTGTACCGTTTGGTGCGGAAAATAAGGTAACTGAAGTTTAACTGACTTGCTGTTATACTGTGATGATTAAGTGTTCCCTTAGTTTTTTTTTTTTTTTTGTGAAGTATATAAATGAGAAGTATATGTAATTTTTAAATATGTAATTATATATTTTAATAAAGTATGTCTTGTTCCATAGCAACATACATTGAAATTATTCCCACCAATGATCCCAAGACCAGAGAGGAGTTCCTGCAATGTAAGACATGTAACACACACACACACACACACACACACACACACACACACACACACACACACACACACACACACACACACACACACACACACACACACACACACGTTTTCATGTTTTATTCCATTGACATAAAGGTTTTATATTGTACAAACTGTATATTCTATTCCTAAACCTATCCATAAAATTAAAGTTCCAGTATTTGTACATTTTCAAAAACCATCACTTTTATAAGCTGTTTTCCTCATAGCGATCTAAAGACTTTGTTGCCATAATGTAGGAAATACCTGATCCAGACACACACACACATAATTACACATATTTCTGAAATCCGAAAATAGATCAGTAATTCACACTGATTAAACTACATTCTTGAAGAAATATTAAATTTGTTATTTCACTGTACTATGAAAATACATTTAAATATAAAATAGAAACCTTTTTATCAGCAACAAGAAAAAAGACAGGGATATAAACGCTCAGAATGATAACCGTAGTAAATCGAGACCTCACGATGTGTGTGCATGCGAGTCTTTTATAGTTCATGCAATGGTGTACAGCTGGTGTGACAATCAGTCCAATGTGTGGGTTTCTGGGAAATGTAGTATGTGTGCGTCAGTCTATATGTGAGCTCCCTCCGGTGGCCAGAGAGGGGAGCGTGGAGCTCATATTCATTAATGTGTTTTTAATTCATTAAAAACACATTAATTCTTCAGTTTTCACAGAAATAGAGCACAATTGTCATTCATCTAAAATAAATTGAGGTTCATAACCTTATCAATCTGAGTAGTCCATGATACTGTAAATTAATATACTGTAAGTGTATTTTACACAATAAATATAGTTAGTTTTGAAATTCTAATTGATAAACTGAAAGACTTAGACAAAATAAAGCCTGTATATCAGAGGTGGGAGAAAGTCACACAAGTCACAAGTAAGTCTCAAGTCCCTACCATTAATTCTCAAGTCGCAGGGCCCATGAACAAAGCAAGTCAAGTCAGTGGCTCACCCTCAAGCAAGTCAAGTCCTCCTAGTCCTTGTTCTCTCCCCACAAACCCACACCTGACAAAAACGTACCTTAATGGATGCAGCCAGTACTGTTTTTGTTAAATATTAAAAGGACATTAATATATCCTTTGACGTCTGTACTGGAAGAAAACACAAAGCTGTCAAGTCCTGTCTGGTGTGTCTGAACTCTTATTGTCAAAATTACCTTCAACAACATGAGAATTTCTTTAAAGGTAAAAGACACCATCTGATAGATGCCTACTGTCTACTGTCATACTTACCAGCAGTGCATCTGCCACCTGTGTACGATGGGCAATCACAAAAACCATGATACTGTAGCAGCTGTAGCAGAGAGGACTGTAGGGGAATTTACAGTTAAGACCTGAGGACCAGATATGCTGAATGAAGACCAGGAGTCAGAAGTGCAGTCAATAGAAGACATTTTAGTGAAGTTTAGTTTGCAATTTCATCAGCAGAAGCTTCAGGTCTCAAAAGGAGTTCGTAGGCCGCCCCACATACAATAACATTGTTACAGCAATTATACTCTAACAGAGGCTACTAACCACATCATTGACGGTTAAATTCTTCTGATTGGCTAAAAAAGAAAGAAAGTTAAACTAAACTAGTAATTTTCCACACAAGAACAGAAGCATATCTCCTTTGACAACATGGTTGGCGGGTTAGTGACATGGTTTGCCGAGAACGGACCATATTAAGAATAAAATAATAAAATGATTATAATAAACCAATTAAAATCTACGTTTCCCAACGTAAATTCTGTGGTCATTTTGTAAGTTATGTGTTTTAAATGGTCACATTAATCACATGTGTAAATGTCAAGATGAATGTTTTTGTTTTGTTTAGTTTTTCCCATACACAAAGGAGTTACTAAGGAGTCAAAGTGAATATTTAAATCAAAGGTTAATCTATTTTATTTTGTTCTTGTTTTTGATACTCGCTCTCTCTTTCACTTGCGCCTTTTTTCCCAGTTCATCAAGCAGCTGGTGAGTTGGATCATATTTCAAGATACTTAGTCAATATTTTGACTTACTAAGTCAATATTTTGAGATACTTAGTCAATATTTCAACTTACTAAGTCAATATTTCGAGATACTAAGAAAATATTTCGACTAAGTCAATATTTCAACTTAGTCAATATTTCGAGATGCTAAGTCAATATTTCGACTTACTAAGTCAATATTTCAACTTAGTCAATATTTCGAGATACTAAGTCAATATTTCGACTAAGTCATTATTTCTACTAACTAAGTCATTATTTCGAGATACTAAGTCATTATTTCGAGATACTAAGTCAATATTTCGACTAAGTCATTATTTCGACTTACTAAGTCATTATTTTGAGATACTAAGTCAATATTTCGACTAAGTCATTATTTCGACTTACTAAGTCATTATTTCGACTTACTAAGTAATTATTTCGAGATACTAAGTCAATATTTCGACTTACTAAGTCAATATTTCGAGATGCTAAGTCAATATTTCGACTTACTAAGTAAATATTTTGAGATACTAAGTCAATATTTCAACTTACTAAGTCAATATTTCGAGATACTAAGAAAATATTTCGACTAAGTCATTATTTCGAGATACTAAGTCAATATTTCGACCAAGTCATTATTTCGACTTACTAAGTCATTATTTTGAGATACTTAGTCAATATTTCGACTAAGTCATTATTTCGACTTACTAAGTCATTATTTCGACTTACTAAGTCATTATTTCGAGATACTAAGTCAATATTTCGACTTACTAAGTCAATATTTCGAGATGCTAAGTCAATATTTCGACTTACTAAATCAATATTTCAACTTACTAAGTCAATATTTCGACTAAGTCATTATTTCAACTTACTAAGTCATTATTTCGAGATACTAAGTCAATATTTCGACTTAGTCAATATTTTGAGATACTAAGTCAATATTTCGACTTACTAAGTCATTATTTCGACTTACTAAGTCAATATTTCGAGATGCTAAGTCAATATTTCGACTAAGTCATTATTTTGACTTACTAAGTCATTATTTCGAGATACTAAGTCAATATTTCGACTTACTAAGTCAATATTTCGAGATGTTAACTCAATATTTTGACTTACTAAGTCAATATTTCGACTTACTAAGTCAATATTTTGAGATACTAAGTCATTATTTCGACTTACTAAGTCAATATTTCGACTTAAAGAATCTTTTTTTTCTCAACTGTGGCGAAAACGGGCTTCCATACAATAGGGTTTATACAATTGGAAAAGTTTTTGGGGCAGACCTGGGGTCTCATTTATAAAACTGTGCGTAGGATCGCTACTAAAAGTTTACGTGCGCCCAAAAGCCAAAAATGCTATACGGCAAAAAATATTCAGATTTATAAAACCGTGTGTATGCACACCTGTCAGGAACATTCCTTTTATAAATCGCAGATGTCACGGGTCAAAGTTTGCTTAAACACATTCTCTCGTCAAGTTGTTTTTTATAGATCACAACCTTTGCGTGGAAACTGGCGTACGTACGTTTCCAGTCCCGTTTTGTGCGTACGCACGCTTTATAAATGAGACCCCTGACCTGTTGAAAAGAGATGGCATTCATCCCACCTGGGTGGGTGCCACTCTTCTCTCTAGTAATTTGGCACATAGTCTTTAGAGCTGAACCTTGACTAACTGGGGCCCAGGTCAGGAAGCAGATAAACTAAACCGATCGTCTGCTAGCTGTCTCAGAAGTCAGATAAATCCTAACCGAAGAGAGATAATCAAAATCCCTTGTCTATTCTATTTACATTATATATATATATATATATAATATATATATATATATATATTATATATAATATACATTATATATATATATATATTCTTTTTCTTTTCCTTCTCTTATAATGTTTGAAATGAATGATTATGACCTCAGTATTAAATCATTAACCAATATCTAGAATACTTCTGTTTATTAATAAATGATTTTAAATGATTTTCATCTGTAGACAACCAAATTATTGTGTAATTGCTCAAATATTCTCCTGATGTCCGTATTCTATTTGCCTGTGTTGGAAAAGACCCTCATATATTTGATCTATGTCAGCTACTCAGAGAGCTCGGGACCCAGAGCTCATCATCACCCATGGAATACCTGACGGTCCTTCATTTTAGAAGTGTCAGTTTATGTGCAATTGATAATTTCTGTTTTTTTCACCAGAAAGAGAACAAGTTCTGAGAATGTTTTTGGAAGTCTCCGGTTGATAGGTTGGCCAGCACCAACATCAACCTTGGAGAGACTGTGTATTTGTGTGTGTGTGTGTGTTAATCTTTCTGTGCAGGTCTGCAGATGGGTGTGGGACGTGTAGATTTTTGACGGAGACTTGCAGGCGATCGGGAAGGTCATTTCGTGCCTAAATCCAGAGTTCAAACATCCCTGGTTAAACTAAAAAGTTGTTGGAAGTTGTTTTAATTTGTTAGGGTTGTCTGAGTGGAAGAGACTGGAAAAGGGATTAGGATAACTTCACTCAGACGTGGGTGTTGAAAATGACACCGGCCATATAATATGCATTAAATATCATATAGTTAGTGGGACTGGCTAGATTACAGGAGCGCCACATGGTGTAATAGTCGCATGAATCCTGGTTAAAGTCTCTTCTTCCAGGCAGACGGAAGGCAGCGTATTGGAACACACTCGTGGGACAGGGGAAGTCGCTAAGGGGAGTGTAAGACACTGAATGGGAACGTGGGTTAGAGTCCCGGTTCCTAAAGATTCAGTGGCACCGTGAAGCTAACTTGATCTCTTCCATTTCAGACAGGGGATCCTTGAATTTTAGTAAATCAGGCAGTTAGGGACTAAACAGGGACTAAAAAGTTTCATCATGTGGAAAGTCCAGGACTTGTGTTAAAACATTACCGCCTCTTGTGCTGCTACTGTATACAGGCCACCTTATGAGTTTGTCAAAGAATTTGCTCACTTTCTGTTACAGTTATACCTCGGTTTACGAGCGACTTGGTATACGAGCAAATCGGTGTACGAGCAGGGGTCGAATCGGTGTACGAGCATTGTATCGGTGTACGAGAATTTTTTTTACCCACACCCACGCGCATGTTTTGTGTGGAAGCTCAGCATGGTCTGCGCATTTTTACAGGAAATATCCTAATGACAGCCTCTCATAACACAGTAACACAATTCCAACCCCTTTATCACCCCTTAACTCATTCATTCTCTCAGCGTCGCTTGGTTTGGCTGCATCATTCACCACAGTCCATACTTTTATAAGTGATTTACAGCGGTTTTACCTCCTGTTTTAACATTAATTAATTGTGATCCCTATTGTTCACATAGTGAAATATACACGTACAGTACCTCAAGCAGTAACTGTCACAGTTCATGAATTCATTGTCTAGTTCTGCCTGTATGTGTGTGTGTGTGTGTGTGTGTGTGAGAGAGAGAGAGAGAGAGAGAGAGAGAGACACACCTCGTTCTCATATCATCTGCCTATTTAGTTCACTTCTCTCAACTCTTCTCTTGTCCAGTCCTTCGTTCGCGGCTCCAGCGCGCGTTCATTCGCAGCTCCAGCACGCGTTCATTCACGGCCGCGGCTCCAAAGCGCGTTCATTCGCGGCCGTGGCTCCAGCGCGCATTTGTTCGCGGCCGCGGCTCCCATGTGTGATACACCTCTGGATTATCACTTTGTTTGTTTTCTACACTATTATAATAAATTCACTCATTTGCACTTGTATCCTTGCTTTGCCCGCTCCTCCTTCCTCCCTCCTCTCATCTCCTCTATGCAGGCTGCTCAAACCTGAGCAGGTGAAGTGCATTACAGTAAATTGTCACGTATTTTTATAGTTTAATCGTCAATTATTAATTAGTATTTATATGAGATCTTAATGGTTATAATTTTAACTGTAATTAATAGGGTAAAACCAAAAAAATATTTAAAATGGGCATTTATGGTCGTGTGGAACGAATTAATTGATTTTTAGTGCATTCTTATGGGGAAACTTGTTTTGGTGTATGGACATTTTGTTTTACGAGCTCGCTCTTGGAACGAATTAAACTCGTAAACCAAGGTATTACTGTAGTTGCTAATGGTTGCAGACCTGAGGCTTTAGAGAAAGGCTTAAGAGTTTCTAATGCTATGGCAACTTGAGAAACATCCATCAGAAACAAGACTGTGTCATCGGCTAACTGACTTATAATCACTTCAGTATCATTAATGATTATTCCTTTTAAGGGGCTTTCTCTAATTTGCAAGTTTAGAAGCTCTGTAGCTCTCAGGAACAGATACGGAGGTATTGGGCATCTCTTCCTGACTCCACGATGCAGGGCAAATCTAGGAGAGGTGCCACTGCTGAGTTTAATGGAGCTATTGCCGTTGGTGTAAAGTGTTTTGATAGCTCTACAAAAAAACTCACCAAATCCAAACCTGCGTAGTGTTTGAAATTTTCTTCTTCATTACTTAATCTTTGTCATTAGGAAACTTACCAAAAACTTTTAAGCTGGCTATTAACAAACAGCCTGTTAAAAGCTACAACTTGATCCTACAGAATTAATTACAGGCCAATATTGAATCTTCCTTCTCTGCCAAAGATTCTGTCAAAGAAAAGGCAATATCCTCACAAATATGTTCCTTTTTTTTAGTTTTTTTTTTTTTAGAAAGAAACAGTATCTGTGAGAATTTCTAGTCAGGATTTAAATTGTATCACAGTACTGAGACTTCTCTCATTAGAGTTACAAACGATTTGCACTTATCTTCCGGTTGTGGTCATATCTCTCTATTAGTGTTACTGGCTCTTAGTGCTGCATTTGGTACTATCGACCACAAAATCATTCTGAATATATTTGAAAATTAAATTGGTATTAGTGGAATTGGATTGTTATGGTTCAAATCATAATTATCTGACCGTTATCAGTTTGTATCAGTAAACGAAGAGATGTTATATCAATTACTAGTTCAGTATGGAGTTCCTCAAGGTTCAGTACTAGGACCATTGCTTTTAACCCAGGACATGCTTCATTAGGGAGATATTGTTGGAAGCATGACATTAGCTATCACTGTTATGCTGATGATACTCAGCTCTATTTTTCTTCAAACTCTGATGGAACGTACCAATTCACAAAATTAACAGAATGCAAAACTGATTTAAATAATTAGATGACTAGTAATTTCCAAATACTAAATTCTGACAAAATTCTTATTATTGGGCCAAAATGCTCTGCACCTAATATCCTAGACTGTTGTCTAACACTCAATGGCTGCTCTGTCAAGTCTTTGTCAGTTAGAAACCTGCGTTTGCTCTTTGATACCAATCTTTCATTTGAAAGCTACGTTTCTAGCATCTGTAAAATTGCATTATTCCATCTTAAAAATATATCTAAATTGCGACATATGCTCTCTAAGACAAATGCGGAAAAGTTAGTTCATGCATTCATGAGTTCAAGGCTAGATTATTGTAATGCTCTACTAGGTGGTTGCCCTGCACGCTTAATAAACAAATTCCAGCTGGTCCAAAATGCAGCAGCTCGAGTTCTTACTTGAACCAGGAAGTATATTAGCCCAGTTCTGTCAAACCTGCACTGGCTTCCTATTAAACACCGAATACATTTTAAAATCTTGCTAATTACTTACAAAGCATTAAATGGTTTAGCTCCACAGTACTTGAGCGATCTCTTAACATATTATAGTCCTTCACGTCTATTGCGATCCCAAAATACTGACCAGCTTATAATACCTAGAATATCAAAGTCAACTGCTGGTGGTCGATCCTTTTCCTATTTAGCTCCTAAACTCTGGAACAATCTTCCTAATACAGTTCGGGAAGCAGCACACTCTGTCAGTTTAAATCTAGACTAAAAACACATCTCTTCAACCTGTCATACACATAACACATTATACATACATTTTTAATCCAAATCATGTAAAATAATTGTTAGGCTGCATAATTTAGATAAGCCGGAACCGGGAACATTCCCATAACACCTGATGTACTCGATACATCAGAAGAAGAATGGCATCTACGCTGATATTGGTCTCTGTTTATTCCGAGGTTACCGTGGTCAGTTGGATCTGGGCCGTATCCAGATCAGATGAAGGACCTGGACACGAGCACAACACTGCCCTGAAGGGTCTGCGGAGATCGTGACTCTACTAGACCCTCCCCTGTGACGATCATGAACCCATTTCTAACCTGACCAAATTGAACTTCATATTGGACTTGAATTGTTGTATAATAATCATGCACATGGCTGTTGGCCAGAGGAGAACTGGTCCCCCGACTGAGCCTGGTTTCTCCCAAGGTTTTTTCTCCATTCTATTGTAGGGGAATTTACAGTTAAGACCCGAGGACCAGATATGTTGAATGAAGACCAGGAGTCAGAAGTGCAGTCAATAGAAGAAATTTTAGTGAAGTTTAGTTTGCAGTTTCATCAGCAGAAGCCAGCTTCAGGTCTCACAAGGAGTTCGTAGGCCGCCCCACATACAATAACATTGTTACAGCAATTATACTCTAACAGAGGGTGCTAACTACGTCAATGATGACGTTTAAATGATCCTGATTGTCTAAGAAAGAAAGAAAAAAGGAAAAACAAAACTAGTAATTTTCCACACAAGAGCAGACAGTCTGAAGCTTATCTTCGTTGATCACATGGTTGACGGGTTCGTGACGTGGCTTGTCGAGAACAGCAAGTCATTCCGTCTCCTGATGGTGCCAGTTAATCACCTCACCAATACAGACCATATTAACGCACACACACAAATACACAGCTTCTCCAAGGCTGAACTCGGCTCAGGCTCCAACTATAAACCAAAACATTCTGATAACATACTCTATCTGTTGAGAAGTGCTGACAATATTCATCCTTACTCGATGGAAAAATACAGAAGAGTAAAGAAAGGTTTTAATTAATAAAAATCCCTAACTTGATTATAAATCACTCTTTACAAATCATTCAAATAAGAAAGGGAAAAGAACATATGAAAAATAAGACAAAGAAACATATGAAAATTAAGACAAAGAAAAGAATATAGGTACAAATAAGAAAAATGAAAGAATATATATACAAGCGGCAATGGATTTCCGAATAGTATCCTTCAGTCCCCCCTATAAGGCCAAATGTGTAGTAAAACAACACATCTGGGCTATCAATTAATGCCGCTACAAATTGATATATTCACCCTTGCTCTAATTCCGGTTAAAATTGTATAAAACAAAATATGTTTTCCCTTCACAGACTTAACTGGAACAGAATATCTTACAGAGCACAGAGTGTGTTATTGACCTTCAAATCAAAAGACATGGTCTTAAACTGTTAGTATGAATCTTGGCTATTTTAGTTTATAATCAAATTAAATGGATTTAAAAATTAAATACATTTTTATTCTAGAAGCCGGAATAAATGAGAAAATAGTGTTACATTCCCAACAAAATCCCCACACCAGGTATTAGGTTAAAAAGTGTCACGTCTACTGGTATAATCACCCATCATTGCATCAAAATATCAAGATATACACTTTGTTATTGTTGTTGTTGTAAATAAACCAAAAACAAAGCAATTTCCAATTCATTGTAGAATACATGAAATAAGAGGGTAAATCTATTTCACTACACCAATCAAAGGTGGTCAAAATAAAAATAAACAATGAAAGAATAAATAAATCCCATAAAAATCCGTCTTAAGCTTTGAGTTTCTACTGAAAGTGTCATTCATTTAACAGGCAAATAGCATGTACCATCTTAATTGCAGGACATCTTAAAATTTTCTTTTTCAAAAACAGAAATAAAAAATGAAACAAATTCAAATAATCATTTCAATAATTATTTCCACTGAAACAAAATAATTTCACAGTATTCAAACCATGTTAACATTCCAAAATTCAAAATCAAATAATAATGATTTCCTTTAGTCAATTTTGTTCTCAGTATCTCAGTTTGTTAAACCTGCTTATGCGTTATGACCAAAATCTAAACCCTTTCATTGTCATTTGGCTCATCAGATACCATTAGGTTTGCTATCTTTCAAATTTGTTATAAGTTGAACAAGAACTGTCAGATTTTCATAATATATTAATTTAAAAGTGTTCTTAAATTGATCCAAATTCATATCTGAATTTTTCTGTTCATAACATTCATTTTATTTATTTTCATTTTAATTACTTGTCAAGGTATTTCTCTATCAAATGTTTAGACTTTCTGATCCCACAAATATTATCAGCATTGCCTCAAAAACAAAAATATGATATTAACTCAACTCAACCTTGTTTATAAAGCACTTTCACCTATTTGAGTGATGCAGAATAATTAGATCTGAAATATTCTCTGGTTCTAACCCATGTAAAGCTTTAAAAACATATAGCAACACTTTATAATGAATTCTGAAACGTATAGGAAGCCATTGTTGTTAGATAAGCACTGGAATGTGTTCTCTCTCTTCGTAGTTAGAAACCTAGCAGCTGAATTCTGAACGAGCTGCAGGAGAGAGAGAGACCTGACTCACACCCAGATACAGTATAGTAATTCAAACAAAATAGCATAAAGGCACGCACAATTTTCTCCATGTCATAAAAACAGAGGACAGCCTTCAACTTAGATATAGAGCTAAGATGATTAAAACTATTTTTAACAATGCATTAATTTGGTGATCAAATTTGAGCTCAGAGTCAAAAATGCCTCCTAGGTTTTTCAAACTATAAAGATTTTTCCCTGAAAGGAATCCCGGGCAGTCAATGACATCACAAATACATCCCTTATTACCAAATAAAATAAACTCAGACTCATTCATCTGGAGAAAATTGTTAGCCAGCACTTAACGTTATCTAAACATTCAAACAAAGATTGAATGGATACTTGATAATAAATGTGAGAGTCATTAGCATACAAATTATAACGAATGGCATATTTTTCAAAATCACTCTCAAAGGAAGCATATAGAGGGAGAACAAAACTGGCCCCAAATTGAGCCATGAGGGACCCCATACAAGAGAGGGGTAACGGATGAAAAGAAAATCCCAGGATTGACTAAAATAAGTCCTATCTTTTAGATATGAGTAAAATCATTCCAGGGCTAAACCCTCAATGCCAACCAAATCTCAAAGACATTCAATGAAAATCTTATGGTCAACGGTATCAAATGACGCAGTTAGAGTTAACAGTAATGAAAAACAACACTTTCTAAAATCCACACTAGGTAGAATATCATTTATAACTCGTGTGTTGGGCCAGAAACATACTGTAAAAAAAAAAAAATCAAAAGGCTCTAATAAAGGTACAAAATCTTTCGCCAAGGGCTTTAAAGAACCACAAACATTTATGTTGAAGTCTCTCAAAATTAAAAATATTGTCAAAAGAAGGGACCATCCCAATAAAAGTTCAGATAACAGATTTAGACATATTCAATATTATTAACTGAGTTTCAAACCTTCTAATTACTCAGTAAGTAAATGTTCTGCCCTTGAGTTTATCTTTGAAAATATTACTTGTGCTTTAATCCCTAAGTCACACAGACAGTCTCATAGCTGCTGTTTCATTAACCCTTTTGTATGAATGGCTGATCTAATGTCATGCATCCTCTTAATGGATGAAAATCAATAAAAACTTTTTATAAGTTAATTTCACTCCTTTGATCGCCCACCAGCCTTCATAAATGTGAGGGTGCTCTCTGGATAATTTGGAGGGTGACTTTAGCCAATGTGTCACACTATCTCTGCCGTCAAGTCTTATAACGTCAAGTCTATAACACTCGGATCACTCATAGTTGATAGTACTTAAATTTAGAACCTCAGTTGAATTTAGACAAGGGTTTTAAACCCATAATTGACGGCAATCTTCAGCTTCACAATTTCAACTTACACAATTATTTAAACTAATCCAGAGAATAACTTGAAATTAACATCATAAATGACAAAATTAGTCATATTTACCACTAGCAGACCGAGCTGGATAGTCAGTCCATTTAAAGCTCGTCCCATGTTTTGTATCGTCGTTTCATCAGATCCCATCAGAATTATCGGCTTCTGTATAGATTGTCAATTCACTTAACCCATCTGTAATGATCAAACACTCATTCCAGAGGTTAATGACAACATGTGCACATGATGTGGACATACAAAACTCACACACACTCAGACATGAATACAAATCGCTCATATTCAAGGTTTACTTCTGTTATTTATTCTACAAAGATTTAAGATTTAAAATCTTCTCTAGGTTTAACTTATTCAGTTTAAAAGTGTGTTTATAATTCATTCGTTTTTAGAGAAGTTTCCTAGGTTGTTTTAGTTCCTTTATCAGTTTGATAACAGAGTGCCATACCCAGCCTCCACTCACAATCTCTCTCTCAGCCAACAGTTTTCCTCAGTCTCTTAAGACTGTAACTTTTAGGCAGAATACAATAGTAAATTATTTGCCATTTAGAAACCATAATCATTCACAAATTTCTTAAATGTAAATATTTAACTCAATTAGACCAATTTTTATCATCTCAAAGCATGCTAGGAGCATTACAAAGTTTACTTTGTTAAAAATTCACTTAACCTTTGTTATCCAGACCATCTTTAATCTGTAAAAAATGCTCTTCATCTTTAGTCACCACCATGTCTAACGACCTGCAGGAGTGAAAACTATGATAGAGACATATTAGTTCAGTTTCTATTAATTTTCAGTTAATTCCCATAAGCCAACCCAATATCATGTTCTTGATATTATAAAGTTTTGTTATGGTCTCCACAACAACTAAAGGTCAATCACATCATGTTCTCAGCCAGCTCTTGAAAGCACATTCCCATTATCTCTTTATAAACAACCTCTTCAGGGTCTCCCCCTGGCATCTTCTACAAGTTGGGGATACTTGTCAAGGAATGCGGTTGCAGTGACCTGGTATGGAGGAACTCAGTTTTGGGGCAGACTTCTGCAATTTAACAGGTCCCCCCTCTGAAGGATGCTACTAGCCAACCACAGACATCCTCTCAACTCTCATCCAGTTGTCACAGAAAACATCTCCCTTCCCCTGTTTTTGGGTAGATGCCCAGGAGCGGCGGCGAACCTCTGCCTTAGGTTGTCCCCTACGTGGCCACTAGGGGAACTTACCCGTCATTGAGTGGACGCCCTCGTGCTCAACTGTTTAACCCTTTCATTCCCTTTGCGGATCTTCGAGTTTTCTTCAGGTTCAGGTATTCTCTGGAGCTTAGGGAAGGTGCATTCAAGAACCACCAGAGTTATTTCGACTGCCTGATAGTGTTCAAAACAGGGAGACCGGTTAATAACAGCAGTATGTTATCAGTAAAAGCTATTAACATATTCAAAACAGCAGCATAGCTTATTATCTGTGTTTAATCTCAGAATCGCTATCACCATTGTCTACTCCATCAGCCTTGTACCATGGTGGAGACTAAGATGAGACAAAACAAAAATTACTGGTCATAACAATTTAATCAAACAATTTAATCTCCCTTTTATAATCAGGTCTTAATTTTTATTTAACTTATTTAAATTTATTTTAAAACTCCTCTTTAAAGGCATTTAGTTGTTGAAACTTTTAACAACAAATTTAATGTGCGCAATCATAAATGTGGAATTTTTAAAAGTTTTGAACTGCCTGTAACATGATTTCCTTTAACTTCTCTGTGTCTATGATTTTCACTGGAACACTTCCTGTGAATTGTTTATCACTGACGACACAGACTGAGATAACAGCAGTTAGCTGACTTCCACTGAGAGAGAGAAACTCTGGACTGGATTCAAGGACTGGAACACTGCATTTTTGTAAACTTTCAACATTTATCTACTTTATTGTGACTCTGGCCCGTTTCAGAAATCTTTGCCAAAACGACGTTTTCAAAGAATTATAATTTTATAGTTGTTTTTTCTGCGAATTACATATTACTGAAACTTCCATCTTTTGAAGTCATTGTCTGTAATTTTATGCAATTTAACTCTTCCATTCACTATAAAACTTCTCATTACAAATCTTTCTTTCAAAAGAATTCCTTAAGACTTTAATCTTATTTTTGTTCTTTTCTAGACGAAAACGTAAATGTTGGTATATTAGACACTGATCTTCTTTTCAAATCTAAACACCAGAAATGTCACTTTATCACATCTAGCAGACATTTATATCGTTCAGGCTCTTTCTTTGCTCACAACTTTCCAATCAAATTAAAACTAGGAGCATTTTCTTACTGAGCTCTGAAATTTTGCTTTTGATGAGCAGAGCTGTGTACAGCCTTTAATATCTTCTCTTCTCCGTTTCGTTATTTTATCATGACTTCCAACCTTATTTTTACACTCAGAATTAAAAACACAGACTGACCATTTTCCTCCTGAGCTCTGAAAATTCACTTTGAGAAGCAGCGCTGTTTACAGCATTTTCTCTTCTGCTTACATAACTAATCAGTAATAATCAGACTACTCAGCTATTGTTAGCCATATTTTAGTCAAAGTTAATACTCACCTGAAGTCATGGTAGGAAGAGATGGAGGCAGCGATCTTTGAATAACACAGCTGTGGCTTCTGCGTGATGAAACCACAAAGTATACTACAAAAACACCAAGTCACATATCCTGGTCCAAACCAATTCGGGTCACAAAATTTTCTCGTAAAATTTACTTTTGCAAGAATCGTTCCAGATGCATCCCTGGCAAACAAGTTAGCCCTATATTTATTTCATATTATTATTTTATAACTAACTAATGCTTTAGTCCCTAACTGCCTGATTCCCTAACTTCGGGGCGCCCCTGTCTGAACTGGAAGAGATCAAGTCAGGTTCATGGTGCCACTGAACCGAATGAAACCGGGAATCTAACCCGTGTTCCGGAACCGGGAATCTAACCCGTGTTCTTCTCCAGTGTCTTACACTCCCGTCAGTGACTTACTGTCCCCTTAAAGTGCGTTTCGGCGATGCCTTCCGCTTACCTGGAATCTAACCAGTGTTACGGATACCAGCGACTATTACACCATCAAAAACCATAAAATCTTTAAGATCATAAGGCTGGCATAATTACGTGTACCCCCTGGACTCTAACCAGCGTCGGTACTCCCCACTCACGTCTGAGTGAAGCTTTCCCGATCCCCTTTCCAGTCTCTTCCAGTTAGACAGCCCTAACACTTTCTACCTTGTTTGTTGTTCGACCAGGGATGTCATCGAAGAATGAATTGCCCGCGCATTCTCCACCATTAACTGTAGGGGAATTTACAGTTAAGACCCGAGGACCAGATATGTTGAATGAAGACCAGGAGTCAGAAGTGCAGTCAATAGAAGAAATTTTAGTGAAGTTTAGTTTGCAGTTTCATCAGCAGAAGCCAGCTTCAGGTCTCACAAGGAGTTCGTAGGCCGCCCCACATACAATAACATTGTTACAGCAATTATACTCTAACAGAGGGTGCTAACTACGTCAATGATGACGTTTAAATGATCCTGATTGGCTAAGAAAGAAAGAAAAAAGGAAAAACAAAACTAGTAATTTTCCACACAAGAGCAGACAGTCTGAAGCTTATCTTCGTTGATCACATGGTTGACGGGTTCGTGACGTGGCTTGTCGAGAACAGCAAGTCATTCCGTCTCCTGATGGTGCCAGTTAATCACCTCACCAATACAGACCATATTAACGCACACACACAAATACACAGCTTCTCCAAGGCTGAACTCGGCTCAGGCTCCAACTATAAACCAAAACATTCTGATAACATACTCTATCTGTTGAGAAGTGCTGACAATATTCATCCTTACTCGATGGAAAAATACAGAAGAGTAAAGAAAGGTTTTAATTAATAAAAATCCCTAACTTGATTATAAATCACTCTTTACAAATCATTCAAATAAGAAAGGGAAAAGAACATATGAAAAATAAGACAAAGAAACATATGAAAATTAAGACAAAGAAAAGAATATAGGTACAAATAAGAAAAATGAAAGAATATATATACAAGCGGCAATGGATTTCCGAATACTATCCTTCACTATTCTTCATTCGTTACGTCACCTGCCGGAGTTTTGGTTCCTTGCCGCTGTCGCCTATGGCTTGCTCAGTTGGGGAAACTTAACACTTAAAATTCATCAATTGTATTGATTCACCTGCTCTTTTGGGGCTTCTGTTAAGCCAAACAAACTTTGTTTATATTGTTTTTCCTGTAAAGCTGCTTTGAAACAATCTACATTGTAAAAAGCGCTATATAAATAAAGGTGACTTGACTACAAACCCACCCACTCCAGCCCTGCAGCCACTGATGTCCACTTCCTGAATGAGCTAAATGACTTTTATGCTCGCTCAAACCCTCAGTTGACCAGCCTCCAATCACACTCTCATTCACTGATGTCTGCAAGGCTCTGAGCCGGATCGGCACGCACAAGGCTGCTGGACCAGACAACATCCCTAGACGTGTCCTCAGGGCATGTGCGGAGCAGCTCGCTGGGGTTTTTACAGACATGTTCAACCTGTCTCTCTCCTAAGCAGCTGTACCAACATGCTTCAAATGCACTTCCATTGTGCCAGTGCCAAAAACTCTAGTCCGAGGTGCCCTAACGATTACCGCCCTGTAGCACTCACACCCATCATCATGAAGTGCTTTGAGCAGCTGGTCCTGGAACCCCTAAAAGACTCTATACCACCCACATTGGACTAACACCAGTTTGCTTACCGCAGCAATAGGAGCACAGAGGATGCAGTTGCCATGGCACTGCACTCTGTGCTCACACACCTGGACAATAAGAACACTTATGCACAGATGCTGTTTGTTGACTTCAGCTCAGCATTCAACACTATCATCCCGACCAAGTTAATAGCCAAACTTGGAGACTTGGGCATCAATACCTCACTCTGTAACTGGATTCTGGACTTCCTGACCAACAAACCCCAGAATGTCCGATCTGGATTCACCTGCTCCACATCCATCACACTTAACACTGGTGTACCACAGGGCTGTGTGCATTGCCCATTTCTCTACTCCCTCTTCACTTCCGATTGCAAGCCTGTGTTTGGATCTAATGCCATCGTCAAGTTTGCGGACGACACTACGGTGATTGGTCTCATCAGCAACAATGATGAGACTGCCTTCAGGGAAGAGATCCAGCACCTGGCCACTTGGTGCACTGAAAATAACCTGCTCTTCAACACCACCAAAACGAAGGAGCTCATCGTGGACTTCAGCAAAGAGTCAAGAGGCACACACGACTCCATCCACATCAATGGAATTGCCATTGAGCATGTCTCCAGTTTCAAGTTCCTGAGGATCCACATCTCGGCTGACATGACCTGGACAACCAACACCTCCAGCCTGGTCAAGAAGGCTCACCAGCACCTCTTCTTCCTGAGGACACTGAGGAAGAATCAGCTCTCCTCGGCTATCCTGGTGAACTTCTACCGTTGCGCAATAGAAAGCATCCTGACGAACTGTGTCACAGTATGGTATGGGAGCTGCTCTGTCGCGGAGCGCAAGGCATTGCAGCGGGTGGTGAAAACTGCCCAACGCATACAGGGACTCCACTTCCTGCCATCGAAAACATCCAGAAGAAACGCTGTCTAGGTCGAGCTCGCAGCATCCTTAAGGACTCCTCTCACCCAGCCCACAGACTGTTCTCCCTCCTTCTCTCCGGCTTTTTTTAAATACTATTTTTAACCATTATTTTTTTTAGAACATGAATTAATATAAGCTGAAAAATACTAATAGTAGAAGTCGTACTTATTAGAAAGATAGTCAAAGGATTAATCCGCTAATCAACAAATGACTAAATTAATTACTAATTACTAAACACAGTTAATACACATAACGCTCACAATATTTAATAAAAACAGTCACAATAAACAACAGTTTCTCTTGTACTTATTCTTAATAATGTTGAAGCACGTTTTATACATTCCATACCTGTACAGGAGTGATATTAAATAAATAATGATTCACATGATGCTTCATCAGCGTGGCTTTTTTTTAATGAAGTATCGCGAGAACTCCTTCTGTAACTGGACAAAGTGACGCGCAAATCACGCGAGACCAATCACACGCGTCCAACTCCAGCAGCAACAACCTCAACATTATTAACTCGAAAATCATCATAAACTCTTAGTATAGAACACAAAACAGCTTTAACCAGAACTTCCATAACATAACAATGGAAACTACATAGAAACACATCAGATACATTCATTCAATTATAAATCACAGAAATAAAACATTATGATAGCCATTGCAATTGTAGTGACAATTATTCTACATATCATGTCTCTCGGGATTGAAGTTAAATTGGTGAGAACAGTTCAATCTCATTGGTTGGTAAAATCAGCGGGCGTGGTTCATCAAAATACACTGAATCTGTAAAAAGCAGAAATATGTTTTATTTATATTTATCCACTCCTTCCTTCATAAATTCATAGATGTGCTTTTCCCTTTGCTCTTGTTTTGGGATCCTTCGTTAATTTATTCTGCAACAACTATGGGATCCATTAAACTGTAAGTGCAATTTATGAATATTGACAAAAAATAATTCCACCAATTATAGTAATAATAATAATTATAAGTGCTCAGAAGAATAAATATCATATGTATGAAATAAATCGTCCAGTTTAAGTTTGTAACTAGTCAATAAATGAGTTGATATCGGATACGCGTGCTCGCGGCTTGATGCGCGTGAGTGATGGAGTTGCTATAGCGACGCGTGTTGTGAGTCGCGCTCGTAAATAAACACGGAAGCGAGCGATTTCACACACTTTCATCACGAGTTTCTGAGCGAATCTTGTGGATTTGAAGCTGTTTGGAGAATTTCTGACTGGAGACTTTTATTCTGGAAGAACATCGCAGGATAAATCCTTTACATACACTCACACTTTTCAAAGAGTTCATATTATTTCACTTTAATTGTATTGTTCTTTACTTTTTGTTGAAGGAGTTTGTGGTTTTATTTAATTGTTATATTTCATTATTGTATTTTTGGGAGGGTATTTCTGTGGGGAGTTGTGTGTTGCTATTGTTTGTGCTGTGTTTTGTGTTTTATTGCAGTTTTGAAGAAGATGTGGATGAATTTCATGGGTAAAAGTAAGAGTAACTGCAGTAAGAGTTTGTAATTGATCCTGACTGTGATTATTGATTTTTATTGAAAGATGATCATGTGATGTGCGAAATATTGCAGCCTCCGGCTCCAGATCCAGCGGAGCCACTTCCACTGGGAGAGAGTTTTCTCCGGGCATCACTTTGGACAAACCAAACCATCAGAGGCGTTGCAGCGACTGCCGTGAGTCCAGGTCCCACCGCCGGGAAGGGTTGATCTGCCCTCGGCTGCCGGGGCAAGTTCCTGTGGAGCCGACAGAGACGTCCATCAGCCCAAGCGTTTCTCCTGTGAACAAGAGCTGGACAGGTGAGACTGAAATAAGCAGATCAACGGCACTCGCTCCGTCTCACACCCCAAACACACACACACACACACACACACACACAGAAAGACAAACAACATCCCAAAACAATCCTGCTTATTCATACTAAATATATTTAAGATCCATATGATCCATTTCCAGAACTGAGACACATGTGCCAGAGTTGATGAATGAAAATGTTTGTTCTCGTTTTAATCAAAGACCAGAAAGAAAAATAATGATATCATGATGATTGTGAAATGAAAGGACTATAATTTGGGATATTTCTTCAGGGATTAATGAGAAATCAGGCTCATAGCTTGGAAATATTTCCATTATATTTGGATTTGTAACATTACATATAAGAATTAAACAGTAAAATTTAATTTATATCATTAAATTGTTGCTTAATTTGACATCAGAAATGTTTCTAATAGTTTCAATTGTTTTTCTTCATTTTAGAAATACCTACAGAATTCAGGAAGAGGAAAGGAATCCGTTCTTTCCTCAGGAGTGTGTGGAAGACTATGAAGCGTCATTTCCTCTGGTGTCGTCACTGCCGTACTGTGACTGTTGTGGAGCCTTTCATCCCTCCATCTGATCCCGAGTCCAATCCTGATCCTGAGTCTGATCCTGATCCGGAGTCTGAGTCCAATCCTGATCCTGTGTCTGATCCTGAGTCCGAGTCCAATCCTGATCCTGAGTCTGATCCTTATCCGGATTTTGAGTCCGATCCTCAGTCTTATCCTCGGTTTTATAATGAGTCTGATCCCGATCCGGATCACTCCGGCATCAATACAAATAATGGTACATCAACAGTCATTATTTCTCCAAAGATATTTTAAACCGGATTGTCGTCTTGTTTTCTACTAAAAATATCTTGTTTTCAGAGAAAATTCATATAATTTCATATAAATTCATATAAATTCATTTAATTTTCTCGCCTGACGTTTATAAAATAAATCAAAGTCTCAAACAAGCTCATATATTTCTCACATGTTCTGTTTGTTTCTCAGAATCCTTTGAGTCCTTGTATAACGTGGGAGAGATGATCGGATCCGGAGCATTCGGCAGTGTTTTCAAGGGAACTCGCAAATCTGATGGGAAAAAGGTCAATCTTCTCAAACTGCACAAACATTTTGCTCTTGTGGCGTCAAAACATATTTAAAACAGTTTCCAGATGTTTAATATTCAGTGCAAGTTCAGGCGCTGGAATCCCGTCTCTGTTCTTGAAACAGGTTTGTGTTTTTGCAGGTTGCCATCAAGCGGATCCTCAAGTTTGACAATTTTCTTTATCTTGACATTGTAAGTTGATGAAAGCTGAATGTGTGTTTAGTGCAGATTCCTGTAGTTTAACACCCGCAGGAAGCATTAGCTGTAAATGTGATGATAAATAAGCCTAGAAGCACCAAATCACTTTGAGCTGAAAAGCCTCTCTTGAACTTAATGATGGAAAAACATGTTTTCTTCAGATTTGTTCCCAGTTAATCTTCTGTCTGCTGCTTTTCTCTAGCCTGGGCATCCCGAACCTCTGGTTACAGAAGTGGCTCTGCTGATGATGATGAGGCAAGATCCCATCAGCCCCTTCGTCATTCAACTCTACGAGTGGTTTGAACACCCTGGAAGATTCACTCTGATTATGGAGCTTCCCGAACCCTGCGAGAGCTTGCTGGACTTCATCTCTCGTACTCCTGGACTGCATGAAACAGTAGCGCGGCTCATCATGAGACAGGCTGTGCTGGCGGTGCAACACTGCATTGAGCACGGCGTGTTTCACAATGACGTTCATGCGCAGAATATCCTGCTGAAGAGAAACAGCTTAGAGCTCAAGCTCATAGACTTTGGCTGCGGTCAGTTATTCAGCAGCGACGGCTACGAGAGCAACGTATATCGCGGTGAGCATTCTGGGAGTGTGGAAACTGAATGCAGTGACTTACTGATTAACTGATGCTTTAAAAAAAGCTCAATAACGTTCAAATGTGCCGCTTACAGGATTACCGGATCACTGCCCGCCCGAAGTCTTCACACAACCTCGATTCCACGCCGTCCCAGCAAATGTCTGGGCTCTAGGAGTGTTGCTGTATGAGATGCTCAACGCATGTCGTCCTTTTCACAACAGATTGGACATCAAGCAAGCCCGAGTTACATTTCAGAGCAGCAACTTATCCAGAGGTGAGTGAATAATATTGATGACATTCATTAACACACATAAAGCAAAGACTCTGTCCAGAAACAGTTAAAGGTGAAGTGTGTGAGAGTTTGGGGAGAAGCGACTGTAACAGAGACATGAGAAAGAAATTCAGCTTTAGTTCCAGAAGTGAAGGCCAAGATTCACTGCAAAGATGAATAGATGCTCATGATTAACCAGCTCTCTTTATTAAAATGTGAACAGAATGCCGTGATCTGATTAGACAGTGTTTATCCCGGGATCCAACGAAACGGCCGACGCTAGAGCAGATGTTACAGCATAAGTGGATTAGAAATGATCGACTGTAGATGTGAGAAGTTCAGGAGATTCACTCCATCAGGTATTCAGGAGTGAGGAAGTGTCACAGACAGAGGAGGATTATTATCATGTTCTTCAGTTCTGGATTATTTGTAGTGATATTTTCACACTTGTGTTCATTGTAATGTTCTTGTGGTCAAGACTTCATTTATTCAGCGCTTTATACTAACAGATTGTTTCAAAGCAGCTTCACTGTAATAAACAGTCGTTGAGTCTGAGTGGCTTGTCCAGCGTCTATTGGAGGAGGAGAGAAGATCGATCGGACAAACCAAACCATCAGAGGCGTTGCAGCGACTGCCGTGAGTCCAGGTCCCACCGCCGGGAAGGGTTGATCTGCCCTCGGCTGCCGGGGCAAGTTCCTGTGGAGCCGACAGAGACGTCCATCAGCCCAAGCGTTTCTCTTGTGAACAAGAGCTGGACAGGTGAGACTGAAATAAGCAGATCAACGGCACTCGCTCCGTCTCACACCCCAAACACACACACAGAAAGACGCTTCTCAGACAAACAACATCCCAATACAATCCTGCTTATTCATACTAAATATATTTTAAGATCCATATGATCCATTACCAGAATTCATCTCTGTTTTAAATCAGCTCTAAAAGAGAATAAAACAGCTCTTGTTCATATATTGTTTGTATTGACAGGAAATGCCGTTCTTGCTGTCTTTGCTGGAAGTCTTGAGCTCGAGACGAAGCCTGAAGATCGAATCCAACCTGACAGAAACTCAAGGCGCCACAGCAGAGATTCAGAGTCTGTCCACGTCTGAGCAACAACATGAGAGACGCAAGACTGGAAGAGCTCAAGTCTTCACCGACACATTTGCTTTCTTGTCAAAGTCGTTTCTGTGGTGTGTGTCGGAGAAATGTGTTGGTTGTGTTCGCCGGCAGTGATGAAGAGACTCTCAGACCGAGAGAGTCGTGTGTCTGCAATCATTATATATAGATATTATTATTATCTTTAACATGCCAAATATGCTTATTCTACCTGAATTATTTGTAAGTGCGAACTTATGAAACTGAGTTTGAGAGTGAAATCTGTGCCTTAAATAATTTATATCACCCCACACTTCAGATTAATGGTTGTTCATCACTGTTTACACCTGCTATAAATCTTTCTAACATCTTACAAGTAAATAAGGAATCAAATACACTTACAATATGCAGAAATCCATTTAAAACTCATTTGATGAAGAGAATAAATAGCTAAATATATTACCTCTCTCTCACACACACACACACACACACACACACACACACACACACACACACACACACACACACACACACACACACACACACACACACACACACACACACACACACACATTAGTACATTAATGAGGTTAATATTTGAGAATAGCATAACTCAACTACTCTCCTTCACAGAAACATGTACAAACACTACATTTTTAGATTTTTGACCGACTTATAATCCTTTTTGAAAACTGATGAAAAGTCAAATGTTGTCACTAGTCGTTGTCATATTTTCTAGGTTAATTAAGTGAGGATTTCTTGGCTCTCACAAGCATCACCAAACCTGTGATATTTGACTAGAAAAAATGTATTCTGTAAGCGCATGACATTCTGAACACAAGTATCGCCATTGGATTAATACACTTTGTGCAATACTTCCAAAAGTAAAGATTATATTAGAATATTTAGGATGATTTTACAAAAATTAAAGTCACCCCTCCAGCAGTTTATAATATAAATGTATTTATGTAAATACAGATATCAGGGGTTTCTGGAAATACAGCCGTCGGCGGAGACAATGACTGTTCATCTTTTTCTTTGTAAAGAATCATCCCGTCCTCCTTTCGTCAATCCCTGTGTCTCACCCCCACCACACACACACTACACCACATCCACCCACCGCAACCCTGCCGGGAATCGAGCACTGAAGAAAACACGCCGCGATATTCAACACAAACCCGCGCCTTTATATAGAGTCCAGCGTCTGACGTCACGCAGATTCCGAACATTCTTTTTATGCTAATGAGGCAGCGCGTCACTCTCGTCGTAACGTCATTTTTATGCTAATGAGGCAGCGCGTCACTCTCGTCATGACGTCATAAATAAGAATGTGTTTGTGCATGTGTGAGAGACTGAATGAATGAGTGAGTGTGTGTGTGTGTGTGTGTGTGTGTGTGTGTGTGTGTGTGTGTGTGTGTGTGTGTGTGTGTGTGTGTGCGCGCGCGCGTGTGTGTGTGTGTGTGTGTGAGTAAAATAAAATACAATAAAATAAAAGTGTTAGATTAACATAAAAAGTATATCAGTTGCAAATAATAAAGTTAGTTGTACTCAGCATGATTTACGGTATACATACTAATGTTACAGCATTTATGTTTGTTGATGAAACATTGCTTAATTCTCTCAATGCTGCATAATTTGTTGAAATAAAATTTGTTGTTATTATTTAAATAATAATAAATGTATTTTGCACATCTAGTCTTAGAAAGCATTAATACTATAATAAAAAGGTAAAAAGGTGATAAAACAAGCAATAATATTTCTTCAATCAAATCGCTGTATTATATTTAACAGCACAATCAATTTTTCACAGTATATGAAGAAATGCCTGAACAATGACAGCATGTGCTTCGTCAGACCATTCAGATCCAGTAAAATGAAACACAAACATCGAGTAACTCACAAGATTGTCTGTCGAACAGCTGAAGAGGAAAAGGTGAACATAAATGATCGATGGGTATCAAATAGTGCAAACCTTCCCCGACAGTTTTTGTTTTCAGTTTTATAAACTCCATGAATGAACGACAGCATATCCTGCCATTAATAAAAAGTAAAGAGCATCAAATGTGTAGCGTATGAGTACAAAATAAACAATTATTTAATAATACAAAGCTACGATTATAAACATGTTAAAACCAATGAAAAATAAATAATGGTTTATTTAGACAGAGGCGGGAAACTGTCCCATGGAAAAAGCTCATTCATAGAGTCTGTTTCTGAGAACTTGAGCTTTCTTTGATAGAGTGCAGCTTCCAGATCATCACCATCTTCTGGAGGAACACAGAGAAACTAATTCACTTTAACATTTGAAGAGAGAGTAAAAAATAGTTCAATATTCACACACACACACACACACACACACACACATACACACACAGACACAGACACTCATTCTCTCTCTCTCTCTCTCTCTCTCTCTGTCTCTCTCTCTCTCTCTCTCTCTCTAACAGAATTCAGTAACAGTGATTCATTTGCTCAGTGATTCATTCATTGGATGGAGAAGTTGAAGCTTCTGTGGGAACTGGGGTAGTTGACAGTGAAGCTGGTTCCTGCTGGAGCGAGTGGATGGAAGCTGCTGATGCTCAAGAGAGATTGTTGGGCTTCTGTTTGATTGAATGTAACTCCTCAAGCTTCTGATGATGGTCCAGTGCTTGGATCTGCTGGGAAAGGCCTTTCTGGACGAAATGGAAAAGTGGTCAGCTGGAATTTTTTTATTTGATTCTGTCTTACTTTGCTTTATGAAGTAAGAAATAGTTTGGTTGTCCAAAGCTGACAAATGGGAGATTGTGGGATGGATTTTTGGATTGAAGCTGGATGTGAGCATTTAAATGTTTTGAGCATCTGAGGAAAACGAAAGATACATCTGCTGAGCATTTCCAAAGTTATTGCTTGTCTGGTGTCTGGGCTGGTGGATTTCGTTTTTTGGATGTTTTTTGGATGTCTTTGATGAGCAAAGATGTCTGTGAATTGGCAATTCTGAGAAGGGCAAACAAAAATTTGTTTGTGGAAAAACTGGGTGGATAAAGTTGGATTCCTCTTTGATAATCCTTGATGGAGCTGGATTGGAGGTTCTTGGTGCTGTTGAGATGAGATATGAATGAGGTGATGGTGAGCAGAGAAACATCGGGAAAAGCAGGTGAAATGTGGAGTGGAAAGTTTTAAAACTCTTCCATGGGGTTTGGTAGGATTGAACTATTCAAAGGGAAACTGCTTGAAGAATGCAATTGTTCAAAGGTTTTGATGGGTGGTTTATGGAAATATCAACGCTGATAGTGAGGTACTGGGTTGGGAATGGGTTCGCCTCTGATGCAGCCGCCTGAATTTCTGTGAGGATTTTTGCTCTGATGTTGTTGGTGTGAAGGCAGATAATCAAAATCTCTTGTCTCTTCTATTTACATTATATATATATATATATATATATATTGTGACGGGTGGAGCCAACGACAGACACAGTGGGAGTGGTGATAAGCCCCAGAGAGGCGTTTTATTCAAACATAAGTGTCCAAACACAAAACGAAAGTAAAATAAAGTGTCCAAATAAACAGGGGACCTGGTGCCCTCGTTGTGCAAAACGTTCAGTGCAGGAGTGGAAGTGCGCAGGAGGATGGGTCCAGGAGAGGGGCGGGGGTCCGACGGTCGCGGGTGTTTCCCTCTTGTCTGATGCGCGGAGGACGGCGGCTTTGCTTCCGGCGGCTCGTCCTCTCCTGACGCTGAACTGCAGGGAAACAGCGGCCCGGCATCCTGGCCCGTCAGCCGCGTTGCGAATTAGACCCTCCGACTCCCTTCCTGAACCCACGAGGACACCAGCGTGCATGCACGGGGAAGGACCCGCCTCCCGAGGAGAGGCGCGCTCGTCATTTATCGGCGGCGGTGGTAACGCTTCATGCATCTCAGGTGTGTGCCACCACACGCCGCCAATTCTCCTCATTACCGCGCCCCTCCTCTCTTCACCCACTCCAGTCGGGAGCCTGGCGAAGGGCGGCGATACGAGTGACGGGGCGGCGTCGAGATAAGGGGGAGGCAGCCGTTCCGTCACATTATATATATATATATATATATAATTTTATTTTTCCTATTTATACCTATATTCTTTTCTTTGTCTTATTTTTCATATGTTCTTTTTCCTTTTTCTTATTTGAATGAGTTGTAAAGAGTGATTTATAATCAAGTTAGGCTTTTTATTAGTTAAAAACCTTTCTTTACTTTTCTGTAGTTTTCCATAGAGTAAGGATGAATATTGTCAGCACTTCTCAACAGATAGAGAATGTTATTGAGGGAAATTATATGCTTTATTTTATATGCTTTATTTTTCTATAATACATTATGTATCATTTCAGTCTGAACTTTTTTGTCCTGCTTATGTGTGTGTGTAACAACTACACGCACGCTTTGTCCCTCTCTCTGCCATATATGGAGTTGTTTTTTTTCTCTCTCTCTCTCTACGTCACTACACCCTATTAGGGGGAAGGGCTACTAGTATAAGAATCGCCTGTCCTCTTTGTTTCCTCTGAGAACTGCATTCTGAATAAACCAGATTTGATTTTACTCGTGTGGTTCATTGAGCTGCGGTCTCCCGAGATCTCGTTAACATCCAGTTGCTGAGTAGACACTGAAAACCAACTACACTGTAGAGCGGTTCTAGCAGTGTTTTGGGGGCTCGTCCGGGATACATCTGGTCAGGTAAGCGATGATTTTGGTTCACTACCTGTACTAGATGTATCTCTGAATAGGGGACCGATCATTACTTGGAGTCAGATTAAATTCAGACCGTGATCGATCTATAAATAAAGTTGTGAGCTATACAAACGTACGTACGAATTGGGTATTTCAGTTTCTAGTCAATAAACTGTACTAATAATAATGGGTCAATCATATCCTAAACCAGAACCCAGTGAAACACCCAAAGCGTGGATGGAACGATGTAGTTGGGGATACTACACGAATCCTTATCTTGATAATTTAGCTGGCTGGACAGCAGACACGCAATGGCGGCAATATCCTAGAGAGGGCACTTTCGACCCCGGATTTCTAAAAATAGCGTATGATTTAACATACGGAGGACAGGGTGATCCTTACTGGTCCTATAACTATATGCAGGGAGGATATGACGTGTGGTATAAAATGGCAGATGTATGGCGGGATAAAACAAATTCATATGTCCCAAGATCAGTCCTTAAAACCGTTCCTAAACCACCTAAAAGCAAAAGGGAAAATGCGTCGTTCGATAACCCTGGAAAAAAAGACAGACCACCCCCGTACGTTCCGCCCGCAGCCACTTCCGCAACGCCACAACCACTTAAAATGGATCCTCCAAAGGATCTAACAACCACTAAGCTTTATCCGTCGCTCGCCGCGCACACCAAGGGAGACGATGACAAAGATCTGAATGTGGGACCAGACGAAGATGTCGGTCCCGATCAGGGGTCTGAAATAGACCAACCAACGCCTAACGTAGCCGCGGTATGGGTCGCTAAAAGAGGGGGAATTGATATAGAACCCCCATCGCCGAGCGCTCTGAAAGATATTATAGATCTCCTCCCCAGCCCATCTAACCCGATTCATTTCGTAGACATGTTGATTAGATCCTCCAGACATTGTCAGCTGGTAGGGGCAGATTATCGATTCATACTGCATAGTAAATTGGGGGTTGATTACGATGAGGATGAATTGATAAAGTCTGTGATAGTGCTGCACCCAGACACAGACGAGGCTCACATGACAAAATATAGTGAAAAGGATGAAGAGGGGAAACGCAAAACGAAGACAATGACTAAATTCGCGTGGCGAGATGATAACAAGGGGATGCTAGAGAAATTAGCGAACGATTTGAAGGCTTATTTATTAAGTGTAAAATCGGCTAATAGAGACCTATCACAGGTTACCAATTGTAAGCAAGGGAAGGATGAAACCCCAGCCCGTTTCTTTGACCGTTTTGCAGACGTATGGGTGAGTGTAGGGGGTATGGAATTAAAGAAATCTGAGGCCAACCCTATGTTCATTGCTACGTATATGTCCAATTGCCTACCACATCATAAGGAAGTATTGAAGCACCATCTGTGTGACCGTAATAATTTGACTGTACAAAATGCTGCTGTACAAATACGAACCTTAGAATCAGATGGGTTGTTTCCAGATAAGGCAAGGAATGTTGTGTGTGTCTCAATGGGGGGTGGCTATCAGGGCCAGAAGCCTTTTAAGGGAGGAAAAAAACCAGGGAGGTGTAATTACTGCAAAAAACCAGGGCATTGGTACAAAGAGTGTAGACAGAGAATGAATGATGAGCGTAATGGTGTACAGATGCAAGCCCCTTTTAAGCAGCAACCCGGAAAATATCCGGCATACCAACAAGGTCCAGCCCCCGCTGAGGCTCATCCTCAGTCACAGCCGTATGCGCCTCAGTCATACTACCAGCAAAGGCCACCTTCCCCCGCAGCCCAAAATCAGCAGAGGGGAGGGCCAGGGCCTTATGGCAACTAGAGGTGCCCACAGAGCCTGGATTCCGCCACAAGGGGGCATAATGACGCTTTGTTATCTGTAAGCTTTAACTCTGCATTGGGAAACACTCTGCCCATTGTTGAGCTTAATGTGAATGGTATGGCTTACCCTTTTCTCCTAGATACAGGCGCCACTTTATCCTCGTTGGGATCCACATATGAAGGACCTGTTTCAGCAACAACAATCAGCTCTGTGGGAATAGATGGGGTCCCTTTTCCTAGTCATATTACCCCACCTTTCACTGTTTTCTGTGTAGACGACCCAAAATGTCGTCTGACACATCGTTTTGTGTTTATGGAAGACTGCCCTTTTAATTTGTTAGGAAGAGATTTGATGTCTAAACTCTCTCTCTCATTATCTTTTTCAGGCTCTAACGAAAATAACATTTGGACTGATAGTTTCGGCCGCGTGTGTGTGCCAGCGTCCTGTGCACCTTTCATTGTTAGGGAATTTCATGGTGTCACTCACCGCGGCCGAAGAGGGGTAACAGAGGAGATGTCTAAATTTGTGTGTATTCGAAATTTGACAAAATATGTAAATGACACGTTAGATCGATGTGTGACGTGTGCAATGAATAATAGTGCGAAGCCTGTAGCGAAACATCAACAGCTACCATTACCTGAGGGCCCCCTGCAACAATGGCAGGTAGATTTCACTCATCTGCCAAAGAGGGGCCCCTACAGATATCTACTGGTATTTGTAGACAAATTTTCCAGGTGGGTGGAAGCGTTCCCATGTCCCAAAGAAGACGCCTCCACCGTGGTCAGACATCTATTGAAGGAAATAATTCCTAGATACGGTATACCACTCGCCATTGACTCTGATAAAGGCCCTGCTTTCATTGCTAAAGTATTAATGGACATGACAAAACAGCTCCAGATCACCTGGAAGCATCACATTCCGTATCATCCACAGTCCTCAGGGATCGTGGAGAGAGCGAACAGAACGATCAAAGATAAGTTGAGAAAAGCCATGCAGACGGTTGGTCACCAAGACTGGCCCACATTGCTGCCTGCTGTCCTAGCTGATATGCGAATGGCACCCCATAAGGGTCTAAAAGGTCTGTCACCATATGAGATGGTGATGGGACGCCCTTTCCCTGCACCATGGAGAAAGGGTGGGGGTGTGTTGGGCAATGGGGGATGTGATGTACCATTAAGTGAATATGCACAATTGTTGATTAAAGCTCTACACGAAAATTGGAGCAAAATGCATTCGAGTTCAGCACCTTTGCCAATTGACACGACACACCCCTTTCAAGTGGGTGATGAAGTATTAATAAAACAATTCTTAAAAATGGGGGATCCATTGAACGCACCTAAATTTAGTGCCCCCACCAAAATTGTTGCTGTAACTCGAACCGCCGTATTAACTGATTCTTTCCCACAGTGGATTCATGCAACCCGACTGAAACTGCATAAAAATCCTGTGTTATCTGACTAACTTGATTTGTGTTACAGGAAGCTGGCAAGGACCATGTGCACCAACATCTCCCAAGAGAAATAGGAGAAAATAAAATTCTAAATTGGTTATTGAACGTGTTAACGATGTTATCTATCCAGGCTGTTATAGCTGTCAACACCTGAACAAGGGGCCACTTTTGTAGGATCTTCGGGGTCACTACTGCGTCAAGGGACGGAGGGGCTTGGCAGTGCGCAACTGGACTGACTGCTGACTGACGACGTGTCATTTTTATTTGCTGACTAATTGTTATTGCATGACAGAGGAGCTGAACACGCAGCGCTGTCTATGACATAAGAATTATCAGCTCCAATATCCTTACCAACTATTATTTCATTTCCTATGATATTGTTATTGATTGAACTATCAGAATGCAGTTCCTTGTTTTATTGATGAGCTCACTGTCCATGGGATGGAGCTCAAGACCAACTGATAATTTGTTTTGGCAGTATGCTAATAACACTGCTAGGATGTATACCAACAAATCATGTTATGTATGTCAACAAGTGATGTCGTCTGTTGTTAGCCTGTCGCTACCCGTGATGCACCAACAGAATCTCACCCAAATATGTGTACAATCGGAAAGCAACGGTTCCAGGTATGATTGGGTTCCTTCAGGCTCGAAATGCCCCCCTTTCTTCGTTAAACGATCCTTACCCCACAAGCTTTCTCCCCATGTCACGATACGTCCACAGTTCCCACTGAATTTTGTGTTTGTTTTTTGTTACAACAACACAGGGATAGGAACGTTAGGCACCATAAAGGAGAGAAGATGTCGAATAATAGTCAATAGAGATTTGGGTTCTTCCAGGGGAGGTAATTATTCAGAAAAGCACCCCTCTGACCTTATGCAGATTAGATGTCCACAAAAACGTAATTGTATCACGTTGAATATTGATTGGTGGTGGTATTGTGGCCCAAATTCATTGTTCCCGGACATTCCAGGCAACTGGTCTGGTATCTGTGCTCCAATTCAACTATCTTACCCTGTCCAGATATTCCAGCGGATCAACCAGCATCGGCCAACACGCCGCCACAAGAGAGACGTATCAATGGATGAGGTTCCCACTGAGCATCGCCTGACCACTCACTGGACAAGGTGGTGGACCTCTGTGTTCTCACAGTTCGGCACTGTCTCTCAGTGGACTCACATTGAGGTCCTGCATTATCGACTAGCTAAGTTCGTCAATGACACCACGGATGGAATGGCCGGTGTGAGAACGGAACTGGGTGCCCTGCGCCTGATGACCATGCAAAACCGCCTGGCATTGGACATGTTGTTAGCAGACAAAGGAGGTGTCTGTGCCATGGTGGGGGATCAGTGCTGCACCTTCGTCCCGGCTGAAGATGAATCTGAGGGCGCTGTGGGTCATGCTGTGCAAGAGATGAAGAACACTGCGCATAAGCTGTACGGAGATGAGACCAAGGACTGGGGATGGGGTTTGATGCACAATCTGTTTGGATGGGTGACACCACTTATCACCATGATAATTCCTGTACTACTGATTCTTGTGGCCCTATGTACTTTTGGGCCCTGCTTGTTGCAATGTCTGATGAATAGAGTGTATAGTATGATTGATGCAACCACCAGGCAACATAGATATGTACCAGTGAATAATGCTTAAGCTTTTAGCTTAAAAGAGGGGACTGAGGGAAATTATATGCTTTATTTTATATGCTTTATTTTTCTATAATACATTATGTATCATTTCAGTCTGAACTTTTTTGTCCTGCTTATGTGTGTGTGTAACAACTACACGCACGCTTTGTCCCTCTCTCTGCCATATATGGAGTTGTTTTTTCTCTCTCTCTCTGTATTGGTGAGGTGATTAGCTGGCACCATAAAACTTGTTGTTCTCGACAAGCCACGTCACGAACCAGTCAACCATGTGATCAACGAAGATATGCTTCAGACTGTCTGCTCTTGTGTGGAAAATTACTAGTTTTGTTTTTCTTTCTTTCTTTCTTAGCCAATCAGGATCATTTAAACGTCATCATTGATGTAGTTAGCACCCTCTGTTAGAGTATAATTGCTGTAACAATGTTATTGTATGGGGGGCGGCCTACGAACTCCTTGTGAGACCTGAAGCTTCTGCTGATGAAACTGCAAACTAAACTTCACTAAAATTTCTTCTATTGACTGCTCTTCTGACTCCTGGTCTTCATTCAACATATCTGGTCCTCGGGTCTTAACTGTAAATTCCCCTACAGGTGATTCCAAAGCTGAAGCGTTCTGTGAATGTGCATCGGCATTGCAGAAAACAGGTTTTAAGGAGATTTAGCTTGGGGGAGAAGGTTAGGAGAAATAAAAAGCCAAGGCCCAAGCCACTTGCGTCAGTTTTTTCAGGCCTGCGTCGCTAGCGGAAGCAGCCTTGCGTTAGAGTCGGAAGTTGGAGCTGCAGACCACAATCAAGGCAAAGGGTTGGAGACATTTTGCCATTTTGAATTGTAGAAGTGGCAAATTAATGTGCTGAAATTCTTTCGAAAAGAAAGCAAAAAGGAATTGTCATATATAAGGCACATTAAACATATTGCCAGTACATTCTAGAAATCTACAATAAAATAAAGCTCAAAATAAATATGAATGAATATTATCTGGTTAGTTAAAATGATTTAAACTAACTGGGGTTGACTTGATGTACTGTAGAACCTAACTGTTCCTGCTTATCTAAGTCTACAACAATGTATTAATTTAATTTCTCAGTTTAAAATGCTTGTTTGATCTGTCTTAACTGAAATCAACTTGTAACTGAAAGATCTTAAAATATGAAATAACTGCCTTTGATTTGTCTGAGAACATGGTGATGATTTTTTCCCACGTAAGGTACTTTTATAAACGTGTCCTAATTTGACTAAGGCTTAATCCTGGCATAATCTAAACTGTGTCTGGGAAACCGGGCCTATGTTTTGGGCTGACACCCCTAATGTTAAAATCCTAGAGACGCCCCTGTGTGAACGCACGGCTTATTGCTGTTCTCATCAGCTGTGTGTTCATGTCTGTTTTTGGTCGAGCACAAGGCTTGTCATGCATGTTTCCTTGTGCCATGTCTCTCCTGTCTATTGTTTAACCCCACCCATTTTATCTGATTATTGGTTCATTTGCTCCACCTGTCCTCTCTCATCAACCTCTTTTGTTTGCTCCCTATTTATTAGGGGCCAAGCACCGAAGGTGCGGAGGCACCTATTGTTTTTGTTCCGGTTCTTATTATTATTAGGGGCCAAGCACCGAAGGTGCGGAGGCACCTATTGTTTTTGTTCCGGTTCTTATTATTATTAGGGGCCAAGCACCGAAGGTGCGGAGGCACCTATTGTTTTTGTTCCGGTTCTTATTATTAGGGGCCAAGCACCGAAGGTGCGGAGGCACCTATTGTTTTTGTTCCGGTTCTTATTATTATTATTAGGGGCCAAGCACCGAAGGTGCGGAGGCACCTATTGTTTTTGTTCCGGTTCTTATTATTATTATTATTATTATTCTTCTTCTGCCATTGAAGTCTATGACAGCCCATAGAACCGTAAGCGGGAAAATGAAAAAAAGTTGGCACACTGATAAAGGAGAGTCCAATCATTGACCATAGCAAAATTGAAGTCTCTAACTCAATCTCTCTAGCGCCACCAACTGTCCAAAGTTGCACTCACGTTTACGTAAATAACTTTTGAACCGTATGTCCTAGAAACAAAATTCTTTTGTCCACTGATTCCTTGGCTCAAGACGATTCGATTGCACCCTATGACGTCATTTTCCGTCATGAAGATTTTCCCGCCATTTTGAATTTTATGAAAAACCTACTTTGTCGAACTCCTCCTAGGCCGTTCGTCCGATGTTCACGAAAATTGAACCACATCATCTCCCGACAATGTGGACAAAACGATATATAAAGAAAGTTGATTCGTCAAACCGTTTACGAATAACTCGCGAAAGAATCTGAGGTAAAAGTCGCCAAAATGAAATTGAGGCTTTATCTCCCCAATGCATTAGCCTTTTCTGACCAAACTAGGTGTGTGTTATGTCAATCATGGTTTGAGGCTACCTGCAGAGTTTTGGCGCTGTGCCCCCTAGTGGTCAGGAGTTATCAAAAACTGACTTTTTTGCTTATAACTTCTGAACCCTTTGGCCAAAAATCATGAAACTGGTCTCTTTAGATCCAGTGGGTCATGCCGAGTCCTGTGATAGCAAATATTCCCATATCGGGCATTTTGAGCGTCTGCCATTTCGATTTTTCTTATAAGATGCTATGTTTAACAAACACATGACTTTAGTGCTCTGTCAGCCATGGTTTACCCAATTTACCCAATGTACCACATGAATTGACACTACAATTTGGTTACAGCGCTGCCTGTTGGTCGAACGTGATAAACCATTAAATCGAACTACTAAAGACCGTATTGTTGATTTTTCAGCCATTTAGACTTAAGTCATATTGAAATGTCTTTAGATTCTTACTGCCATTGGTCTGATGATGCCAGCCATGTCGGCATGACATTTAATGCCCTCCTTGCGCTTGGCCCCGTGATGGCTGCTAGCAGCTATATTTATTATTATTCTTCTTCTGCCATTGAAGTCTATGACAGCCCATAGAACCGTAAGCGGGAAAATGAAAAAAAGTTGGCACACTGATAAAGGAGAGTCCAATCATTGACCATAGCAAAATTGAAGTCTCTAACTCAATCTCTCTAGCGCCACCAACTGTCCAAAGTTGCACTCACGTTTACGTAAATAACTTTTGAACCGTATGTCCTAGAAACAAAATTCTTTTGTCCACTGATTCCTTGGCTCAAGACGATTCGATTGCACCCTATGACGTCATTTTCCGTCATGAAAATTTTCCCGCCATTTTGAATTTTATGAAAAACCTACTTTGTCGAACTCCTCCTAGGCCGTTCGTCCGATGTTCACGAAAATTGAACCACATCATCTCCTGACAATGTTGACAAAACGATATATAAACAAAGTTGATTCGTCAAACCGTTTACGAATAACTCGTGAAAGAATCTGAGGTAAAAGTCGCCAAAATGAAATTGAGGCTTTATCTCCCCAATGCATTAGCCTTTTCTGACCAAACTAGGTGTGTGTTATGTCAATCATGGTTTGAGGCTACCTGCAGAGTTTTGGCGCTCTGCCCCCTAGTGGTCAGGAGATATTAAAAAACTGACTTTTTTGCTTATAACTCCTGAACCCTTTGGCCAAAAATCATGAAACTGGTCTCTTTAGATCCAATGGGTCATGCCGAGTCCTGTGATACCAAATTTTCCCATATCGGCCATTTTGAGCGTCTGCCATTTCGATTTTTCTTATAAGATTCTATGTTTAACAAACACATGACTTTAGTGCTCTGTCAGCAATGGTTTACCCAATTGAAAGCAAACTTTGCATGTGTCAATGTCACCACACTCTCAATGTACCACATGAATTGACACTACAATTTGGTTACAGCGCTGCCTGCTGGTTGAATGTGATAAACCATTAAATCGAATTACTAAAGACCGTATTGTTGATTTTTCAGCCATTTAGACTTAAGTCATATTGAAATGTCTTTAGATTCTTACTGCCATTGGTCTGATGATGCCAGCCATGTCGGCATGACATTTAATGCCCTCCTTGCGCTTGGCCCCGTGATGGCTGCTAGCAGCTATTTAGGGGCCAAGCACCGAAGGTGCGGAGGCACCTATTGTTTTTGTTCCGGTTCTTATTAGGGGCCAAGCACCGAAGGTGCGGAGGCACCTATTGTTTTTGTTCCGGTTCTTATTATTATTAGGGTCCAAGCACCGAAGGTGCGGAGGCACCTATTGTTTTTGTTCCGGTTCTTATTATTATTAGGGGCCAAGCACCGAAGGTGCGGAGGCACCTATTGTTTTTGTTCCGGTTCTTATTAGGGGCCAAGCACCGAAGGTGCGGAGGCACCTATTGTTTTTGTTCCGGTTCTTATTATTTAGGGGCCAAGCACCGAAGGTGCGGAGGCACCTATTGTTTTTGTTCCGGTTCTTATTATTATTATTAGGGGCCAAGCACCGAAGGTGCGGAGGCACCTATTGTTTTTGTTCCGGTTCTTATTATTATTATTATTATTATTCTTCTTCTGCCATTGAAGTCTATGACAGCCCATAGAACCGTAAGCGGGAAAATGAAAAAAAGTTGGCACACTCATAAAGGACAGTCCAATCATTGACCATAGCAAAATTGAAGTCTCTAACTCAATCTCTAAAGCGCCACCAACTGTCCAAAGTTGCACTCACGTTTATGTAAATAACTTTTGAACCGTATGTCCTAGAAACAAAATTCTTTTGTCCACTGATTCCTTGGTTCAAGACGATTCAATTGCACCCTATGACGTCATTTTCCGTCATGAAAATTTTCCCGCCATTTTGAATTTTATGAAAAACCTACTTTTTCGAACTCCTCCTAGGCCGTTCGTCCGATTTTCACGAAAATTGAACCACATCATCTCCAGACAATGTGGACAAAACGATATATAAAGGAAGTTGGTTCGTCAAACCATTTACGAATAACTCACAAAAGAATCTGAGGTAATAGTCGCTAAAATGAAATTGAGGCTTTATCTCCGTAATGCATTTGCCTTTTCTGACCAAACTAGGTGTGTGTTATGTCAATTATGGTCTGAGGCTACCTGCAGAGTTTTGGCGCTCTGCCCCCTACTGGTCAGGAGATATGAAAAACTGTCATTTTTGATTATAACTCCTGAACGCTTTGTCCAAAAATCATGAAACTGGTCTCTTTAGATCCAGTGGGTCATGCCGAGTCCTGTGATACCAAATATTCCCATATCGGCCATTTTGAGCGTCTGCCATTTCGATTTTTCTTATAAGATGCTATGTTTAACAAACACATGACTTTAGTGGTCTGTCAGCAATGGTTTACCCAATTGAAAGCAAACTTTGCATGTGTCAATGTCACCACACTCTCAATGTACCACATGAATTGACACTACAATTTGGTTACAGCGCTGCCTGTTGGTTGAATGTGATAAACCATTAAATCGAAATACTAAAGACCGTATTGTTGATTTTTCAGCCATTTAGACTTAAGTCATATTGAAATCTCTTTAGATTCTTACTGCCGTTGGTCTGATGATGCCAGCCATGTCGGCATGACATTTAATGCCCTCCTTGCGCTTGGCCCCGTGATGGCTGCTAGCAGCTATATTTAGGGGCCAAGCACCGAAGGTGCGGAGGCACCTATTGTTTTTGTTCCGGTTCTTATTATTATTAGGGGCCAAGCACCGAAGGTGCGGAGGCACCTATTGTTTTTGTTCCGGTTCTTTATTATTATTCTTCTTCTTCTTCCGTCATGGAAGTCTATGACAGCCCATAGAACCGTATGCGGGAAAATGATGAAAGTTGGCACACTCATTAAGGACAGTCCAAACATTGACCATAGCAAAATTGAAGTCTCTAACTCAATATCTCTAGCGCCACCAACTGTCCAAAGTTGAACTATCGTTTATGCTAATAACTTTTGAACCGTATGACCTAGAAACAAAATTCTTATGTCCACTGATTCCTTGGCTCAAGACGATTCGATTGCACCCTATGACGTCATTTTCCGTCATGAAAAATTTCCCGCCATTTTGAATTTTATGAAAAACCTACTTTTTCGAACTCCTCCTAGGCCGTTTTTCCGATTTCAACGAAAATTGAACCACATCATCTCCAGACAATTTGGACAAAAAGTTATCCAAAGAAAGTTGATATGTCAAACCGTTTACGAATAACTCGCGAAAGAATCCGACGTAATGGTCGCAAAAATGAAATTGAGGCTTTATCTCCGCAACGCATTAGCGTTTTTTGACCAAACTAGGTGTAGGTTATGTCAATCATGATATGAGGCTACCTGCAGAGTTTTGGCGCTGTGCCCCCTAGTGGTCAGGAGATATGAAAAAGTTAAATATTTGCTTATAACTTCTAAACGCTTTGGCCAAAAATAATAAAACTGGTCTCTTTAGATTCAGTGCATCATGCCGAGTCGTGCGATACCAAATTTTCCCATATCGGCCATTTTGAGCGTCGGCCATTTTGAATATTGTCATAAATTGCTATATTTAACAAAGATATTGGCGTATCGTTACGAAACTCAATATGTGTCTTCGGCACCTAACCTTGATACGACTCAAAAAGTTTCGAGGCAGCACCCCCTTGTGGTCAAAAATTATAACCAAATTTACAAATATGCTAATAACTTTTGAGTGCGTTAACCTATGGTAAAACAAATTATCTTTATACGTTCCTTGGGTCAAACCGAGAACACAGATACAAAATTTGTCATAGTCGGCCAAACTTCGTGTCCACCATGTTGTTTTTCTTTAAAAACCTACTTTTTCGAACTCCTCCCAGACCGTTTGTCCAATTTTCACCAAAATTAAACCACATCATCTCCAGACCATCATGACAAAAAATTATCCAAAGAAAGTTGATATGTCAAACCGTTTACGAATAACTCGCAAAAGAATCCGACGTAATGGTCGCAAAAATAAAATTGAGGCTTTATCTCCGCAACGCATTAGCGTTTTTTGACCAAACTAGGTGTGTGTTATGTCAATCATGGTCTGAGGCTACCTGCAGAGTTTTGGCGCTCTGCCCCCTAGTGGTCAGGAGATATAAAAAAACTGACATTTTTGATTATAACTCCTGAACGCTTTGTCTAAAAATCATGAAACTGCTGTCTTTAGATCCAGTGGGTCATGCCGAGTCCTGTGATACCAAATTTTACCATATCGGCCATTTTGAGCGTCTGCCATTTCAATTTTTCTTACAAGATGCTATGTTTAACAAACACATGACTTTAGTGCTCTGTCAGCAATGGTTTACCCAATTGAAAGCAAACTTTGCATGTGTCAATGTCACCACACTCTCAATGTACCACATGAATTGACACTACAATTTGGTTACAGCGCTGCCTGTTGGTTGAATGTGATAAACCATTAAATCGAATTGCTAAAGACCGTATTGTTGGTTTTTCAGCCATTTAGACTTAAGTCATATTGAAATGTCTTTAGATTCTTACTGCCGTTGGTCTGATGATGCCAGCCATGTCGGCATGACATTTAATGCCCTCCTTGTGCTTGGCCCCGTGATGGCTGCTAGCAGCTATATTTATTATTATTATTCTTTTGCCGTTTCTTCTGTCATGGAAGTCTATGGAAGGCCATAGAACCGTATGCGGGAAAATGATGAAAGTTGGCACACTCATTAAGGACAGTCCAATCACACCATAACAAATTTGAAGTCTCTAACTCAATATCTCTAGCGCCACCAACTGTCCAAAGTTGAACTAACGTTTATGCTAATAACTTTTGAACCGTATGACCTAGAAACAAAATTCTTATGTCCACTGATTCCTTGGCTCAAGACGATTCGATTGCCTATGACGTCATTTTCCGTCATGAAATTTTTCCCGCCATTTTGAATTTTATGAAAAACCTACTTTTTCGAACTCCTCCTAGGCCGTTTGTCCGATTATCACGAAAATTGAACCACATCATCTCCAGACCATTTTTACTAAAAGATATATAAAGAAAGTTGATTCGTCAAACCGTTTACGAATAACTCACGAAAGAATCCGACATAATACAGTGGTACCTCGAGATACGAAAGGCTCAACTTACGAAAAATCCAAGTTACGAAAGCAAAGACGATGAATTTTACTGCTCTACATACGAAAAGTTTTCAAGATACGACAGGTTTCTGAAAGTCCGAGATTCGCCCCATAACAATTTTGAAACTCGCGCCGCACGCCGCCATCTTAGTTATAGTAGACTCGCAACCATCCTCCTGCTCTCCCATTGGTTCCTGATGCTAGCCAAGCCATGAGATCCTTCTCTCTAATTGGACAGCATCCCTCCCATCATGCATCTTCTATACGTACATGCTGGCGTGCTTTAGCTCAGCCACTCCGCACCCGAAACTTTACATTTTTATGTTTTTGTAAAGTTAAGTGTACGTATGTACCAGTGGCGTAGCCACGGGGGGGGGCCTGGGCCCCCGCATTTACATGTCCGGCTCCCTCAGATTTTCAATTGTTTAAAATC
Source organism: Rhodeus uyekii (assembly GCA_037043235.1). NCBI lineage: Eukaryota > Metazoa > Chordata > Actinopteri > Cypriniformes > Acheilognathidae > Rhodeus > Rhodeus uyekii. The sequence continues at coordinate 68,178 of JAWRVZ010000308.1, read as the reverse complement.
GCGACTGTGAAAACTAAAGTGAAAGCATCACCGCATAAGACGATCGCAATGCACCCGCTCCATGAATGGCCCACTGCAAGTTATAGTACGTGTCATGGCTTAGAGGTTAGGGCGATGAACTACAGATCCATTGGCGTTTTCCTGCGCAGGTTCGAATCCTGTTGAGAACGACTGTCATGAAATTTGTTGGGGTATTTTTGGAGGACTTGGAACGGATTAGCCATTTTACACATAAAATGTGTTCCAAGATACAAAAAACTCATTATACGAAGGCCGCCTCAGAACGGATTAATTTCGTATCTCGAGGTACCACTGTATGTGCAAAAATGAAATTGAGGCTTTATCGCCGCAATGCATTAGCCTTTTCTGACCAAGCTAGGTGTGTGTTATGACAATGATGGTTTGAGGCTACCTGCAGAGTTTTGGCGCTGTGACCCCTAGTGGTCTGGAGATATGAAAATGTGACATTTTTGCTTATAACTTATGAACGCTTTAGCCAAAAATCATAAAACTGGTCTCTTTAGATTCAGTGCATCATGCCGAGTAGCGCAATACCAAATTTTCTCATTTCGACCATTTTGAGCGTCGGCCATGTTGAATTTTGTCGTAAAATGCTATATTTAACGAACACAATGGCGTATCATTACGAAACTCTGTATGTGTCTTCGGCATGTTGGCTTGATACGGCACAAAAAGTTTTGGGGCAACCTGTTTGCCATGTTGTTTTTCTTTAAAAACCTACTTTTTCAAATTCCTCCCACACCGTTTGTTCAATTTTCACCAAAATTGAATCACATCATCTTCAGACCATTTTGACAAAAAGTTATAGAAATGAAGTTGATTCGCCAAACAGTTTTTGATAAAATTGCAATCGAATTTGACCAAATGGCCACCAAATAAAGCGAGGCGTATATCTCTGCAACGCATTAGCATTTTCTGACCAAACTTTCTGTGAGTCATGTCAATCATGATCTGAGGCTACATGCAGAGTTTTAGCGCAGTGCAATCTAGTGGTCCGGAGATATAAACAAAGTGGTGCTTTTGACTCTTTTTTTTTATCTCTTATGAAAATAAAACTTGAAATGTCAACTGCAGTCACTTGATGTCAGCAGAACATTACTCAAAGTGTCATTTGCCCTTTTCACATTGATGAAAATGATACATTAAGGAAAAGTAGTCAAATAATCATTTAGTTTTATTCAAAAGTTCTGTTGTTGTTTTTACTATGACTATAAAAATAAACCTCTTCATAATGAATAAAAATAATTATACTTCTTACAATTTATCAATAAGTTGCTGTTTTCTTTTCAAGAACTGTTTACATGAATTAAAACAGACTAATAAAGAAAATACTGACATGTGTATTATTGTAAATCAAATCATACAATGATTAATTTGGCTTTAACTACATTGGATCTACTGGGTTTATTTTCCCCATTTTAAAAATGCACATAGTAAGTAGACTGTCAGTGTATGCTTAAAGTAAAATAATTTGATACAATTAAATTTTAGACACAAAGGGTTTTCTCTCCGGCCAAGATTAAGTGCTTTGATGTCAAAATGACTTTAATGCTCTATATCAGCAATGCTTTACCCAATTGACACCAACATTTGAGTGTCATTGTCACCTCACTCTGGACATACCACATGATTTGACACATCAGTTTGGTTACAGCGGTTGAATGTGATAAAATGTTAAATTGAATTTCTAAAGACCGTATTGATGATTTTTCAGCCATTTAGTCTGAAGTCATATTGAAATGTCTTTAGATTCTTACTACTGTTGGTCTGATGCTGCCAGCCATGTCGGCATGACATTTAATGCCTTCTTTGTGCTTGGCCCCGTGATGGCTGCTTGCAGCTATATTTATTATTATTATTCTTCTTCTGCCATTGAAGTCTATGACAGCCCATAGAACCGTAAGCGGGAAAATGAAAAAAAGTTGGCACACTCATAAAGGAGAGTCCAATCATTGACCATAGCAAAATTGAAGTCTCTAACTCAATCTCTATAGCGCCACCAACCGTCCAAAGTTGCACTCACGTTTACGTAAATAACTTTTGAACCGTATGTCCTAGAAACAAAATTCTTTTGTCCACTGATTCCTTGGCTCAAGACGATTCGATTGCACCCTATGACGTCATTTTCCGTCATGAAAATTTTCCCGCCATTTTGAATTTTATGAAAAACCTACTTTGTCGAACTCCTCCTAGGCCGTTCGTCCGATCTTCACGAAAATTGAACCACATCATCTCCCGACAATGTGGACAAAACGATATATAAAGAAAGTTGATTCGACAAACCGTTTACGAATAACTCGCGAAAGAATCCGAGGTAAAAGTCGCCAAATTGAAACTGAGGCTTTATCTCCGCAATGCATTAGTCTTTTCTGACCAAACTAGGTGTGTGTTATGTCAATCATGGTCTGAGGCTACCTGCAGAGTTTTGGCGCTCTGCCCCCTAGTGGTCAGGAGTTATGAAAAACTGACTTTTTTGCTTATAACTTCTGAACCCTTTGGCCAAAAAACATGAAACTGGTCTCTTTAGATCCAGTGGGTCATGCCGAGTCCTGTGATACCAAATATTCCCATATCGGCCATTTTGAGCGTCTGCCATTTCGATTTTTCTTATAAGATGCTAAGTTTAACAAACACATGACTTTAGTGCTCTGTCAGCAATGGTTTACCCAATTGAAAGCAAACTTTGCATGTGTCAGTCACCACACTCTCAATGTACCACATGAATTGACACTACAATTTGGTTACAGCGCTGCCTGTTGGTTGAATGTGATAAACCATTAAATCGAAATACTAAAGACCGTATTGTTGATTTTTCAGCCATTTAGACTTAAGTCATATTGAAATGTCTTTAGATTCTTACTGCCGTTGGTCTGATGATGCAAGCCATGTCGGCATAACATGTAATGCCCTCCTTGCGCTTGGCCCCGTGATGGCTGCTAGCAGCTATATTTATTATTATTCTTCTTCTGCCATTGAAGTCTATGACAGCCCATAGAACCGTAAGCGGGAAAATGAAAAAAAGTTGGCACACTCATAAAGGAGAGTCTAATCATTGACCATAGCAAAATTGAAGTCTCTAACTCAATCTCTCTACCGCCACCAACTGTCCAAAGTTGCACTCACGTTTACGTAAATAACTTTTGAACCGTATGTCCTAGAAACAAAATTCTTTTGTCCACTGATTCCTTGGCTCAAGACGATTCGATTGCACCCTATGACGTCATTTTCCGTCATGAAAATTTTCCCGCCATTTTGAATTTTATGAAAAACCTACTTTGTCGAACTCCTCCTAGGCCGTTCGTCCGATGTTCACGAAAATTGAACCACATCATCTCCTGACAATGTTGACAAAACGATATATAAACAAAGTTGATTCGTCAAACCGTTTACGAATAACTCGTGAAAGAATCTGAGGTAAAAGTCGCCAAAATGAAATTGAGGCTTTATCTCCCCAATGCATTAGCCTTTTCTGACCAAACTAGGTGTGTGTTATGTCAATCATGGTTTGAGGCTACCTGCAGAGTTTTGGCGCTCTGCCCCCTAGTGGTCAGGAGATATGAAAAAGTGACATTTTTCCTTACAACTCCTGAACCCTTTGGCCAAAAATCATAAAACTGGTCTCGTTAGATTCAGTGCATCATGCCGAGTCGTGCGATACCAAATTTTCCCATATCGGCCATTTAGAGCGTCGGCCATTTTGAATATTGTCATAAATTGCTATATTTAACAAATGGATTGGCGTATCGTTACGAAACTCAATATGTGTCTTCGGCACCTAATCTTGATACGGCACAAAAAGTTTGGGGGCAGCGCCACCTTGTGGTCAAAAGTTATAACCAAATTTACAAATATGCTAATAACTTTTGATGACGTTAACCTATTGTAAAACAAATGGTCTTAATGTGTTCATTGGGTCAAGCCGAGACCATAGATACCAAATATGTTATATTCGGCCAAACCTCCGATTTGCCATGTTATTTTTCTTTAAAAACCTACTTTTTCGAACTCCTCCCAGACCGTTTGTCCAATTTTCACCAAAATTGAACCACATCATCTCCAGACCATCATGACAAAAAGTTATCCAAAGAAAGTTGATATGTCAAACCGTTTACGAATAACTCGCGAAAGAATCCGACGTAATGGTCGCAAAATTGAAATTGAGGCTTTATCTCCGCAATGCATTAGCCTTTTCTGACCAAACTAGGTGTGTGTTATGTCAATCATGGTCTGAGGCTACCTGCAGAGTTTTGGCGCTCTGCCCCCTAGTGGTCAGGAGATATTAAAAAACTGACATTTTTGATTATAACTCCTGAACGCTTTGTCTAAAAATCATGAAACTGCTGTCTTTAGATCCAGTTGGTCATGCCGAGTCCTGTGATACCACATTTTCCCATATCGGCCATTTTGAGCATCTGCCATTTCGATTTTTCTTATAAGATGCTATGTTTAACAAACACATGACTTTAGTGCTGTCAGCAATGGTTTACCCAATTGAAAGCAAACTTTGCATGTGTCAATGTCACCACACTCTCAATGTACCACACACTACAATTTGGTTACAGCGCTGCCTGTTGGTTGAATGCGATAAACCATTAAATCGAATTGCTAAAGACCGTATTGTTGGTTTTTCAGCCATTTAGACTTAAGTCATATTGAAATGTCTTTAGATTCTTACTGCCGTTGGTCTGATGATGCCAGTCATGTCGGCATGACATTTAATGCCCTCCTTGCGCTTGGCCCCGTGATGGCTGCTAGTTATTATTATTCTTCTTCTGCCATTGAAGTCTATGACAGCCCATAGAACCGTAAGCGGGAAAATGAAAAAAAGTTGGCACACTCATAAAGGAGAGTCTAATCATTGACCATAGCAAAATTGAAGTCTCTAACTCAATCTCTCTACCGCCACCAACTGTCCAAAGTTGCACTCACATTTACGTAAATAACTTTTGAACCGTATGTCCTAGAAACAAAATTCTTTTGTCCACTGATTCCTTGGCTCAAGACGATTCGATTGCACCCTATGACGTCATTTTCCGTCATGAAAATTTTCCCGCCATTTTGAATTTTATGAAAAACCTACTTTGTCGAACTCCTCCTAGGCCGTTCGTCCGATGTTCACGAAAATTGAACCACATCATCTCCTGACAATGTTGACAAAACGATATATAAACAAAGTTGATTCGTCAAACCGTTTACGAATAACTCGTGAAAGAATCTGAGGTAAAAGTCGCCAAAATGAAATTGAGGCTTTATCTCCCCAATGCATTAGCCTTTTCTGACCAAACTAGGTGTGTGTTATGTCAATCATGGTTTGAGGCTACCTGCAGAGTTTTGGCGCTCTGCCCCCTAGTGGTCAGGAGATATTAAAAAACTGACTTTTTTGCTTATAACTCCTGAACCCTTTGGCCAAAAATCATGAAACTGGTCTCTTTAGATCCAATGGGTCATGCCGAGTCCTGTGATACCAAATTTTCCCATATCGGCCATTTTGAGCGTCTGCCATTTCGATTTTTCTTATAAGATTCTATGTTTAACAAACACATGACTTTAGTGCTCTGTCAGCAATGGTTTACCCAATTGAAAGCAAACTTTGCATGTGTCAATGTCACCACACTCTCAATGTACCACATGAATTGACACTACAATTTGGTTACAGCGCTGCCTGCTGGTTGAATGTGATAAACCATTAAATCGAATTACTAAAGACCGTATTGTTGATTTTTCAGCCATTTAGACTTAAGTCATATTGAAATGTCTTTAGATTCTTACTGCCATTGGTCTGATGATGCCAGCCATGTCGGCATGACATTTAATGCCCTCCTTGCGCTTGGCCCCGTGATGGCTGCTAGCAGCTATTTAGGGGCCAAGCACCGAAGGTGCGGAGGCACCTATTGTTTTTGTTCCGGTTCTTATTATTAGGGGCCAAGCACCGAAGGTGCGGAGGCACCTATTGTTTTTGTTCCGGTTCTTATTATTATTATTATTATTATTCTTCTTCTGCCATTGAAGTCTATGACAGCCCATAGAACCGTAAGCGGGAAAATGAAAAAAAGTTGGCACACTGATAAAGGAGAGTCCAATCATTGACCATAGCAAAATTGAAGTCTCTAACTCAATCTCTCTAGCGCCACCAACTGTCCAAAGTTGCACTCACGTTTACGTAAATAACTTTTGAACCGTATGTCCTAGAAACAAAATTCTTTTGTCCACTGATTCCTTGGCTCAAGACGATTCGATTGCACCCTATGACGTCATTTTCCGTCATGAAGATTTTCCCGCCATTTTGAATTTTATGAAAAACCTACTTTGTCGAACTCCTCCTAGGCCGTTCGTCCGATGTTCACGAAAATTGAACCACATCATCTCCCGACAATGTGGACAAAACGATATATAAAGAAAGTTGATTCGTCAAACCGTTTACGAATAACTCGCGAAAGAATCTGAGGTAAAAGTCGCCAAAATGAAATTGAGGCTTTATCTCCCCAATGCATTAGCCTTTTCTGACCAAACTAGGTGTGTGTTATGTCAATCATGGTTTGAGGCTACCTGCAGAGTTTTGGCGCTGTGCCCCCTAGTGGTCAGGAGTTATCAAAAACTGACTTTTTTGCTTATAACTTCTGAACCCTTTGGCCAAAAATCATGAAACTGGTCTCTTTAGATCCAGTGGGTCATGCCGAGTCCTGTGATAGCAAATATTCCCATATCGGGCATTTTGAGCGTCTGCCATTTCGATTTTTCTTATAAGATGCTATGTTTAACAAACACATGACTTTAGTGCTCTGTCAGCCATGGTTTACCCAATTTACCCAATGTACCACATGAATTGACACTACAATTTGGTTACAGCGCTGCCTGTTGGTCGAACGTGATAAACCATTAAATCGAACTACTAAAGACCGTATTGTTGATTTTTCAGCCATTTAGACTTAAGTCATATTGAAATGTCTTTAGATTCTTACTGCCGTTGGTCTGATGATGCCAGCCATGTCGGCATGACATTTAATGCCCTCCTTGCGCTTGGCCCCGTGATGGCTGCTAGCAGCTATATTTATTATTCTTCTTCTGCCATTGAAGTCTATGACAGCCCATAGAACCGTAAGCGGGAAAATTAAAAAAAGTTGGCACACTCATAAAGGAGAGTCCAATCATTGACCATAGCAAAATTGAAGTCTCTAACTCAATCTCTCTAGCGCCACCAACTGTCCAAAGTTGCACTCACGTTTACGTAAATAACTTTTGAACCGTATGTCCTAGAAACAAAATTCTTTTGTCCACTGATTCCTTGGCTCAAGACGATTCGATTGCACCCTATGACGTCATTTTCCGTCATGAAAATTTTCCCGCCATTTTGAATTTTATGAAAAACCTACTTTGTCGAACTCCTCCTAGGCCGTTCGTCCGATGTTCACGAAAATTGAACCACATCATCTCCCGACAATGTGGACAAAACGATATATAAAGAAAGTTGATTCGACAAACCGTTTACGAATAACTCGCGATAGAATCTGAGGTAAAAGTCGCCAAAATGAAATTGAGGCTTTATCTCCCCAATGCATTAGCCTTTTCTGACCAAACTAGGTGTGTGTTATGTCAATCATGGTTTGAGGCTACCTGCAGAGTTTTGGCGCTGTGCCCCCTAGTGGTCAGGAGTTATCAAAAACTGACTTTTTTGCTTTTAACTTCTGAACCCTTTGGCCAAAAATCATGAAACTGGTCTCTTTAGATCCAGTGGGTCATGCCGAGTCCTGTGATACCAAATATTCCCATATCGGCCATTTTGAGCGTCTGCCATTTCGATTTTTCTTATAAGATGCTATGTTTAACAAACACTTGACTTTAGTGCTCTGTCAGCAATGGTTTACCCAATTGAAAGCAAACTTTGCATGTGTCAATGTCACCACACTCTCAATGTACCACACACTACAATTTGGTTACAGCGCTGCCTGTTGGTTGAATGCGATAAACCATTAAATCGAATTGCTAAAGACCGTATTGTTGGTTTTTCAGCCATTTAGACTTAAGTCATATTGAAATGTCTTTAGATTTTTACTGCCGTTGGTCTGATGATGCCAGTCATGTCGGCATGACATTTAATGCCTTCCTTGCGCTTGGCCCCGTGATGGCTGCTAGCAGCTATATTTATTATTATTATTCTTCTTCTGCCATTGAAGTCTATGACAGCCCATAGAACCGTAAGCGGGAAAATGAAAAAAAGTTGGCACACTCATAAAGGACAGTCCAATCATTGACCATAGCAAAATTGAAGTCTCTAACTCAATCTCTATTGCGCCACCAACTGTCCAAAGTTGCACTCACGTTTATGTAAATAACTTTTGAACCGTATGTCCTAGAAACAAAATTCTTTTGTCCACTGATTCCTTGGCTCAAGACGATTCGAATGCACCCTATGACGTCATTTTCCGTCATGAAAATTTTCCCGCCATTTTGAATTTTATGAAAAACCTACTTTTTCGAACTCCTCCTAGGCCGTTCGTCCGATTTTCACGAAAATTGAACCACATCATCTCCAGACAATGTGGACAAAACGGTATATAAAGAAAGTTTATTCGTCAAACTGTTTACGAATAACTCGCGAAAGAATCCGAGGTAAAAGTCGCCAAAATGAATTTGAGGCTTTATCTCCGCAATGCATTAGCCTTTTCTGACCAAACTAGGTGTGTATTATGTCAATCATGGTTTGAGGCTACCTGCAGAGTTTTGGCGCTGTGCCCCCTAGTGGTCAGGAGTTATGAAAAACTGACTTTTGTGCTTATAACTTCTGAACCCTTTGGCCAAAAATCATGAAACTGGTCTCTTTAGATCCAGTGGGTCATGCCGAGTCCTGTGATACCAAATATTCCCATATCGGCCATTTTGAGCGTCTGCCATTTCGATTTTTCTTATAAGATGCTATGTTTAACAAACACTTGACTTTAGTGCTCTGTCAGCAATGGTTTACCCAATTGAAAGCAAACTTTGCATGTGTCAATGTCACCACACTCTCAATGTACCACACACTACAATTTGGTTACAGCGCTGCCTGTTGGTTGAATGCGATAAACCATTAAATCGAATTGCTAAAGACCGTATTGTTGGTTTTTCAGCCATTTAGACTTAAGCCATATTGAAATGTCTTTAGATTTTTACTGCCGTTGATCTGATGATGCCAGTCATGTCGGCATGACATTTAATGCCCTCCTTGCGCTTGGCCCCGTGATGGCTGCTAGCAGCTATATTTATTAGGGGCCAAGCACCGAAGGTGCGGAGGCACCTATTGTTTTTGTTCCGGTTCTTATTATTATTATTATTATTATTCTTCTTCTGCCATTGAAGTCTATGACAGCCCATAGAACCGTAAGCGGGAAAATGAAAAAAAGTTGGCACACTCATAAAGGACAGTCCAATCATTGACCATAGCAAAATTGAAGTCTCTAACTCAATCTCTCTAGCGCCACCAACTGTCCAAAGTTGCACTCACGTTTACGTAAATAACTTTTGAACCGTATGTCCTAGAAACAAAATTCTTTTGTCCACTGATTCCTTGGCTCAAGACGATTCGATTGCACCCTATGACGTCATTTTCCGTCATGAAAATTTTCCCGCCATTTTGATTTTTTTGAAAAACCTACTTTTTCGAACTCCTCCTAGGCCGTTGGTCCGATTTTCACGAAAATTGAACCACATCATCTCCAGACAATCGGGACAAAACGATATATAAAGAAAGTTGATTCGACAAACCGTTTACGAATAACTCGCGAAAGAATCTGAGGTAAAAGTCGCCAAAATGAAATTGAGGCTTTATCTCCCCAATGCATTAGCCTTTTCTGACCAAACTAGGTGTGTGTTATGTCAATCATGGTTTGAGGCTACCTGCAGAGTTTTGGCGCTGTGCCCCCTAGTGGTCAGGAGTTATCAAAAACTGACTTTTTTGCTTATAACTTCTGAACCCTTTGGCCAAAAATCATGAAACTGGTCTCTTTAGATCCAGTGGGTCATGCCGAGTCCTGTGATACCAAATATTCCCATATCGGCCATTTTGAGCGTCTGCCATTTCGATTTTTCTTATAAGATGCTATGTTTAACAAACACTTGACTTTAGTGCTCTGTCAGCAATGGTTTACCCAATTGAAAGCAAACTTTGCATGTGTCAATGTCACCACACTCTCAATGTACCACACACTACAATTTGGTTACAGCGCTGCCTGTTGGTTGAATGCGATAAACCATTAAATCGAATTGCTAAAGACCGTATTGTTGGTTTTTCAGCCATTTAGACTTAAGTCATATTGAAATGTCTTTAGATTTTTACTGCCGTTGGTCTGATGATGCCAGTCATGTCGGCATGACATTTAATGCCCTCCTTGCGCTTGGCCCCGTGATGGCTGCTAGCAGCTATATTTATTAGGGGCCAAGCACCGAAGGTGCGGAGGCACCTATTGTTTTTGTTCCGGTTCTTATTATTATTATTATTATTATTCTTCTTCTGCCATTGAAGTCTATGACAGCCCATAGAACCGTAAGCGGGAAAATGAAAAAAAGTTGGCACACTGATAAAGGAGAGTCCAATCATTGACCATAGCAAAATTGAAGTCTCTAACTCAATCTCTCTAGCGCCACCAACTGTCCAAAGTTGCACTCACGTTTACGTAAATAACTTTTGAACCGTATGTCCTAGAAACAAAATTCTTTTGTCCACTGATTCCTTGGCTCAAGACGATTCGATTGCACCCTATGACGTCATTTTCCGTCATGAAGATTTTCCCGCCATTTTGAATTTTATGAAAAACCTACTTTGTCAAACTCCTCCTAGGCCGTTCGTCCGATGTTCACGAAAATTGAACCACATCATCTCCCGACAATGTGGACAAAACGATATATAAAGAAAGTTGATTCGTCAAACCGTTTACGAATAACTCGCGAAAGAATCTGAGGTAAAAGTCGCCAAAATGAAATTGAGGCTTTATCTCCCCAATGCATTAGCCTTTTCTGACCAAACTAGGTGTGTGTTATGTCAATCATGGTTTGAGGCTACCTGCAGAGTTTTGGCGCTGTGCCCCCTAGTGGTCAGGAGTTATCAAAAACTGACTTTTTTGCTTATAACTTCTGAACCCTTTGGCCAAAAATCATGAAACTGGTCTCTTTAGATCCAGTGGGTCATGCCGAGTCCTGTGATAGCAAATATTCCCATATCGGGCATTTTGAGCGTCTGCCATTTCGATTTTTCTTATAAGATGCTATGTTTAACAAACACATGACTTTAGTGCTCTGTCAGCCATGGTTTACCCAATTTACCCAATGTACCACATGAATTGACACTACAATTTGGTTACAGCGCTGCCTGTTGGTCGAACGTGATAAACCATTAAATCGAACTACTAAAGACCGTATTGTTGATTTTTCAGCCATTTAGACTTAAGTCATATTGAAATGTCTTTAGATTCTTACTGCCGTTGGTCTGATGATGCCAGCCATGTCGGCATGACATTTAATGCCCTCCTTGCGCTTGGCCCCGTGATGGCTGCTAGCAGCTATATTTATTAGGGGCCAAGCACCGAAGGTGCGGAGGCACCTATTGTTTTTGTTCCGGTTCTTATTATTATTAGGGGTTCAAACGCGAAGCGTTGAAAACCTATTGTAATTGTTAGGATTTTTATTATTATTATTATTATTATTATTATTCTTCTGCCGTAATGTGTCTCGTGCAGACCAAACCGTAAGGTCTAGAGACTTGAAACTTTGTCAGATGGTAGGTCTCAATTTGGGGAGAACGTATCAAAATATGACGCAAATCGGGCTATAGGTGGCGCTACAGCGACTACAAACGCGTACATGTTCATAACTCGTAAACCGTTTGTCGTACACTCAAGTGTCTTATATCTCTGGAATCCTTGGCTCAAAACTTAAAAAATGTATATCTCCGATTTCATTTCCGCCTATAAAAATTTTCCGCCATTTTGAATTTTCTGAAAAAAAAAGTTTTCGAACTCCTCATAGACCGTTTGTCCAAATAACGCGAAACTTCACACATATCATCTAGAGACTCTCATGACCAAAAGTTATTCAAATAATTTTGATCGGTGATTCACGCTTGCAACGACACGCTAAAACGTTTGCATAAGGCGGAGACACTTTTGCTAAAATCGTAATAGCTCTGGAACGCAAAGAGATAATCTCACCAAACTTCACATAGTCATGTATAAGCTCAATTTGTGGTCACACCAAAAAAACTGCGATGATTGACCACTTGGTGGCGCTATATTGCGAAAAAAACACTCAATCACCTGTACAGGGTCACATGGTAGTCCGATTGACCTGAGACTTGTCATGCACGGTCTTTGTCCAAGGGTCCATGATGGTCTATGAGGACATTGGTGTATCTCAAAAAACATGACCGTCATCGGCCAATGAACTTTGAGCATCAATTAGACCAGCTTAACGAAGGTCGATCGGAACGAAACTCGATGGGCGTGTTTGACTCATGGCCCTAGTGGTCTGTCAGAATTTTGAAGAAAATCGGACACTCGTTGGTGCTAACAAGTTTTTTGCGTCTCTACTCACGTGGTGTTTCACGCATCCCCAAAATATTGATATCATCTGATAGATCTCCTCATACTGAACAACTTTGCCTCAAGAACCACTGCTGTCAATCAAATTGTTTGCGAAATATTGGAGATTTTTGAAATTTCAAATTTTTCGAACTCGTCATAGGCCGTCAATCTCACTGGCTTGAAAATTCACACGCATCATCTAGGGACACTCAAGGCAAAAAGTTGTCAAAGGATTTTCGATTAGTTAAACCGTTCAGCAGATACAATTTTTCATATATTTCTGATTTGGCCTATTGTGATTAAAATGTCTATATATCTTGTCCAAAAACAAGAAACTTCACAAAACTGTGTAAATGTTAAGAACAAGACATTATGAAGAAACTTGTGAGGTTTCATGTATTTCTGATGCTCGTACGGCTCACAATAAATTATAAACCATCTACATTTTAAAATCTTAGAAAAGCTGTAATACTAGTTTTGTCCACAAGAGAAACGTCACAGATCTGTGAACATGTTAAGAACAAGTCATTTTGAAGAAATGTGTCAGGTCTCATGCATTTCTGATGCTCATAGGGCTCACAATAAATTACAAATGATCTACATTTTAAAATCTTAGAAAAGCTGTAATACTACTTTTGTCCACCAGAGGCACCATCAGGCTAGAAAATCTTTTTATGTGGAGAACAAGTCAGATTGACATAGACTGACATAAACCGACAGAACAGTTCAGATGTTCAGTTCACAATATTAATATCATTTAATCTTCTCAGTCTGAACATCTTTGAAAGATGTCTATTCATTGTTTGCACAGAGTAGAAACTTCACAGAACTGTGTTCATTAGGAAAACTAATCAGATTGACAAAAAAAGGTCATAACGGTTCAAATGATATGACGTGTAGTGTTAAACATATCCACATTGTTATCATTTGATAGATCTTCCCATACTGAAATTTTTTTGTAACGTCTATATATCAATTACACAAAATAGAAACTTCATAAAGCTCTGTTTATGTGGAGAACAAGTCAGATTGACATAGACCGACATAACAGTTCATATGTTCAGTTCACAATGTCAATATCATTTGATCTTCTCATTCTGAACATCTTTGAAAGATGTCTATACATTGTTTACACAAAGTAGAAACTTCACAGAACTGTGCACATTAGGAGAACTAGTCAGATTGACCACAAACAGTCATGACAGCTCAGATGGTCCTGCCACGTTTGAACCCCGGTCATTGCTGCTTGCAGCTATATTTATTATTATTATTCTTCTTCTGCCATTGAAGTCTATGACAGCCCATAGAACCGTAAGCGGGAAAATGAAAAAAAGTTGGCACACTCATAAAGGAGAGTCTAATCATTGACCATAGCAAAATTGAAGTCTCTAACTCAATCTCTCTACCGCCACCAACTGTCCAAAGTTGCACTCACGTTTACGTAAATAACTTTTGAACCGTATGTCCTAGAAACAAAATTCTTTTGTCCACTGATTCCTTGGCTCAAGACGATTCGATTGCACCCTATGACGTCATTTTCCGTCATGAAAATTTTCCCGCCATTTTGAATTTTATGAAAAACCTACTTTGTCGAACTCCTCCTAGGCCGTTCGTCCGATGTTCACGAAAATTGAACCACATCATCTCCTGACAATGTTGACAAAACGATATATAAACAAAGTTGATTCGTCAAACCGTTTACGAATAACTCGTGAAAGAATCTGAGGTAAAAGTCGCCAAAATGAAATTGAGGCTTTATCTCCCCAATGCATTAGCCTTTTCTGACCAAACTAGGTGTGTGTTATGTCAATCATGGTTTGAGGCTACCTGCAGAGTTTTGGCGCTCTGCCCCCTAGTGGTCAGGAGATATTAAAAAACTGACTTTTTTGCTTATAACTCCTGAACCCTTTGGCCAAAAATCATGAAACTGGTCTCTTTAGATCCAATGGGTCATGCCGAGTCCTGTGATACCAAATTTTCCCATATCGGCCATTTTGAGCGTCTGCCATTTCGATTTTTCTTATAAGATTCTATGTTTAACAAACACATGACTTTAGTGCTCTGTCAGCAATGGTTTACCCAATTGAAAGCAAACTTTGCATGTGTCAATGTCACCACACTCTCAATGTACCACATGAATTGACACTACAATTTGGTTACAGCGCTGCCTGCTGGTTGAATGTGATAAACCATTAAATCGAATTACTAAAGACCGTATTGTTGATTTTTCAGCCATTTAGACTTAAGTCATATTGAAATGTCTTTAGATTCTTACTGCCATTGGTCTGATGATGCCAGCCATGTCGGCATGACATTTAATGCCCTCCTTGCGCTTGGCCCCGTGATGGCTGCTAGCAGCTATTTAGGGGCCAAGCACCGAAGGTGCGGAGGCACCTATTGTTTTTGTTCCGGTTCTTATTATTATTAGGGGCCAAGCACCGAAGGTGCGGAGGCACCTATTGTAATTGTTCCGGTTCTTTATTATTATTATTCATCTTCTTCTTCTTCTTCTTCTTCTTCTTCCGCCATGGAAGTCTATGTAAGGCCATAGAACCGTTTGCGGGAAAATGATAAAATTTGGCACACTGATAGAGGACAAGCCAATCATTGACCATAGCAAATTTGAAGTCTCTAACTCAATGTCTCTAGCGCCACCAACTGTCCAAAGTTGCACTCACGTTTACGTAAATAACTCTTGAACCGTATGTCCTAGAAACAAAATTCTTTCGTCCACTAATTCCTTGGCTCAAGACGATTCGATTGCACCCTATGACGTCATTTTCCGTCATGAAAATTTTCCCGCCATTTTGAATTTTACGAAAAACCTACTTTTTCGAACTCCTCCTAGGCCGTTTGTCCGATTTTCACGAAAATTGAACCACATCATCTCCAGACTATGCGTACAAAAAGTTATTAAAAGAAAGTTTATTTGTCAAACCGTTTACGAATAACTTGCGAATGAATTCGACAAAATGGCCGCAGAAATGAAAGCGAGGCTTTATCTCTGCAACGCATTAGCGTATTCTGACCAAACTTGGTGTGTGTTATGGCAATGATGGTCTGAGGCTACCTGCGGAGATTTGGCGCTCTGCCCCCTAGTGGTCTGGAGATATGAAAAAGTGAAATATTTGCTTATAACTTCTGAACGCTTCGATCAAAAATCATAAAACTGGTCTCGTTAGATTCAGGGCATCATGCCGAGTCGTGCAATACCAAATTTTCCCATATCGGCCATTTTGAGGGTCGGCCATTTTGAATTTTGTCATAAATTGCTATATTTAACAAACACATTGGTGTATCGTTACGAAACTCGATATGTGTCTTCGGCATCTGGGCCTGATACAACACAAAAAGTTTCGAGGCAGCGCCACCTTGTGGTCAAAAGTTATAAACAAATTTGCAAAAATGCTAATAACTTTTGAACACGTTAACCTATGGTAAAATAAGTTGTCTTTATACGTTCCTTGGGTCAAACCGAGAACACAGATACCAAATTTGTCATAGTCGGCCAAACTTCCTGTCCGCCATGTTGTTTTTCTTTAAAAACCTACTTTTTCGAACTCCTCCCACACCGTTTGTCCAATTTTCACCAAAATTGAATCATAACATCTTCAGACCATGCTGACAAAAAGTTATTAAAATAAAGTTGATTCGTCAAACAGGTTTCGATAAAATTGCGAACAAATTTGACCAAATGGCCACCAAATAAAGCGAGGCTATATCTCCGCAACGCATTAGCGTATTCTGACCAAACTTTCTGTGTGTCATGTCAATCATGATCTGAGGCTACCTGCAGAGTTTTGGCGCTCTGCCCCCTAGTGGTCAGGAGATATAAAATACTGACATTTTTGATTATAACTCCTGAATGCTTTGTCCAAAAATCATGAAACTGCTGTCTTTAGATTCAGGGCATCATGCCGAGTCGTGCGATACCAAATTTTCCCATATCGGCCATTTTCAGCGTCAGCTATTTAGAATTTTGTCATGAAATGCTATGCTTAACAAACACATGACTTTAAAGCTGGATGTCAGCAATGCTTTACCCTATTGACACCAAACTTTGCATGTGTCATTGTCACCTCACTCTGGATATACCACATGATTTGACACATCAGTTTGGTTACAGCGCTGAGTTATCGAACGTGATAAACCATTACATTGAATTGCTAAAGACCGTATTGATGATTTTTCAGCCATTTAGACTGAAGTCATATTGGTATGTCTTTAGATGCTTACTGCTGTTGGTCTGATGCTGCCAGCCATGTCGGCATAACATTTAATGCCCTCCTAATGCTTGGCCCCGTCATGGCTGCTTGTTATTATTCTTCTTCTGCCATTGAAGTCTATGGCAGCCCATAGAACCGTAAACGGGAAAATGAAAAAAAGTTGGCACACTCATTAAGGACAGTCCAATCATTGACCATAGCAAAATTGAAGTCTCTAACTCAATATCTCTAGCGCCACCAACTGTCCAAAGTTGAACTAACGTTTATGCTAATAACTTTTGAACCGTATGACCTAGAAACAAAATTCTTATGTCCACTGATTCCTTGGCTCAAGACGATTCGATTGCACCCTATGACGTCATTTTCCGTCATTAAATTTTTCCCGCCATTTTGAATTTTATGAAAAACCTACTTTTTCGAACTCCTCCTAGGCCGTTTTTCCGATTTCAACGAAAATTGAACCACATCATCTCCAGACAATGTGGACAAAAAGTTATCCAAAGAAAGTTGATATGTCAAACCGTTTACGAATAACTCGCGAAAGAATCTGACGTACTGGTCGCAAAAATGAAATTGAGGCTTTATCTCCGCAACGCATTAGCGTTTTCGGACCAAACTAGGTGTGTGTTATGTCAATCATGGTCTGAGGCTACCTGCAGAGTTTTGGCGCTGTGCCCCCTAGTGGTCAGGAGATATGAAAAAGTTAAATATTTGCTTATAACTTCTGAACGCTTTGGCCAAAAATAATAAAACTGGTCTCTTTAGATTCAGTGCATCATGCCAAGTCGTGCGATACCAAATTTTCCCATATCGGCCATTTTGAGCGTCGGCCATTTTGAAAATTGTCATAAATTGCTATATTTAACAAAGATATTGGCATATCGTTACGAAACTCAATATGTGTCTTCGGCACCTAACCTTGATACGACTCAAAAAGTTTCGAGGCAGGACCCCCTTGTGGTCAAAAATTATAACCAAATTTACAAATATGCTAATAACTTTTGAGTGCGTTAACCTATGGTAAAACAAATTATCTTTATACGTTCCTTGGGTCAAACCGAGAACACAGATACCAAATTTGTCATAGTCGGCCAAACTTCTTGTCCACCATGTTGTTTTTCTTTAAAAACCTACTTTTTCGAACTCCTCCCAGACCGTTTGTCCAATTTTCACCAAAATTAAACCACATCATCTCCAGACCATCGTGACAAAAAGTTATCCAAAGAAAGTTGATATGTCAAACCGTTTACGAATAACTCGCGAAAGAATCCGACGTAATGGTTGCAAAAATGAAATTGAGGCTTTATC
Organism: Rhodeus uyekii; assembly: GCA_037043235.1. Classification (NCBI taxonomy): domain Eukaryota; kingdom Metazoa; phylum Chordata; class Actinopteri; order Cypriniformes; family Acheilognathidae; genus Rhodeus; species Rhodeus uyekii. Next base: position 50,075 of record JAWRVZ010000308.1, on the reverse strand, counting down.
TCTGCAACGCATTAGCGTTTTCTGACCAAACTAGGTGTGTGTTATGTCAATCATGGTCTGAGGCCACCTGCAGAGTTTTGGCGCTCTGCCTCCTAGTGGTCAGGAGATATTAAAAAAATTACATTTTTGATTATAACTCCTGAACGCTTTGTCTAAAAATCATGAAACTGCTGTCTTTAGATCCAGTGGGTCATGCCGAGTCCTGTGATACCAAATTTTCCCATATCGGCCATTTTGAGCGTCTGCCATTTCAATTTTTCTTATAAGATGCTATGTTTAACAAACACATGACTTTAGTGCTCTGTCAGCAATGGTTTACCCAATTGAAAGCAAACTTTGCATGTGTCAATGTCACCACACTCTCAATGTACCACATGAATTGACACTACAATTTGGTTACAGCGCTGCCTGTTGGTTGAATGTGATAAACCATTAAATCGAATTACTAAAGACCGTATTGTTGATTTTTCAGCCATTTAGACTTAAGTCATATTGAAATGTCTTTAGATTCTTACTGCCGTTGGTCTGATGATGCCAGCCATGTCGGCATGACATTTAATGCCCTCCTTGCGCTTGGCCCCGTGATGGCTGCTAGCAGCTATATTTAGGGGCCAAGCACCGAAGGTGCGGAGGCACCTATTGTTTTTGTTCCGGTTCTTATTATTATTATTATTATTATTCTTCTTCTGCCATTGAAGTCTATGACAGCCCATAGAACCGTAAGCGGGAAAATGAAAAAAAGTTGGCACACTCATAAAGGAGAGTCTAATCATTGACCATAGCAAAATTGAAGTCTCTAACTCAATCTCTCTACCGCCACCAACTGTCCAAAGTTGCACTCACGTTTACGTAAATAACTTTTGAACCGTATGTCCTAGAAACAAAATTCTTTTGTCCACTGATTCCTTGGCTCAAGACGATTCGATTGCACCCTATGACGTCATTTTCCGTCATGAAAATTTTCCCGCCATTTTGAATTTTATGAAAAACCTACTTTGTCGAACTCCTCCTAGGCCGTTCGTCCGATGTTCACGAAAATTGAACCACATCATCTCCTGACAATGTTGACAAAACGATATATAAACAAAGTTGATTCGTCAAACCGTTTACGAATAACTCGTGAAAGAATCTGAGGTAAAAGTCGCCAAAATGAAATTGAGGCTTTATCTCCCCAATGCATTAGCCTTTTCTGACCAAACTAGGTGTGTGTTATGTCAATCATGGTTTGAGGCTACCTGCAGAGTTTTGGCGCTCTGCCCCCTAGTGGTCAGGAGATATTAAAAAACTGACTTTTTTGCTTATAACTCCTGAACCCTTTGGCCAAAAATCATGAAACTGGTCTCTTTAGATCCAGTGGGTCATGCCGAGTCCTGTGATACCAAATTTTCCCATATCGGCCATTTTGAGCGTCTGCCATTTCGATTTTTCTTATAAGATTCTATGTTTAACAAACACATGACTTTAGTGCTCTGTCAGCAACGGTTTACCCAATTGAAAGCAAACTTTGCATGTGTCAATGTCACCACACTCTCAATGTACCACATGAATTGACACTACAATTTGGTTACAGCGCTGCCTGTTGGTTGAATGTGATAAACCATTAAATCGAATTACTAAAGACCGTATTGTTGATTTTTCAGCCATTTAGACTTAAGTCATATTGAAATGTCTTTAGATTCTTACTGCCGTTGGTCTGATGATGCCAGCCATGTCGGCATGACATTTAATGCCCTCCTTGCGCTTGGCCCCGTGATGGCTGCTAGCAGCTATATTTATTATTATTATTCTTCTTCTGCCATTGAAGTCTATGACAGCCCATAGAACCGTAAGCGGGAAAATGAAAAAAAGTTGGCACACTCATAAAGGAGAGTCTAATCATTGACCATAGCAAAATTGAAGTCTCTAACTCAATCTCTCTACCGCCACCAACTGTCCAAAGTTGCACTCACGTTTACGTAAATAACTTTTGCACCGTATGTCCTAGAAACAGAATTCTTTTGTCCACTGATTCCTTGGCTCAAGACGATTCGATTGCACCCTATGACGTCATTTTCCGTCATGAAAATTTTCCCGCCATTTTGAATTTTATGAAAAACCTACTTTGTCGAACTCCTCCTAGGCCGTTCGTCCGATGTTCACGAAAATTGAACCACATCATCTCCCGACAATGTGGACATAACGATATATAAAGAAAGTTGATTCGACAAACCGTTTACGAATAACTCGCGAAAGAATCTGAGGTAAAAGTCGCCAAAATGAAATTGAGGCTTTATCTCCCCAATGCATTAGCCTTTTCTGACCAAACTAGGTGTGTGTTATGTCAATCATGGTTTGAGGCTACCTGCAGAGTTTTGGCGCTGTGCCCCCTAGTGGTCAGGAGTTATCAAAAACTGACTTTTTTGCTTATAACTTCTGAACCCTTTGGCCAAAAATCATGAAACTGGTCTCTTTAGATCCAGTGGGTCATGCCGAGTCCTGTGATACCAAATATTCCCATATCGGCCATTTTGAGCGTCTGCCATTTCGATTTTTCTTATAAGATGCAATGTTTAACAAACACTTGACTTTAGTGCTCTGTCAGGAATGGTTTACCCAATTGAAAGCAAACTTTGCATGTGTCAATGTCACCACACTCTCAATGTACCACACACTACAATTTGGTTCGCTGCCTGTTGGTTGAATGCGATAAACCATTAAATCGAATTGCTAAAGACCGTATTGTTGGTTTTTCAGCCATTTAGACTTAAGTCATATTGAAATGTCTTTAGATTTTTACTGCCGTTGGTCTGATGATGCCAGTCATGTCGGCATGACATATAATGCCCTCCTTGCGCTTGGCCCCGTGATGGCTGCTAGCAGCTATATTTATTAGGGGCCAAGCACCGAAGGTGCGGAGGCACCTATTGTAATTGTTCCGGTTCTTTATTATTATTATTCATCTTCTTCTTCTTCTTCTTCTTCTTCTTCTTCTTCTTCCGCCATGGAAGTCTATGTAAGGCCATAGAACCGTTTGCGGGAAAATGATAAAATTTGGCACACTGATAGAGGGCAAGCCAATCATTGACCATAGCAAATTTGAAGTCTCTAACTCAATGTCTCTAGCGCCACCAACTGTCCAAAGTTGCACTCACGTTTACGTAAATAACTCTTGAACCGTATGTCCTAGAAACAAAATTCTTCTGTCCACTAATTCCTTGGCTCAAGACGATTCGATTGCACCCCATGACGTCATTTTCCGTCATGAAAATTTTCCCGCCATTTTGAATTTTACGAAAAACCTACTTTTTCGAACTCCTCCTAGGCCGTTTTTCCGATTTCAACGAAAATTGAACCACATCATCTCCAGACAATGTGGACAAAAAGTTATCCAAAGAAAGTTGATATGTCAAACCGTTTATGAATAACTCGCGAAAGAATCCGACGTAATGGTCGCAAAAATGAAATTGAGGCTTTATCTCCGCAACGCATTAGCGTTTTCTGACCAAACTAGGTGTGTGTTATGACAATCATGGTCTGAGGCTACCTGCAGAGTTTTGGCGCTGTGCCCCCTAGTGGTCAGGAGATATGAAAAAGTTAAATATTTGCTTATAACTTCTGAACGCTTCGATCAAAAATCATAAAACTGGTCTCGTTAGATTCAGGGCATCATGCCGAGTCGTGCGATACAAAATTTTCCCATATCGGCCATTTTGAGGGTCGGCCATTTTGAATTTTGTCATAAATTGCTATATTTAACAAACACATTGGCGTATCGTTACGAAACTCGATATGTGTCTTCGGCATCTGGGCCTGATACAACACAAAAAGTTTCGAGGCAGCGCCACCTTGTGGTCAAAAGTTATAAACAAATTTGCAAAAATGCTAATAACTTTTGAACACGTTAACCTATGGTAAAATAAGTTGTCTTTATACGTTCCTTGGGTCAAACCGAGAACACAGATACCAAATTTGTCATAGTCGGCCAAACTTCCTGTCCGCCATGTTGTTTTTCTTTAAAAACCTACTTTTTCAAACTCCTCCCACACCGTTTGTCCAATTTTCACCAAAATTGAATCATAACATCTTCAGACCATGCTGACAAAAAGATATTAAAATAAAGTTGATTCGTCAAACAGGTTTCGATAAAATTGCAAATGAATTTGACCAAATGGCCACCAAATAAAGCAAGGCTATATCTCCGCAACGCATTAGCGTATTCTGACCAAACTTTCTGTGTGTCATGTCAATCATGATCTGAGGCTACCTGCAGAGTTTTGGCGCTCTGCCCCCTAGTGGTCAGGAGATATGAAAAACTGACATTTTTGATTATAACTCCTGAACGCTTTGTCTAAAAATCATGAAACTGCTGTCTTTAGATTCAGTGGCTCATGTCGAGTCCTGTGATACCAAATTTTCCCATATCGGCCATTTTGAGCGTCAGCTATTTAGAATTTTGTCATGAAATGCTATGCTTAAACACATGACTTTAAAGCACTATGTCAGCAATGCTTTACCCTATTGACACCAAACTTTGCATGTGTCATTGTCACCTCACTCTGGATAAACCACGTGATTTGACATATCAGTTTGGTTACAGCGCTGCCTGTTGGTCAAACGTGATAAACCGTTAAATCGAATTACTAAAGACCGTATTGATGATTTTTCAGCAATTTAGACTGAAGTCCTATCGAAATGTCTTTAGATGCTTCCTGCCGTTGGTCTGATGCTGCCAGCCATGTCGGCATGACATTTAATGCCTTCTTTGTGCTTGGCCCCGTCATGGCTGCTTGCAGCTATATTTATTATTATTATTCTTCTTCTGCCATTGAAGTCTATGACAGCCCATAGAACCGTAAGCGGGAAAATGAAAAAAAGTTGGCACACTCATAAAGGAGAGTCCAATCATTGACCATAGCAAAATTGAAGTCTCTAACTCAATCTCTCTAGCGCCACCAACTGTCCAAAGTTGCACTCACGTTTACGTAAATAACTTTTGAACCGTATGTCCTAGAAACAAAATTCTTTTGTCCACTGATTCCTTGGCTCAAGACGATTCGATTGCACCCTATGACGTCATTTTCCGTCATGAAAATTTTCCCGCCATTTTGAATTTTATGAAAAACCTACTTTGTCGAACTCCTCCTAGGCCGTTCGTCCGATGTTCACGAAAATTGAACCACATCATCTCCCGACAATGTGGACAAAACGATATATAAAGAAAGTTGATTCGCCAAACCGTTTACGAATAACTCGCGAAAGAATCTGAGGTAAAAGTCGCCAAAATGAAATTGAGGCTTTATCTCCCCAATGCATTAGCCTTTTCTGACCAAACTAGGTGTGTGTTATGTCAATCATGGTTTGAGGCTACCTGCAGAGTTTTGGCGCTGTGCCCCCTAGTGGTCAGGAGTTATCAAAAACTGACTTTTTTGCTTATAACTTCTGAACCCTTTGGCCAAAAATCATGAAACTGGTCTCTTTAGATCCAGTGGGTCATGCCGAGTCCTGTGATACCAAATATTCCCATATCGGCCATTTTGAGCGTCTGCCATTTCGATTTTTCTTATAAGATTCTATGTTTAACAAACACATGACTTTAGTGCTCTGTCAGCAATGGTTTACCCAATTGAAAGCAAACTTTGCATGTGTCAATGTCACCACACTCTCAATGTACCACACACTACAATTTGGTTACAGCGCTGCCTGTTGGTTGAATGCGATAAACCATTAAATCGAATTGCTAAAGACCGTATTGTTGGTTTTTCAGCCATTTAGACTTAAGTCATATTGAAATGTCTTTAGATTCTTACTGCCGTTGGTCTGATGATGCCAGTCATGTCGGCATGACATTTAATGCCCTCCTTGCGCTTGGCCCCGTGATGGCTGCTAGCAGCTATATTTATTATTATTATTCTTCTGCCATTGAAGTCTATGACAGCCCATAGAACCGTAAGCGGGAAAATGAAAAAAAGTTGGCACACTCATAAAGGAGAGTCTAATCATTGACCATAGCAAAATTGAAGTCTCTAACTCAATCTCTCTACCGCCACCAACTGTCCAAAGTTGCACTCACGTTTACGTAAATAACTTTTGAACCGTATGTCCTAGAAACAAAATTCTTTTGTCCACTGATTCCTTGGCTCAAGACGATTCGATTGCACCCTATGACGTCATTTTCCGTCATGAAAATTTTCCCGCCATTTTGAATTTTATGAAAAACCTACTTTGTCGAACTCCTCCTAGGCCGTTCGTCCGATGTTCACGAAAATTGAACCACATCATCTCCTGACAATGTTGACAAAACGATATATAAACAAAGTTGATTCGTCAAACCGTTTACGAATAACTCGTGAAAGAATCTGAGGTAAAAGTCGCCAAAATGAAATTGAGGCTTTATCTCCCCAATGCATTAGCCTTTTCTGACCAAACTAGGTGTGTGTTATGTCAATCATGGTTTGAGGCTACCTGCAGAGTTTTGGCGCTCTGCCCCCTAGTGGTCAGGAGATATTAAAAAACTGACTTTTTTGCTTATAACTCCTGAACCCTTTGGCCAAAAATCATGAAACTGGTCTCTTTAGATCCAATGGGTCATGCCGAGTCCTGTGATACCAAATTTTCCCATATCGGCCATTTTGAGCGTCTGCCATTTCGATTTTTCTTATAAGATTCTATGTTTAACAAACACATGACTTTAGTGCTCTGTCAGCAATGGTTTACCCAATTGAAAGCAAACTTTGCATGTGTCAATGTCACCACACTCTCAATGTACCACATGAATTGACACTACAATTTGGTTACAGCGCTGCCTGCTGGTTGAATGTGATAAACCATTAAATCGAATTACTAAAGACCGTATTGTTGATTTTTCAGCCATTTAGACTTAAGTCATATTGAAATGTCTTTAGATTCTTACTGCCATTGGTCTGATGATGCCAGCCATGTCGGCATGACATTTAATGCCCTCCTTGCGCTTGGCCCCGTGATGGCTGCTAGCAGCTATTTAGGGGCCAAGCACCGAAGGTGCGGAGGCACCTATTGTTTTTGTTCCGGTTCTTATTATTATTAGGGGCCAAGCACCGAAGGTGCGGAGGCACCTATTGTAATTGTTCCGGTTCTTTATTATTATTATTCATCTTCTTCTTCTTCTTCTTCTTCTTCTTCCGCCATGGAAGTCTATGTAAGGCCATAGAACCGTTTGCGGGAAAATGATAAAATTTGGCACACTGATAGAGGACAAGCCAATCATTGACCATAGCAAATTTGAAGTCTCTAACTCAATGTCTCTAGCGCCACCAACTGTCCAAAGTTGCACTCACGTTTACGTAAATAACTCTTGAACCGTATGTCCTAGAAACAAAATTCTTTCGTCCACTAATTCCTTGGCTCAAGACGATTCGATTGCACCCTATGACGTCATTTCCCGCCATTTTGAATTTTACGAAAAACCTACTTTTTCGAACTCCTCCTAGGCCGTTTGTCCGATTTTCACGAAAATTGAACCACATCATCTCCAGACTATGCGTACAAAAAGTTATTAAAAGAAAGTTTATTTGTCAAACCGTTTACGAATAACTTGCGAATGAATTCGACAAAATGGCCGCAGAAATGAAAGCGAGGCTTTATCTCTGCAACGCATTAGCGTATTCTGACCAAACTTGGTGTGTGTTATGGCAATGATGGTCTGAGGCTACCTGCGGAGATTTGGCGCTCTGCCCCCTAGTGGTCTGGAGATATGAAAAAGTGAAATATTTGCTTATAACTTCTGAACGCTTCGATCAAAAATCATAAAACTGGTCTCGTTAGATTCAGGGCATCATGCCGAGTCGTGCAATACCAAATTTTCCCATATCGGCCATTTTGAGGGTCGGCCATTTTGAATTTTGTCATAAATTGCTATATTTAACAAACACATTGGTGTATCGTTACGAAACTCGATATGTGTCTTCGGCATCTGGGCCTGATACAACACAAAAAGTTTCGAGGCAGCGCCACCTTGTGGTCAAAAGTTATAAACAAATTTGCAAAAATGCTAATAACTTTTGAACACGTTAACCTATGGTAAAATAAGTTGTCTTTATACGTTCCTTGGGTCAAACCGAGAACACAGATACCAAATTTGTCATAGTCGGCCAAACTTCCTGTCCGCCATGTTGTTTTTCTTTAAAAACCTACTTTTTCGAACTCCTCCCACACCGTTTGTCCAATTTTCACCAAAATTGAATCATAACATCTTCAGACCATGCTGACAAAAAGTTATTAAAATAAAGTTGATTCGTCAAACAGGTTTCGATAAAATTGCGAACAAATTTGACCAAATGGCCACCAAATAAAGCGAGGCTATATCTCCGCAACGCATTAGCGTATTCTGACCAAACTTTCTGTGTGTCATGTCAATCATGATCTGAGGCTACCTGCAGAGTTTTGGCGCTCTGCCCCCTAGTGGTCAGGAGATATAAAATACTGACATTTTTGATTATAACTCCTGAATGCTTTGTCCAAAAATCATGAAACTGCTGTCTTTAGATTCAGGGCATCATGCCGAGTCGTGCGATACCAAATTTTCCCATATCGGCCATTTTCAGCGTCAGCTATTTAGAATTTTGTCATGAAATGCTATGCTTAACAAACACATGACTTTAAAGCTGGATGTCAGCAATGCTTTACCCTATTGACACCAAACTTTGCATGTGTCATTGTCACCTCACTCTGGATATACCACATGATTTGACACATCAGTTTGGTTACAGCGCTGAGTTATCGAACGTGATAAACCATTACATTGAATTGCTAAAGACCGTATTGATGATTTTTCAGCCATTTAGACTGAAGTCATATTGGTATGTCTTTAGATGCTTACTGCTGTTGGTCTGATGCTGCCAGCCATGTCGGCATAACATTTAATGCCCTCCTAATGCTTGGCCCCGTCATGGCTGCTTGCAGCTATATTTAGGGGCCAAGCACCGAAGGTGCGGAGGCACCTATTGTTTTTGTTCCGGTTCTTATTAGGGGCCAAGCACCGAAGGTGCGGAGGCACCTATTGTTTTTGTTCCGGTTCTTATTATTATTAGGGGCCAAGCACCGAAGGTGCGGAGGCACCTATTGTTTTTGTTCCGGTTCTTATTATTATTATTATTATTATTCTTCTTCTGCCATTGAAGTCTATGACAGCCCATAGAACCGTAAGCGGGAAAATGAAAAAAAGTTGGCACACTCATAAAGGAGAGTCTAATCATTGACCATAGCAAAATTGAAGTCTCTAACTCAATCTCTCTACCGCCACCAACTGTCCAAAGTTGCACTCACGTTTACGTAAATAACTTTTGAACCGTATGTCCTAGAAACAAAATTCTTTTGTCCACTGATTCCTTGGCTCAAGACGATTCGATTGCACCCTATGACGTCATTTTCCGTCATGAAAATTTTCCCGCCATTTTGAATTTTATGAAAAACCTACTTTGTCGAACTCCTCCTAGGCCGTTCGTCCGATGTTCACGAAAATTGAACCACATCATCTCCTGACAATGTTGACAAAACGATATATAAACAAAGTTGATTCGTCAAACCGTTTACGAATAACTCGTGAAAGAATCTGAGGTAAAAGTCGCCAAAATGAAATTGAGGCTTTATCTCCCCAATGCATTAGCCTTTTCTGACCAAACTAGGTGTGTGTTATGTCAATCATGGTTTGAGGCTACCTGCAGAGTTTTGGCGCTCTGCCCCCTAGTGGTCAGGAGATATTAAAAAACTGACTTTTTTGCTTATAACTCCTGAACCCTTTGGCCAAAAATCATGAAACTGGTCTCTTTAGATCCAATGGGTCATGCCGAGTCCTGTGATACCAAATTTTCCCATATCGGCCATTTTGAGCGTCTGCCATTTCGATTTTTCTTATAAGATTCTATGTTTAACAAACACATGACTTTAGTGCTCTGTCAGCAATGGTTTACCCAATTGAAAGCAAACTTTGCATGTGTCAATGTCACCACACTCTCAATGTACCACATGAATTGACACTACAATTTGGTTACAGCGCTGCCTGCTGGTTGAATGTGATAAACCATTAAATCGAATTACTAAAGACCGTATTGTTGATTTTTCAGCCATTTAGACTTAAGTCATATTGAAATGTCTTTAGATTCTTACTGCCATTGGTCTGATGATGCCAGCCATGTCGGCATGACATTTTCCGGTTCTTATTAGGGGCCAAGCACCGAAGGTGCGGAGGCACCTATTGTTTTTGTTCCGGTTCTTATTATTATTATTAGGGGCCAAGCACCGAAGGTGCGGAGGCACCTATTGTTTTTGTTCCGGTTCTTATTATTAGGGGTTCAAACGCGAAGCGTTGAAAACCTATTGTAATTGTTAAGATTTTTATTATTATTATTATTATTCTGCCGTACTTCTTATCGTGCAGACCAAACCGTAATGTCTAGAGACTTGAAAGTTGGCCAGAAGGAAGGTCTCAATTTGGGGAGAACGTATCAAAATATGACCACGATTGGCCAATAGGTGGCGCTACAGCGATCAAAATACCTAAATTGCTAATAACTCATAGACAGTTTGTCGTACACTCAAGTGTCTTATATCCCTGGAATCCTTGGCTCAAGACTTAAAAAATGTATATCTCCGATTTCATTTCCGCCTATAAAAATTTTCCGCCATTTTGAATTTTCAAAAAAAAAAATTTTTCGAACTCCTCATAGGCCGTTTGTCCAAATAACGTGAAACTTCAAACATATCATCTAGAGACTCTCATGACCAAAAGTTATTCAAATAATTTCGATCGGTGATTCAGGCTTGCAACAACACGCTAAAACGTTCGCATAGTGCGGAGACACTTTTGCTAAAATCGTAATAACTCTGGAACGCAAAGAGATAATCTCAACAAACTTCACATAGTCATGTATAAGGTCATTTTGTGGTCACACCAAAAAAACTGGGCCAGTTGACCACTTGGTGGCGCTATATTGTGAAAAAAACACTAAATCACCTGTACAGGGTCACATGTTTATCTGATTGACCTGAAACTTGTCATGCACGGTCTTTGACCAAGGGTCCCTTATGGTCTATGAGGACATTGGTGTATCTCAAAAAACATGGCCGTCATCGGCCAATGAACTTTGAGCATCAATTAGACCAGCCTAACGAAGGTCGATCGGAACGAAACTCGATGGGTGTGTTTGACGCATGGCCATAGTGGTCTGTCAGAATTTTGAAAAAAATCGGACACTAGTTGGCGCTAACAAGTTTTTTGCGTCTCTACTCACGTGGTATTTCACGCATCCACAGAATATTGATATCATATGATAGATCTCCTCATACTGAACAACTTTGCCTCAAGAACCACTGCTGTCAATCAAATTGTTTGCGAAATATTGGAGATTTTTGAAATTTCAAATTTTTCGAACTCGTCATAGGCGGTCAATACGATTGGCTTGAAAATTCACACGCATCATCTAGGGACACTCAAGGCAAAAAGTTATTCAAAGAATTTTGATTAGTTAACCCGTTCAGCAGATATAATTTTTCATATATTTCAGGTCTGGCCTATTGTGAATAAAAAGCTTATATATCTCGTCCACAAACAAGAAACTTCACCAAACTGTGCAAATGTTAAGAACAAGTCATTTTGAAGAAATGTGTTGGGTTTCATGTATTTCTGCTGCTCATAGGGCTCACAATAAATTATAAACACTCTCTATTTTAAAATCTTAGAAAAGCTGTAATACTACTTTTGTCCACAAGAGAAACGTCACAGAACTGTGAACATGTTAAGAACAAGTCATTTTGAAGAAATGTGTCAGGTCTCATGTATTTCTGATGCTCATAGGGCTCACAATAAATTATAAACAATCTTTATTTTAAAATCTTAGAAAAGCTGTAATACTACTTTTGTCCACAAGAGGCACCATCAGGCTAGAAAATCTTTTTATGTGGAGAACAAGTCAGATTGACATAGACTGACATAAACTGACAGAACAGTTCAGATGTTCAGTTCACAATATTAATATCATTTAATCTTCTCAGTCTGAACATCTTTGAAAGATGTCTATTCACACAGAGTAGAAACTTCACAGAACTGTGCTCATTAGGTAAACTAGTCAGATTGACAAAAAAGGTCATAACAGTTCAAATGATGACGTGTAGTGTTAAACATATCCACATTACTATCATTTGATAGATCTTCCCATACTGAAAAAATGTGTAACATGTCTATATATCATTTACACAAACTAGAAACTTCATAAAGCTCTGTTTATGTGGAGAACAAGTCAGATTGACATAGACCGACATAACTGTTCATATGTTCAGTTCACAATGTCAATATCATTTGATCTTCTCATTCTGAACATCTTTTAGGAGAACAAGTCAGATTGACCACAAACCGTCTTGACAGCTCAGATGGTCTTGAGACGTTTGAACCCCGGTCATTGCTGCTTGCAGCTATATTTATTATTATTATTATTCTTTTTCTTCTGCCATTGAAGTCTATGACAGCCCATAGAACCGTAAGCGGGAAAATGAAAAAAAGTTGGCACACTCATAAAGGACAGTCCAATCATTGACCATGGCAAAATTGAAGTCTCTAACTCAATCTCTATTGCGCCACCAACTGTCCAAAGTTGCACTCACGTTTATGTAAATAACTTTTGAACCGTATGTCCTAGAAACAAAATTCTTTTGTCCACTGATTCCTTGGCTCAAGACGATTCGAATGCACCCTATGACGTCATTTTCCGTCATGAAAATTTTCCCGCCATTTTGAATTTTATGAAAAACCTACTTTTTCGAACTCCTCCTAGGCCGTTGGTCCGATTTTCACGAAAATTGAACCACATCATCTCCAGACAATGTGGACAAAACGATATATAAAGAAAGTTGATTCGTCAAACCGTTTACGAATAACTTGCGAAAGAATCCGAGGTAAAAGTCGCCAAAATGAAATTGAGGCTTTATCTCCGCAATGCATTAGCCTTTTATGACCAAACTAGGTGTGTGTTATGTCAATCATGGTCTGAGGCAACCTGCAGAGTTTTGGCGCTGTGCCCCCTAGTGGTCAGGAGATATGAAAAAGTTAAATATTTGCTTATAACTTCTGAACGCTTTGGCCAAAAATAATAAAACTGGTCTCTTTAGATTCAGTGCATCATGCCGAGTCGTGCGATACCAAATTTTCCCATATCGGCCATTTTGAGCGTCGGCCATTTTGAATATTGTCATAAATTGCTATATTTAACAAAGATATTGGCGTATTGTTACGAAACTCAATATGTGTCTTCGGCACCTAACCTTGATACGACTCAAAAAGTTTCGAGGCAGGACCCCCTTGTGGTCAAAAATTATAACCAAATTTACAAATATGCTAATAACTTTTGAGTGCGTTAACCTATGGTAAAACAAATTATCTTTATACGTTCCTTGGGTCAAACCGAGAACACCGATACCAAATTTGTCATAGTCGGCCAAACTTCTTGTCCACCATGTTGTTTTTCTTTAAAAACCTACTTTTTCGAACTCCTCCCAGACCGTTTGTCCAATTTTCACCAAAATTAAACCACATCATCTCCAGACCATCGTGACAAAAAGATATCCAAAGAAAGTTGATATGTCAAACCGTTTACGAATAACTCGCGAAAGAATCCGACGTAATGGTCGCAAAAATGAAATTGAGGCTTTATCTCCGCAACGCATTAGCGTTTTCTGACCAAACTTGGTGTGTGCTATGTCAATCATGGTCTGAGGCTACCTGCAGAGTTTTGGCGCTCTGCCCCCTAGTGGTCAGGAGATATTTAAAAACTGACATTTTTGATTATAACTCCTGAACGCTTTGTCTAAAAATCATGAAACTGCTGTCTTTGGATCCAGTGGGACATGCCGAGCCCTGTGATACCAAATTTTCCCATATCGGCCATTTTGAGCGTCTGCCATTTCGATATTTCTTATAAGATGCTATATTTAACAAACACATGACTTTAGTGCTCTGTCAGCAATGGCTTACCCAATTGAAAGCAAACTTTGCATGTGTCAATGTCACCACACTCTCAATGTACCACATGAATTGACACTACAATTTGGTTACAGCGCTGCCTGTTGGTCGAACGTGATAAACCATTAAATCGAATTACTAAAGACCGTATTGTTGATTTTTCAGCCATTTAGACTTAAGTCATATTGAAATGTCTTTAGACTCTTACTGCCGTTGGTCTGATGATGCCAGCCATGTCGGCATGACATTTAATGCCCTCCTTGCGCTTGGCCCCGTGATGGCTGCTAGTTATTAGGGGCCAAGCACCGAAGGTGCGGAGGCACCTATTGTTTTTGTTCCGGTTCTTATTATTAGGGGTTCAAACGCGAAGCGTTGAAAACCTATTGTAATTGTTAGGATTTTTATTAGGGGTTCAAACGCGAAGCGTTGAAAACCTATTGTAATTGTTAGGATTTTTATTATTATTATTATTATTATTATTATTCTTCTGCCGTAATGTGTCTCGTGCAGACCAAACCGTAAGGTCTAGAGACTTGAAACTTTGTCAGATGGTAGGTCTCAATTTGGGGAGAACGTATCAAAATATGACGCAAATCGGGCTATAGGTGGCGCTACAGCGACTACAAACGCGTACATGTTCATAACTCGTAAACCGTTTGTCGTACACTCAAGTGTCTTATATCTCTGGAATCCTTGGCTCAAAACTTAAAAAATGTATATCTCCGATTTCATTTCCGCCTATAAAAATTTTCCGCCATTTTGAATTTTCTGAAAAAAAAAGTTTTCGAACTCCTCATAGACCGTTTGTCCAAATAACGCGAAACTTCACACATATCATCTAGAGACTCTCATGACCAAAAGTTATTCAAATAATTTTGATCGGTGATTCACGCTTGCAACGACACGCTAAAACGTTTGCATAAGGCGGAGACACTTTTGCTAAAATCGTAATAGCTCTGGAACGCAAAGAGATAATCTCACCAAACTTCACATAGTCATGTATAAGCTCAATTTGTGGTCACACCAAAAAAACTGCGATGATTGACCACTTGGTGGCGCTATATTGCGAAAAAAACACTCAATCACCTGTACAGGGTCACATGGTAGTCCGATTGACCTGAGACTTGTCATGCACGGTCTTTGTCCAAGGGTCCATGATGGTCTATGAGGACATTGGTGTATCTCAAAAAACATGACCGTCATCGGCCAATGAACTTTGAGCATCAATTAGACCAGCTTAACGAAGGTCGATCGGAACGAAACTCGATGGGCGTGTTTGACTCATGGCCCTAGTGGTCTGTCAGAATTTTGAAGAAAATCGGACACTCGTTGGTGCTAACAAGTTTTTTGCGTCTCTACTCACGTGGTGTTTCACGCATCCCCAAAATATTGATATCATCTGATAGATCTCCTCATACTGAACAACTTTGCCTCAAGAACCACTGCTGTCAATCAAATTGTTTGCGAAATATTGGAGATTTTTGAAATTTCAAATTTTTCGAACTCGTCATAGGCCGTCAATCTCACTGGCTTGAAAATTCACACGCATCATCTAGGGACACTCAAGGCAAAAAGTTGTCAAAGGATTTTCGATTAGTTAAACCGTTCAGCAAAAAAAAAATTTCATATATTTCTGATTTGGCCTATTGTGATTAAAATGTCTATATATCTTGTCCAAAAACAAGAAACTTCACAAAACTGTGTAAATGTTAAGAACAAGACATTATGAAGAAACTTGTGAGGTTTCATGTATTTCTGATGCTCGTACGGCTCACAATAAATTATAAACGATCCACATTTTAAAATCTTAGAAAAGCTGTAATACTAGTTTTGTCCTCAAGAGAAACGTCACAGATCTGTGAACATGTTAAGAACAAGTCATTTTGAAGAAATGTGTCAGGTCTCATGTATTTCTGATGCTCATAGGGCTCACAATAAATTACAAACGATGTACATTTTAAAATCTTAGAAAAGCTGTAATACTACTTTTGTCCACAAGAGGCACCATCAGGCTAGAAAATCTTTTTATGTGGAGAACAAGTCAGATTGACATAGACTGACATAAACTGACAGAACAGTTCAGATGTTCAGTTCACAATATCATTTAATCTTCTCAGTCTGAACATCTTTGAAAGATTTCTATTCATTGTTTGCACAGAGTAGAAATTTCACAGAACTGTGCTCATTAGGAAATCTAGTCAGATTGACCACAAACCGTCTTGACAGCTCAGATGGTCTTGCGACGTTTGAACCCCGGTCATTGCTGCTTGCAGCTATATTTATTATTATTATTATTATTATTATTCTTCTGCCGTAATGCGTCTTGTGCAGACCAAACCGTAAGGTCTAGAGACTTGAAACTTTGTCAGATGGTAGGTCTCAATTTGGGGAGAACGTATCAAAATATGACGCAAATCGGGCTATAGGTGGCGCTACAGCGACTACAAACGCGTACATGTTCATAACTCGTAAACCGTTTGTCGTACACTCAAGTGTCTTATATCTCTGGAATCCTTGGCTCAAGACTTAAAAAATGTATATCTCCGATTTCATTTCCGCCTATAAAAATTTTCCGCCATTTTGAATTTTCTGAAAAAAAAAGTTTTCGAACTCCTCATAGACCGTTTGTCCAAATAACGCGAAACTTCACACATATCATCTAGAGACTCTCATGACCAAAAGTTATTCAAATAATTTTGATCGGTGATTCACGCTTGCAACGACACGCTAAAACGTTCGCATAAGGCAGAGACACTTTTGCTAAAATTGTAATAGCTCTGGAACGCAAAGAGATAATCTCACCAAACTTCACATAGTCATGTATAAGCTCAATTTGTGGTCACACCAAAAAAACTGCGATGATTGACCACTTGGTGGCGCTATATTGCGAAAAAAACACTCAATCACCTGTACAGGGTCACATGGTAGTCCGATTGACCTGAGACTTGTCATGCACGGTCTTTGTCCAAGGGTCCATGATGGTCTATGAGGACATTGGTGTATCTCAAAAAACATGACCGTCATCGGCCAATGAACTTTGAGCATCAATTAGACCAGCTTAACGAAGGTCGATCGGAACGAAACTCGATGGGCGTGTTTGACTCATGGCCCTAGTGGTCTGTCAGAATTTTGAAGAAAATCGGACACTAGTTGGCGCTAACGAGTTTTTTGCGTCTCTACTCACGTGGTGTTTCACGCATTTACAAAATATTGACTTCATCTGATAGATCTCCTCATACTGAACAACTTTGCCTCAAGAACCACTGCTGTCAATCAAATTGTTTGCGAAATATTGGAGATTTTTGAAATTTCAAATTTTTCGAACTCGTCATAGGCCGTCAATCTCACTGTCTTGAAAATTCACATGCATCATCTAGGGACACTCAAGGCAAAAAGTTGTCAAAGGATTTTCGATTAGTTAAACCGTTCAGCAGATACAATTTTTCATATATTTCTGATTTGGCCTATTGTGATTAAAATGTCTATATATCTTGTCCAAAAACAAGAAACTTCACAAAACTGTGTAAATGTTAAGAACCAGACATTATGAAGAAACTTGTGAGGTTTCATGTATTTCGGATGCTCGTACAGCTCACAATAAATTATAAACCATCTACATTTTAAAATCTTAGAAAAGCTGTAATACTAGTTTTGTCCACAAGAGAAACGTCACAGATCTGTGAACATGTTAAGAACAAGTCATTTTGAAGAAATGTGTCAGGTCTCATGTATTTCTGATGCTCATAGGGCTCACAATAAATTACAAACGATCTACATTTTAAAATCTTAGAAAAGCTGTAATACTACTTTTGTCCACAAGAGGCACCATCAGGCTAGAAAATCTTTTTATGTGGAGAACAAGTCAGATTGACATAGACTGACATAAACCGACAGAACAGTTCAGATGTTCAGTTCACAATATTAATATCATTTAATCTTCTCAGTCTGAACATCTTTGAAATATGTCTATACATTGTTTGCACAGAGTAGAAACTTCACAGAACTGTGCTCATTAGGAAAACTAGTCAGATTGACAAAAAAAGGTCATAACAGTTCAAATGATATGACGTGTAGTGTTAAACATATCCACATTGTTATCATTTGATAGATCTTCCCATGCTGAAATTTTTTTGTAACGTCTATATATCATTTACACAAACTAGAAACTTCATAAAGCTCTGTTTATGTGGACAACAAGTCAGATTGACATAGACCGACATAATAGTTCATATGTTCAGTTCACAATGTCAATATCATTTGATCTTCTCATTCTGAACATCTTTGAAAGATGTCTATACATTGTTTACATGACAGCTCAGATGGTCCTGCTACGTTTGAACCCCGGTCATTGCTGCTTGCAGCTATATTTATTATTATTATTATTCTTCTTCTGCCATTGAAGTCTATGACAGCCCATAGAACCGTAAGCGGGAAAATGAAAAAAAGTTGGCACACTCATAAAGGAGAGTCTAATCATTGACCATAGCAAAATTGAAGTCTCTAACTCAATCTCTCTACCGCCACCAACTGTCCAAAGTTGCACTCACGTTTACGTAAATAACTTTTGAACCGTATGTCCTAGAAACAAAATTCTTTTGTCCACTGATTCCTTGGCTCAAGACGATTCGATTGCACCCTATGACGTCATTTTCCGTCATGAAAATTTTCCCGCCATTTTGAATTTTATGAAAAACCTACTTTGTCGAACTCCTCCTAGGCCGTTCGTCCGATGTTCACGAAAATTGAACCACATCATCTCCTGACAATGTTGACAAAACGATATATAAACAAAGTTGATTCGTCAAACCGTTTACGAATAACTCGTGAAAGAATCTGAGGTAAAAGTCGCCAAAATGAAATTGAGGCTTTATCTCCCCAATGCATTAGCCTTTTCTGACCAAACTAGGTGTGTGTTATGTCAATCATGGTTTGAGGCTACCTGCAGAGTTTTGGCGCTCTGCCCCCTAGTGGTCAGGAGATATGAAAAAGTGACATTTTTCCTTACAACTCCTGAACCCTTTGGCCAAAAATCATAAAACTGGTCTCGTTAGATTCAGTGCATCATGCCGAGTCGTGCGATACCAAATTTTCCCATATCGGCCATTTAGAGCGTCGGCCATTTTGAATATTGTCATAAATTGCTATATTTAACAAATGGATTGGCGTATCGTTACGAAACTCAATATGTGTCTTCGGCACCTAATCTTGATACGGCACAAAAAGTTTGGGGGCAGCGCCACCTTGTGGTCAAAAGTTATAACCAAATTTACAAATATGCTAATAACTTTTGATGACGTTAACCTATTGTAAAACAAATGGTCTTAATGTGTTCATTGGGTCAAGCCGAGACCATAGATACCAAATATGTTATATTCGGCCAAACCTCCGATTTGCCATGTTATTTTTCTTTAAAAACCTACTTTTTCGAACTCCTCCCAGACCGTTTGTCCAATTTTCACCAAAATTGAACCACATCATCTCCAGACCATCATGACAAAAAGTTATCCAAAGAAAGTTGATATGTCAAACCGTTTACGAATAACTCGCGAAAGAATCCGACGTAATGGTCGCAAAATTGAAATTGAGGCTTTATCTCCGCAATGCATTAGCCTTTTCTGACCAAACTAGGTGTGTGTTATGTCAATCATGGTCTGAGGCTACCTGCAGAGTTTTGGCGCTCTGCCCCCTAGTGGTCAGGAGATATTAAAAAACTGACATTTTTGATTATAACTCCTGAACGCTTTGTCTAAAAATCATGAAACTGCTGTCTTTAGATCCAGTTGGTCATGCCGAGTCCTGTGATACCACATTTTCCCATATCGGCCATTTTGAGCATCTGCCATTTCGATTTTTCTTATAAGATGCTATGTTTAACAAACACATGACTTTAGTGCTGTCAGCAATGGTTTACCCAATTGAAAGCAAACTTTGCATGTGTCAATGTCACCACACTCTCAATGTACCACACACTACAATTTGGTTACAGCGCTGCCTGTTGGTTGAATGCGATAAACCATTAAATCGAACTACTAAAGACCGTATTGTTGATTTTTCAGCCATTTAGACTTAAGTCATATTGAAATGTCTTTAGATTCTTACTGCCGTTGGTCTGATGATGCCAGTCATGTCGGCATGACATTTAATGCCCTCCTTGCGCTTGGCCCCGTGATGGCTGCTAGCAGCTATATTTATTATTATTATTCTTCTGCCATTGAAGTCTATGACAGCCCATAGAACCGTAAGCGGGAAAATGAAAAAAAGTTGGCACACTCATAAAGGAGAGTCTAATCATTGACCATAGCAAAATTGAAGTCTCTAACTCAATCTCTCTACCGCCACCAACTGTCCAAAGTTGCACTCACGTTTACGTAAATAACTTTTGAACCGTATGTCCTAGAAACAAAATTCTTTTGTCCACTGATTCCTTGGCTCAAGACGATTCGATTGCACCCTATGACGTCATTTTCCGTCATGAAAATTTTCCCGCCATTTTGAATTTTATGAAAAACCTACTTTGTCGAACTCCTCCTAGGCCGTTCGTCCGATGTTCACGAAAATTGAACCACATCATCTCCTGACAATGTTGACAAAACGATATATAAACAAAGTTGATTCGTCAAACCGTTTACGAATAACTCGTGAAAGAATCTGAGGTAAAAGTCGCCAAAATGAAATTGAGGCTTTATCTCCCCAATGCATTAGCCTTTTCTGACCAAACTAGGTGTGTGTTATGTCAATCATGGTCTGAGGCTACCTGCAGAGTTTTGGCGCTCTGCCCCCTAGTGGTCAGGAGATATGAAAAAGTGACATTTTTCCTTACAACTCCTGAACGCTTTGTCCAAAAATCATAAAACTGGTCTCGTTAGATTCAGTGCATCATGCCGAGTCGTGCGATACCAAATGTTCCCATATCGGCCATTTAGAGCGTCGGCCATTTTGAATATTGTCATAAATTGCTATATTTAACAAATGGATTGGTGTATCGTTACGAAACTCAATATGTGTCTTCGGCACCTAACCTTGATACGGCACAAAAAGTTTGGGGGCAGCGCCACCTTGTGGTCAAAAGTTATAACAAAATTTACAAACATGCTAATAACTTTTGATGACGTTAACCTATTGTAAAACAAATGGTCTTAATGTGTTCATTGGGTCAAGCCGAGACCATAGATACCAAATATGTCATATTCGGCCAAACCTCCGATTTGCCATGTTATTTTTCTTTAAAAACCTACTTTTTCGAACTCCTCCCAGACCGTTTGTCCAATTTTCACCAAGATTGAACCACATCATCTTCAGACCATCATGACAAAAATTTATCCAAAGAAAGTTGATATGTCAAACCGTTTACGAATAACTCGCGAAAGAATCCGACGTAATGGTCGCAAAATTGAAATTGAGGCTTTATCTCCGCAACGCATTAGCGTTTTCTGACCAAACTAGGTGTGTGTTATGTCAATCATGGTCTGAGGCTACCTGCAGAGTTTTGGCGCTCTGCCCCCTAGTGGTCAGGAGATATTAAAAATCTGACATTTTTGATTATATCTCCTGAACCCTTTGGCCAAAAATCATGAAACTGGTCTCTTTAGATCCAGTGGGTCATGCCGAGTCCTGTGATACCAAAGTTTCCCATATCGGCCATTTTGAGCGTCTGCCATTTCAATTTTTCTTATAAGATGCTATGTTTAACAAACACATGACTTTAGTGCTCTGTCAGCAATGGTTTACCCAATTGAAAGCAAACTTTGCATGTGTCAATGTCACCACACTCTCAATGTACCACATGAATTGACACTACAATTTGGTATGCCAGCCATGTCGGCATGACATTTAATGCCCTCCTTGCGCTTGGCCCCGTGATGGCTGCTAGCAGCTATATTTAGGGGCCAAGCACCGAAGGTGCGGAGGCACCTATTGTTTTTGTTCCGGTTCTTATTATTAGGGGCCAAGCACCGAAGGTGCGAAGGCACCTATTGTTTCTGTTCCGGTTCTTATTATTATTCTTCATCTTCTTCCGCCATGGGAGTCTATGACAGCCCATAGAACCGTAAGCGGGAAAATGAAAAAAAGTTGGCACACTCATTAAAGACAGTCCAATTATTGACCATAACAAATTTGAAGTCTCTAACTCAATATCTCTAGCGCCACCAACTGTCCAAAGTTGAACTAACGTTTATGCTAATAACTTTTGAACCGTATGACCTAGAAACAAAATTCTTATGTCCACTGATTCCTTGGCTCAAGACGATTCGATTGCACCCTATGACGTCATTTTCCGTCATGAAATTTTTCCCGCCATTTTGAATTTTATGAAAAACCTACTTTTTCGAACTCCTCCTAGGCCGTTTTTCCGATTTCAACGAAAATTGAACCACATCATCTCCAGACCATGTGGACAAAAAGTTATCCAAAGAAAGTTGATATGTCTAACAGTTTACGAATAACTCGCGAAAGAATCCGACGTAATGGTCGCAAAAATGAAATTGAGGCTTTATCTCCGCAACGCATTAGCGTTTTCTGACCAAACTAGGTGTGTGTTATGTCAATCATGATATGAGGCTACCTGCAGAGTTTTGGCGCTGTGCCCCCTAGTGGTCAGGAGATATGAAAAAGTTAAATATTTGCTTATAACTTCTGAACGCTTTGGCCAAAAATAATAAAACTGGTCTCTTTAGATTCAGTGCATCATGCCGAGTCGTGCGATACCAAATTTTCCCATATCGGCCATTTTGAGCGTCGGCCATTTTGAATATTGTCATAAATTGCTATATTTAACAAAGATATTGGCGTATCATTACGAAACTCAATATGTGTCTTCGGCACCTAACCTTGATACGACTCAAAAAGTTTCGAGGCAGCACCCCCTTGTGGTCAAAAATTATAACCAAATTTACAAATATGCTAATAACTTTTGAGTGCGTTAACCTATGGTAAAACAAATTATCTTTATACGTTCCTTGGGTCAAACCAAGAACATAGATACCAAATTTGTCATAGTCGGCCAAACTTCTTGTCCACCATGTTGTTTTTCTTTAAAAACCTACTTTTTCGAACTCCTCCCAGACCGTTTGTCCAATTTTCACCAAAATTAAACCACATCATCTCCAGACCATCCTGACAAAAAGTTATCCAAAGAAAGTTGATATGTCAAACCGTTTACGAATAACTCGCGAAAGAATCCGACGTAATGGTCGCAAAAATGAAATTGAGGCTTTATCTCCGCAACGCATTAGTGTTTTCTGACCAAACTAGGTGTGTGTTATGTCAATCATGATCTGAGGCTACCTGCCGAGTTTTGGCGCTCTGCCCCCTAGTGGTCAGGAGATATTAAAAAACTGACTTTTTTGCTTATAACTTCTGAACCCTTTGTCCAAAAATCATGAAACTGGTCTCTTTAGATCCAGTGGGTCATGCCGAGTCCTGTGATACCAAATATTCCCGTATCGGCCATTTTGAGCTTCTGCCATTTCGATTTTTCTTATAAGATGCTATGTTTAACAAACACATGACTTTAGTGCTCTGTCAGCAATGGTTTACCCAATTGAAAGCAAACTTTGCATGTGTCAATGTCACCACACTCTCAATGTACCACATGAATTGACACTACAATTTGGTTACAGCGCTGCCTGTTGGTTGAACGTGATAAACCATTAAATCGAATTACTAAAGACCGTGTTGTTGATTTTTCAGCCATTTAGACTTAAGTCATATTGAAGTGTCTTTAGATTCTTACTGCCGTTGGTCTGATGATGCCAGCCATGTCGGCATGACATTTAATGACCTCCTTGCGCTTGGCCCCGTGATGGCTGCTAGCAGCTATATTTATTATTATTATTATTATTCTTCTTCTGCCATTGAAGTCTATGACAGCCCATAGAACCGTAAGCGGGAAAATGAAAAAAAGTTGGCACACTCATAAAGGAGAGTCCAATCATTGACCATAGCAAAATTGAAGTCTCTAACTCAATCTCTATAGCGCCACCAACCGTCCAAAGTTGCACTCACGTTTACGTAAATAACTTTTGAACCGTATGTCCTAGAAACAAAATTCTTTTGTCCACTGATTCCTTGGCTCAAGACGATTCGATTGCACCCTATGACGTCATTTTCCGTCATGAAAATTTTCCCGCCATTTTGAATTTTATGAAAAACCTACTTTGTCGAACTCCTCCTAGGCCGTTCGTCCGATCTTCACGAAAATTGAACCACATCATCTCCCGACAATGTGGACAAAACGATATATAAAGAAAGTTGATTCGACAAACCGTTTACGAATAACTCGCGAAAGAATCCGAGGTAAAAGTCGCCAAATTGAAACTGAGGCTTTATCTCCGCAATGCATTAGTCTTTTCTGACCAAACTAGGTGTGTGTTATGTCAATCATGGTCTGAGGCTACCTGCAGAGTTTTGGCGCTCTGCCCCCTAGTGGTCAGGAGTTATGAAAAACTGACTTTTTTGCTTATAACTTCTGAACCCTTTGGCCAAAAAACATGAAACTGGTCTCTTTAGATCCAGTGGGTCATGCCGAGTCCTGTGATACCAAATATTCCCATATCGGCCATTTTGAGCGTCTGCCATTTCGATTTTTCTTATAAGATGCTAAGTTTAACAAACACATGACTTTAGTGCTCTGTCAGCAATGGTTTACCCAATTGAAAGCAAACTTTGCATGTGTCAGTCACCACACTCTCAATGTACCACATGAATTGACACTACAATTTGGTTACAGCGCTGCCTGTTGGTTGAATGTGATAAACCATTAAATCGAAATACTAAAGACCGTATTGTTGATTTTTCAGCCATTTAGACTTAAGTCATATTGAAATGTCTTTAGATTCTTACTGCCGTTGGTCTGATGATGCAAGCCATGTCGGCATAACATGTAATGCCCTCCTTGCGCTTGGCCCCGTGATGGCTGCTAGCAGCTATATTTATTATTATTATTCTTCTTCTGCCATTGAAGTCTATGACAGCCCATAGAACCGTAAGCGGGAAAATGAAAAAAAGTTGGCACACTCATAAAGGAGAGTCTAATCATTGACCATAGCAAAATTGAAGTCTCTAACTCAATCTCTCTACCGCCACCAACTGTCCAAAGTTGCACTCACGTTTACGTAAATAACTTTTGAACCGTATGTCCTAGAAACAAAATTCTTTTGTCCACTGATTCCTTGGCTCAAGACGATTCGATTGCACCCTATGACGTCATTTTCCGTCATGAAAATTTTCCCGCCATTTTGAATTTTATGAAAAACCTACTTTGTCGAACTCCTCCTAGGCCGTTCGTCCGATGTTCACGAAAATTGAACCACATCATCTCCTGACAATGTTGACAAAACGATATATAAACAAAGTTGATTCGTCAAACCGTTTACGAATAACTCGTGAAAGAATCTGAGGTAAAAGTCGCCAAAATGAAATTGAGGCTTTATCTCCCCAATGCATTAGCCTTTTCTGACCAAACTAGGTGTGTGTTATGTCAATCATGGTTTGAGGCTACCTGCAGAGTTTTGGCGCTCTGCCCCCTAGTGGTCAGGAGATATTAAAAAACTGACTTTTTTGCTTATAACTCCTGAACCCTTTGGCCAAAAATCATGAAACTGGTCTCTTTAGATCCAATGGGTCATGCCGAGTCCTGTGATACCAAATTTTCCCATATCGGCCATTTTGAGCGTCTGCCATTTCGATTTTTCTTATAAGATTCTATGTTTAACAAACACATGACTTTAGTGCTCTGTCAGCAATGGTTTACCCAATTGAAAGCAAACTTTGCATGTGTCAATGTCACCACACTCTCAATGTACCACATGAATTGACACTACAATTTGGTTACAGCGCTGCCTGTTGGTCGAACGTGATAAACCATTAAATCGAACTACTAAAGACCGTATTGTTGATTTTTCAGCCATTTAGACTTAAGTCATATTGAAATGTCTTTAGATTCTTACTGCCGTTGGTCTGATGATGCCAGCCATGTCGGCATGACATTTAATGCCCTCCTTGCGCTTGGCCCCGTGATGGCTGCTAGCAGCTATATTTATTATTATTCTTCTTCTGCCATTGAAGTCTATGACAGCCCATAGAACCGTAAGCGGGAAAATGAAAAAAAGTTGGCACACTGATAAAGGAGAGTCCAATCATTGACCATAGCAAAATTGAAGTCTCTAACTCAATCTCTCTAGCGCCACCAACTGTCCAAAGTTGCACTCACGTTTACGTAAATAACTTTTGAACCGTATGTCCTAGAAACAAAATTCTTTTGTCCACTGATTCCTTGGCTCAAGACGATTCGATTGCACCCTATGACGTCATTTTCCGTCATGAAAATTTTCCCGCCATTTTGAATTTTATGAAAAACCTACTTTGTCGAACTCCTCCTAGGCCGTTCGTCCGATGTTCACGAAAATTGAACCACATCATCTCCCGACAATGTGGACAAAACGATATATAAAGAAAGTTGATTCGTCAAACCGTTTACGAATAACTCGCGAAAGAATCTGAGGTAAAAGTCGCCAAAATGAAATTGAGGCTTTATCTCCCCAATGCATTAGCCTTTTCTGACCAAACTAGGTGTGTGTTATGTCAATCATGGTTTGAGGCTACCTGCAGAGTTTTGGCGCTGTGCCCCCTAGTGGTCAGGAGTTATCAAAAACTGACTTTTTTGCTTATAACTTCTGAACCCTTTGGCCAAAAATCATGAAACTGGTCTCTTTAGATCCAGTGGGTCATGCCGAGTCCTGTGATAGCAAATATTCCCATATCGGGCATTTTGAGCGTCTGCCATTTCGATTTTTCTTATAAGATGCTATGTTTAACAAACACATGACTTTAGTGCTCTGTCAGCCATGGTTTACCCAATTTACCCAATGTACCACATGAATTGACACTACAATTTGGTTACAGCGCTGCCTGTTGGTCGAACGTGATAAACCATTAAATCGAACTACTAAAGACCGTATTGTTGATTTTTCAGCCATTTAGACTTAAGTCATATTGAAATGTCTTTAGATTCTTACTGCCGTTGGTCTGATGATGCCAGCCATGTCGGCATGACATTTAATGCCCTCCTTGCGCTTGGCCCCGTGATGGCTGCTAGCAGCTATATTTATTATTATTCTTCTTCTGCCATTGAAGTCTATGACAGCCCATAGAACCGTAAGCGGGAAAATGAAAAAAAGTTGGCACACTCATAAAGGACAGTCCAATCATTGACCATAGCAAAATTGAAGTCTCTAACTCAATCTCTAAAGCGCCACCAACTGTCCAAAGTTGCACTCACGTTTATGTAAATAACTTTTGAACCGTATGTCCTAGAAACAAAATTCTTTTGTCCACTGATTCCTTGGCTCAAGACGATTCAATTGCACCCTATGACGTCATTTTCCGTCATGAAAATTTTCCCGCCATTTTGAATTTTATGAAAAACCTACTTTTTCGAACTCCTCCTAGGCCGTTCGTCCGATTTTCACGAAAATTGAACCACATCATCTCCAGACAATGTGGACAAAACGATATATAAAGGAAGTTGGTTCGTCAAACCATTTACGAATAACTCACAAAAGAATCTGAGGTAATAGTCGCTAAAATGAAATTGAGGCTTTATCTCCGTAATGCATTTGCCTTTTCTGACCAAACTAGGTGTGTGTTATGTCAATTATGGTCTGAGGCTACCTGCAGAGTTTTGGCGCTCTGCCCCCTACTGGTCAGGAGATATGAAAAACTGTCATTTTTGATTATAACTCCTGAACGCTTTGTCCAAAAATCATGAAACTGGTCTCTTTAGATCCAGTGGGTCATGCCGAGTCCTGTGATACCAAATATTCCCATATCGGCCATTTTGAGCGTCTGCCATTTCGATTTTTCTTATAAGATGCTATGTTTAACAAACACATGACTTTAGTGGTCTGTCAGCAATGGTTTACCCAATTGAAAGCAAACTTTGCATGTGTCAATGTCACCACACTCTCAATGTACCACATGAATTGACACTACAATTTGGTTACAGCGCTGCCTGTTGGTTGAATGTGATAAACCATTAAATCGAAATACTAAAGACCGTATTGTTGATTTTTCAGCCATTTAGACTTAAGTCATATTGAAATCTCTTTAGATTCTTACTGCCGTTGGTCTGATGATGCCAGCCATGTCGGCATGACATTTAATGCCCTCCTTGCGCTTGGCCCCGTGATGGCTGCTAGCAGCTATATTTATTATTATTATTCTTCTTCTGCCATTGAAGTCTATGACAGCCCATAGAACCGTAAGCGGGAAAATGAAAAAAAGTTGGCACACTGATAAAGGAGAGTCCAATCATTGACCATAGCAAAATTGAAGTCTCTAACTCAATCTCTCTAGCGCCACCAACTGTCCAAAGTTGCACTCACGTTTACGTAAATAACTTTTGAACCGTATGTCCTAGAAACAAAATTCTTTTGTCCACTGATTCCTTGGCTCAAGACGATTCGATTGCACCCTATGACGTCATTTTCCGTCATGAAGATTTTCCCGCCATTTTGAATTTTATGAAAAACCTACTTTGTCGAACTCCTCCTAGGCCGTTCGTCCGATGTTCACGAAAATTGAACCACATCATCTCCCGACAATGTGGACAAAACGATATATAAAGAAAGTTGATTCGTCAAACCGTTTACGAATAACTCGCGAAAGAATCTGAGGTAAAAGTCGCCAAAATGAAATTGAGGCTTTATCTCCCCAATGCATTAGCCTTTTCTGACCAAACTAGGTGTGTGTTATGTCAATCATGGTTTGAGGCTACCTGCAGAGTTTTGGCGCTGTGCCCCCTAGTGGTCAGGAGTTATCAAAAACTGACTTTTTTGCTTATAACTTCTGAACCCTTTGGCCAAAAATCATGAAACTGGTCTCTTTAGATCCAGTGGGTCATGCCGAGTCCTGTGATAGCAAATATTCCCATATCGGGCATATTGACACTACAATTTGGTTACAGCGCTGCCTGTTGGTTGAATGTGATAAACCATTAAATCGAATTACTAAAGACCGTATTGTTGATTTTTCAGCCATTTAGACTTAAGTCATATTGAAATGTCTTTAGATTCTTACTGCCGTTGGTCTGATGATGCCAGCCATGTCGGCATGACATTTAATGCCCTCCTTGCGCTTGGCCCCGTGATGGCTGCTAGCAGCTATATTTAGGGGCCAAGCACCGAAGGTGCGGAGGCACCTATTGTTTTTGTTCCGGTTCTTATTATTAGGGGCCAAGCACCGAAGGTGCGGAGGCACCTATTGTAATTGTTCCGGTTCTTTATTATTATTATTCATCTTCTTCTTCCGCCATGGAAGTCTATGGCAGCCCATAGAACCGTTTGCGGGAAAATGATAAAATTTGGCACACTCATAAAGGACAGTCCAATCATTGACCATAGCAAAATTGAAGTCTCTAACTCAATGTCTCTAGCGCCACCAACTGTCCAAAGTTGCACTCACGTTTACGTAAATAACTCTTGAACCGTATGTCCTAGAAACAAAATTCTTTCGTCCACTAATTCCTTGGCTCAAGACGATTCGATTGCACCCTATGACGTCATTTTCCGTCATGAAAATTTTCCCGCCATTTTGAATTTTACGAAAAACCTACTTTTTCGAACTTCTCCTAGGCCGTTGGTCCGATTTTCACGAAAATTGAACCACATCATCTCCAGACTATGCGTACAAAAAGTTATTAAAAGAAAGTTGATTTGTCAAACCGTTTACGAATAACTTGCGAAAGAATTCAACAAAATGGGCGCAGAAATGAAAGCGAGGCTTTATCTCCGCAACGCATTAGCGTATTCTGACCAAACTTGGTGTGTGTTATGGCAATGATGGTCTGAGGCTATCTGCAAAGATTTGGCGCTCTGCCCCCTAGTGGTCTGGAGATATGAAAAAGTGAAATATTTGCTTATAACTTCTGAACGCTTCGACTAAAAATCATAAAACTGGTCTCGTTAGATTCAGGGCATCATGCCGAGTCGTGCGATACAAAATTTTCCCATATCGGCCATTTTGAGGGTCGGCCATTTTGAATTTTGTCATAAATTGCTATATTTAACAAACACATTGGCGTATCGTTACGAAACTCGATATGTGTCTTCGGCATCTGGGCCTGATACAACACAAAAAGTTTCGAGGTAGCGCCACCTTGTGGTCAAAAGTTATAACCAAATTTACAAATATGCTAATAACTTTTAAACACGTTAACCTATGGTAAAATAAGTTGTCTTTATACGTTCCTTGGGTCAAACCGAGAACACAGATACCAAATTTGTCATAGTCGGCCAAACTTCCTGTCCGCCATGTTGTTTTTCTTTAAAAACCTACTTTTTCGAACTCCTCCCACACCGTTTGTCCAATTTTCACCAAAATTGAATCATAACATCTTCAGACCATGCTGACAAAAAGTTATTAAAATAAAGTTGATTCATCAAACAGGTTTCGATAAAATTGCGAACGAATTTGACCAAATGGCCACCAAATAAAGCGAGGCTATATCTCCGTAACGCATTAGCGTATTCTGACCAAAATTGATGTGTGTTATGTCAATCATGGTCTGAGGCTACCTGCAGAGTTTTGGCGCTCTGCCCCCTAGTGGTCAGGAGATATGAAAAACTGACATTTTTGATTATAACTCCTGAACGCTTTGTCCAAAAATCATGAAACTGCTGTCTTTAGATTCAGTGCATCATGCCGAGTCCTGCGATACCAAATTTTCCCATATCGGCCATTTTCAGCGTCAGCTATTTAGAATTTTGTCATGAAATGCTATGCTTAAACACATGACTTTAAAGCAGTATGTCAGCAATGCTTTACCCTATTGACACCAAACTTTGCATGTGTCATTGTCACCTCACTCTGGATAAACCACGTGATTTGACATATCAGTTTGGTTACAGCGCTGCCTGTTGGTCAAACGTGATAAACCGTTAAATCGAATTACTAAAGACCGTATTGATGATTTTTCAGCAATTTAGACTGAAGTCCTATCGAAATGTCTTTAGATGCTTCCTGCCGTTGGTCTGATGCTGCCAGCCATGTCGGCATGACATTTAATGCCTTCTTTGTGCTTGGCCCCGTGATGGCTGCTTGCAGCTATATTTATTATT
This sequence comes from Rhodeus uyekii, assembly GCA_037043235.1. Classification (NCBI taxonomy): domain Eukaryota; kingdom Metazoa; phylum Chordata; class Actinopteri; order Cypriniformes; family Acheilognathidae; genus Rhodeus; species Rhodeus uyekii. The sequence continues at coordinate 18,995 of JAWRVZ010000308.1, read as the reverse complement.
ATTATTCTTCTTCTGCCATTGAAGTCTATGACAGCCCATAGAACCGTAAGCGGGAAAATGAAAAAAAGTTGGCACACTCATAAAGGACAGTCCAATCATTGACCATAGCAAAATTGAAGTCTCTAACTCAATCTCTATAGCGCCACCAACTGTCCAAAGTTGCACTCACGTTTACGTAAATAACTTTTGCACCGTATGTCCTAGAAACAGAATTCTTTTGTCCACTGATTCCTTGGCTCAAGACGATTCGATTGCACCCTATGACGTCATTTTCCGTCATGAAAATTTTCCCGCCATTTTGAATTTTATGAAAAACCTACTTTGTCGAACTCCTCCTAGGCCGTTCGTCCGATGTTCACGAAAATTGAACCACATCATCTCCCGACAATGTGGACATAACGATATATAAAGAAAGTTGATTCGACAAACCGTTTACGAATAACTCGCGAAAGAATCTGAGGTAAAAGTCGCCAAAATGAAATTGAGGCTTTATCTCCCCAATGCATTAGCCTTTTCTGACCAAACTAGGTGTGTGTTATGTCAATCATGGTTTGAGGCTACCTGCAGAGTTTTGGCGCTGTGCCCCCTAGTGGTCAGGAGTTATCAAAAACTGACTTTTTTGCTTATAACTTCTGAACCCTTTGGCCAAAAATCATGAAACTGGTCTCTTTAGATCCAGTGGGTCATGCCGAGTCCTGTGATACCAAATATTCCCATATCGGCCATTTTGAGCGTCTGCCATTTCGATTTTTCTTATAAGATGCAATGTTTAACAAACACTTGACTTTAGTGCTCTGTCAGGAATGGTTTACCCAATTGAAAGCAAACTTTGCATGTGTCAATGTCACCACACTCTCAATGTACCACACACTACAATTTGGTTACAGCGCTGCCTGTTGGTTGAATGCGATAAACCATTAAATCGAATTGCTAAAGACCGTATTGTTGGTTTTTCAGCCATTTAGACTTAAGTCATATTGAAATGTCTTTAGATTTTTACTGCCGTTGGTCTGATGATGCCAGTCATGTCGGCATGACATATAATGCCCTCCTTGCGCTTGGCCCCGTGATGGCTGCTAGCAGCTATATTTAGGGGCCAAGCACCGAAGGTGCGGAGGCACCTATTGTTTTTGTTCCGGTTCTTATTATTATTATTATTATTATTCTTCTTCTGCCATTGAAGTCTATGACAGCCCATAGAACCGTAAGCGGGAAAATGAAAAAAAGTTGGCACACTGATAAAGGAGAGTCCAATCATTGACCATAGCAAAATTGAAGTCTCTAACTCAATCTCTCTAGCGCCACCAACTGTCCAAAGTTGCACTCACGTTTACGTAAATAACTTTTGAACCGTATGTCCTAGAAACAAAATTCTTTTGTCCACTGATTCCTTGGCTCAAGACGATTCGATTGCACCCTATGACGTCATTTTCCGTCATGAAGATTTTCCCGCCATTTTGAATTTTATGAAAAACCTACTTTGTCGAACTCCTCCTAGGCCGTTCGTCCGATGTTCACGAAAATTGAACCACATCATCTCCCGACAATGTGGACAAAACGATATATAAAGAAAGTTGATTCGTCAAACCGTTTACGAATAACTCGCGAAAGAATCTGAGGTAAAAGTCGCCAAAATGAAATTGAGGCTTTATCTCCCCAATGCATTAGCCTTTTCTGACCAAACTAGGTGTGTGTTATGTCAATCATGGTTTGAGGCTACCTGCAGAGTTTTGGCGCTGTGCCCCCTAGTGGTCAGGAGTTATCAAAAACTGACTTTTTTGCTTATAACTTCTGAACCCTTTGGCCAAAAATCATGAAACTGGTCTCTTTAGATCCAGTGGGTCATGCCGAGTCCTGTGATAGCAAATATTCCCATATCGGGCATTTTGAGCGTCTGCCATTTCGATTTTTCTTATAAGATGCTATGTTTAACAAACACATGACTTTAGTGCTCTGTCAGCCATGGTTTACCCAATTTACCCAATGTACCACATGAATTGACACTACAATTTGGTTACAGCGCTGCCTGTTGGTCGAACGTGATAAACCATTAAATCGAACTACTAAAGACCGTATTGTTGATTTTTCAGCCATTTAGACTTAAGTCATATTGAAATGTCTTTAGATTCTTACTGCCGTTGGTCTGATGATGCCAGCCATGTCGGCATGACATTTAATGCCCTCCTTGCGCTTGGCCCCGTGATGGCTGCTAGCAGCTATATTTATTATTCTTTTTCTTGTGCCATGGGAGTCTATGGCAGCCCATAGAACCGTAAACGGGAAAATGAAAAAAAGTTGGCACACTCATTAAGGACAGTCCAATCATTGACCATAGCAAAATTGAAGTCTCTAACTCAATCTCTATAGCGCCACCAACTGTCCAAAGTTGCACTCACGTTTACGTTAATAACTTTTGAACCGTATGTCCTAGAAACAAAATTTTTATGTCCACTGATTCCTTGGCTCAAGACGATTCGATTGCACCATATGACGTCATTTTCCGTCATGAATATTTTCCCGCCATTTTGAATTTTATGAAAAACCTACTTTTTCGAACTCCTCCTAGGCCGTTTGTCCGATTTTCACGAAAATTGAACCACATCATCTCCAGACCATGGTGACAAAAAGTTATCCAAAGAAAGTTGAAATGTCAAACCGTTTATGAATAACTCACGAAAGAATCCGACGTAATGATCGCAAAAATGAACTTGAGGCTATATCTCCACAACGCATTAGCGTTTTCTGACCAAACTCGGTGTGTGTTATGTCAATCATGGTCTGAGGCTACCTGCAGAGTTTTGGCGCTGTGCCCCCTAGTGGTCAGGAGATATGAAAAAGTGACATTTTTCCTTACAACTCCTGAACGCTTTGTCCAAAAATCTTAAAACTGGTCTCGTTAGATTCAGTGCATCATGCCGAGTCGTGCGATACCAAATTTTCCCATATCGGCCATTTAGAGCGTCGGCCATTTTGAATATTGTCATAAATTGCTATATTTAACAAATGGATTAGCGTATCGTTACGAAACTCAATATGTGTCTTTGGCACCTAACATTGATACGGCACAAAAAGTTTGGGGGCAGCGCCACCTTGTGGTCAAAAGTTATAACCAAATTTACAAATATGCTAATAACTTTTGATGACGTTAACCTATTGTAAAACAAATGGTCTTAATGTGTTCATTGGGTCAAGCCGAGACCATAGATACCAAATATGTCATATTCGGCCAAACCTCCGATTTGCCATGTTATTTTTCTTTAAAAACCTACTTTTTCGAACTCCTCCCAGACCGTTTGTCCAATTTTCACCAAAATTGAACCACATCATCTCCAGACCATCATGACAAAAAGTTATCCAAAGAAAGTTGATATGTCAAACCGTTTACGAATAACTCGCGAAAGAATCCAACGTAATGGTCGCAAAAATGAAATTGAGGCTTTATCTCCGCAACGCATTAGCGTTTTCTGACCAAACTAGGTGTGTGTTATGTCAATCATGGTCTGAGGCTACCTGCAGAGTTTTGGCGCTCTGCCCCCTAGTGGTCAGGAGATATTAAAAAACTGACTTTTTTGATTATAACTCCTGAACCCTTTGGCCAAAAATCATGAAACTGGTCTCTTTAGATCCAGTGGGTCATGCCGAGTCCTGTGATACCAAATTTTCCCATATCGGCCATTTTGAGCGTCTGCCATTTCGATTTTTCTTATAAGATTCTATGTTTAACAAACACATGACTTTAGTGGTCTGTCAGCAATGGTTTACCCAATTGAAAGCAAACTTTGCATGTGTCAATGTCACCACACTCTCAATGTACCACATGAATTGACACTACAATTTGGTTACAGCGCTGCCTGTTGGTTGAATGTGATAAACCATTAAATCGAAATACTAAAGACCGTATTGTTGATTTTTCAGCCATTTAGACTTAAGTCATATTGAAATGTCTTTAGATTCTTACTGCCGTTGGTCTGATGACGCCAGCCATGTCGGCATGACATTTAATGCCCTCCTTGCGCTTGGCCCCGTGATGGCTGCTAGCAGCTATATTTAGGGGCCAAGCACCGAAGGTGCGGAGGCACCTATTGTTTTTGTTCCGGTTCCTATTATTATTATTCTTCTTCTGCCATTGAAGTCTATGGCAGCCCATAGAACCGTAAACGGGAAAATGAAAAAAAGTTGGCACACTCCTTAAGGACAGTCCAATCATTGACCATAGCAAAATTGAAGTCTCTAACTCAATATCTCTAGCGCCACCAACTGTCCAAAGTTGAACCAACGTTTATGCTAATAACTTTTGAACCGTATGACCTAGAAACAAAATTCTTATGTCCACTGATTCCTTGGCTCAAGACGATTCGATTGCACCCTATGACGTCATTTTCCGTCATGAAAATTTTCCCGCCATTTTGAATTTTATGAAAAACCTACTTTTTCGAACTCCTCCTAGGCCGTTTTTCCGATTTCAACGAAAATTGAACCACATCATCTCCAGACCATGTGGACAAAAAGTTATCCAAAGAAAGTTGATATGTCAAATAGTTTACGAATAACTCGCGAAAGAATCCGACGTAATGGTCGCAAAAATGAAATTGAGGCTTTATCTCCGCAACGCATTAGCGTTTTCTGACCAAACTAGGTGTGTGTTATGTCAATCATGATTTGAGGCTACCTGCAGAGTTTTGGCGCTGTGCCCCCTAGTGGTCAGGACATATGAAAAAGTTAAATATTTGCTTATAACTTCTGAACGCTTTGGCCAAAAATAATAAAACTGGTCTCTTTAGATTCAGTGCATCATGCCGAGTCGTGCGATACCAAATTTTCCCATATCGGCCATTTTGAGCGTCGGCCATTTTGAATATTGTCATAAATTGCTATATTTAACAAAGATATTGCCGTATCGTTACGAAACTCAATATGTGTCTTCGGCACCTAACCTTGATACGACTCAAAAAGTTTCGAGGCAGCACCCCCTTGTGGTCAAAAATTATAACCAAATTTACAAATATGCTAATAACTTTTGAGTGCGTTAACCTATGGTAAAACAAATTATCTTTATACGTTCCTTGGGTCAAACCAAGAACACAGATACCAAATTTGTCATAGTCGGCCAAACTTCTTGTCCACCATGTTGTTTTTCTTTATAAACCTACTTTTTCGAACTCCTCCCAGACTGTTTGTCCAATTTTCACCAAAATTAAACCACATCATCTCCAGACCATCATGACAAAAAGTTATCCAAAGAAAGTTGATATGTCAAACCGTTTACGAATAACTCGCGAAAGAATCCGACGTAATGGTCGCAAAAATGAAATTGAGGCTTTATCTCCGCAACGCATTAGTGTTTTCTGACCAAACTAGGTGTGTGTTATGTCAATCATGGTCTGAGGCTACCTGCAGAGTTTTGGCGCTCTGCACCCTAGTGGTCAGGAGATATTAAAAAACTGACATTTTTGATTATAACTCCTGAACGCTTTGTCTAAAAATCATGAAACTGCTGTCTTTAGATCCAGTGGGTCATGCCGAGCCCTGTGATACCAAATTTTCCCATATCGGCCTTTTTGAGCGTCTGCCATTTCGATTTTTCTTATAAGATGCTATGTTTAACAAACACATGACTTTAGTGCTCTGTCTTATTATTCATCTTCTTCTTCCGCCATTGAAGTCTATGGCAGCCCATAGAACCGTTTGCGGGAAAATGATGAAATTTGGCACACTGATAGAGGACAAGCCAATCATTGACCATAGCAAATTTGAAGTCTCTAACTCAATGTCTCTAGCGCCACCAACTGTCCAAAGTTGCACTCACGTTTACGTAAATAACTTTTGAACCGTATGTCCTAGAAACAAAATTCTTTCGTCCACTGATTCCTTGGCTCAAGACGATTCGATTGCACCCTATGACGTCATTTTCCGTCATGAAAATTTTCCCGCCATTTTGAATTTTACGAAAAACCTACTTTTTCGAACTCCTCCTAGGCCGTTCGTCCGATTTTCACGAAAATTGAACCACATCATCTCCAGACTATGCGTACAAAAAGTTATTAAAAGAAAGTTGAATTGTCAAACCGTTTACGAATAACTTGCGAAAGAATTTGACAAAATGGCCGCAGAAATGAAAGCGAGGCTATATCTCCGAAACGCATTAGCGTATTCTGACCAAACTTGGTGTGTGTTATGTCAATCATGGTCTGAGGCTACCTGCAGAGTTTTAGCGCTCTGCCCCCTAGTGGTCTGGAGATATGAAAAAGTGAAATATTTGCTTATAACTTCTGAATGCTTCGACCAAAAATCATAAAACTGGTCTCGTTAGATTCAGGGCATCATGCCGAGTCGTGCGATACCAAATTTTCCCATATCGGCCATTTTGAGGGTCGGCCATTTTGAATTTTGTCATAAATTGCTATATTTAACAAACACATTGGCGTATCGTTACGAAACTCGATATGTGTCTTCGGCACTGGGGCCTGATACAACACAAAAAGTTTCGAGGCAGCGCCACCTTGTGGTCAAAAGTTATAACCAAATTTACAAAAATGCTAATAACTTTTGAATACGTTAACCTATGGTAAAATAAGTTGTCTTTATATGTTCCTTGGGTCAAACCGAGAACACAGATACCAAATTTGTCATAGTCGGCCAAACTTCCTGTCCGCCATGTTGTTTTTCTTTAAAAACCTACTTTTTCGAACTCCTCCCACACCGTTTGTCCAATTTTCACCAAAATTGAATCATAACATCTTCAGACCATGCTGACAAAAAGTTATTAAAATAAAGTTGATTCGTCAAACAGGATTCGATAAAAATGCGAACGAATTTGACCAAATGGCCACCAAATAAAGCGTGGCTATATCTCTGCAACGCATTAGCGTATTCTGACCAAACTTTCTGTGTGTCATGTCAATCATGATCTGAGGCTACCTGCAGAGTTTTGGCGCTCTGCCCCCTAGTGGTCAGGAGATATGAAAAACTGACATTTTTGATTATAACTCCTGAACGCTTTGTCCAAAAATCATGAAACTGCTGTCTTTAGATTCAGTGCATCATGCCGAGTCCTGTGATACCAAATTTTCTCATATCGGCCATTTTCACTGTCGGCTATTTAGAATTTTGTCATGAAATGCTATGCTTAACAAACACATGACGTTAAAGCTGTGTTTCATCAATGCTTTACCCTATTGACACCAAACTTTGCATGTGTCATTGTCACCTCACTCTGGATATGCCACATGATTTGACACATCAATTTGGTTACAGCGCTGCCTTTTGGTTGAATGTGATAAACCGTTAAATCGAATTACTACCGTATGTCCTAGAAACAGAATTCTTTTGTCCACTGATTCCTTGGCTCAAGACGATTCGATTGCACCCTATGACGTCATTTTCCGTCATGAAAATTTTCCCGCCATTTTGAATTTTATGAAAAACCTACTTTGTCGAACTCCTCCTAGGCCGTTCGTCCGATGTTCACGAAAATTGAACCACATCATCTCCCGACAATGTGGACATAACGATATATAAAGAAAGTTGATTCGACAAACCGTTTACGAATAACTCGCGAAAGAATCTGAGGTAAAAGTCGCCAAAATGAAATTGAGGCTTTATCTCCCCAATGCATTAGCCTTTTCTGACCAAACTAGGTGTGTGTTATGTCAATCATGGTTTGAGGCTACCTGCAGAGTTTTGGCGCTGTGCCCCCTAGTGGTCAGGAGTTATCAAAAACTGACTTTTTTGCTTATAACTTCTGAACCCTTTGGCCAAAAATCATGAAACTGGTCTCTTTAGATCCAGTGGGTCATGCCGAGTCCTGTGATACCAAATATTCCCATATCGGCCATTTTGAGCGTCTGCCATTTCGATTTTTCTTATAAGATGCAATGTTTAACAAACACTTGACTTTAGTGCTCTGTCAGGAATGGTTTACCCAATTGAAAGCAAACTTTGCATGTGTCAATGTCACCACACTCTCAATGTACCACACACTACAATTTGGTTACAGCGCTGCCTGTTGGTTGAATGCGATAAACCATTAAATCGAATTGCTAAAGACCGTATTGTTGGTTTTTCAGCCATTTAGACTTAAGTCATATTGAAATGTCTTTAGATTTTTACTGCCGTTGGTCTGATGATGCCAGTCATGTCGGCATGACATATAATGCCCTCCTTGCGCTTGGCCCCGTGATGGCTGCTAGCAGCTATATTTATTATTATTCTTCTTCTGCCATTGAAGTCTATGACAGCCCATAGAACCGTAAGCGGGAAAATGAAAAAAAGTTGGCACACTCATAAAGGAGAGTCCAATCATTGACCATAGCAAAATTGAAGTCTCTAACTCAATCTCTCTAGCGCCACCAACTGTCCAAAGTTGCACTCACGTTTACGTAAATAACTTTTGCACCGTATGTCCTAGAAACAAAATTCTTTTGTCCACTGATTCCTTGGCTCAAGACGATTCGATTGCACCCTATGACGTCATTTTCCGTCATGAAAATTTTCCCGCCATTTTGAATTTTATGAAAAACCTACTTTGTCGAACTCCTCCTAGGCCATTCGTCCGATGTTCACGAAAATTGAACCACATCATCTCCCGACAATGTGGACAAAACGATATATAAAGAAAGTTGATTCGACAAACCGTTTACGAATAACTCGCGAAAGAATCTGAGGTAAAAGTCGCCAAAATGAAATTGAGGCTTTATCTCCCCAATGCATTAGCCTTTTCTGACCAAACTAGGTGTGTGTTATGTCAATCATGGTTTGAGGCTACCTGCAGAGTTTTGGCGCTGTGCCCCCTAGTGGTCAGGAGTTATCAAAAACTGACTTTTTTGCTTATAACTTCTAAACCCTTTGGCCAAAAATCATGAAACTGGTCTCTTTAGATCCAGTGGGTCATGCCGAGTCCTGTGATACCAAATATTCCCATATCGGCCATTTTGAGCGTCTGCCATTTCGATTTTTCTTATAAGATGCAATGTTTAACAAACACTTGACTTTAGTGCTCTGTCAGCAATGGTTTACCCAATTGAAAGCAAACTTTGCATGTGTCAATGTCACCACACTCTCAATGTACCACACACTACAATTTGGTTACAGCGCTGCCTGTTGGTTGAATGCGATAAACCATTAAATCGAATTGCTAAAGACCGTATTGTTGGTTTTTCAGCCATTTAGACTTAAGTCATATTGAAATGTCTTTAGATTTTTACTGCCGTTGGTCTGATGATGCCAGTCATGTCGGCATGACATATAATGCCCTCCTTGCGCTTGGCCCCGTGATGGCTGCTAGCAGCTATTTATTATTAGGGGCCAAGCACCGAAGGTGCGGAGGCACCTATTGTTTTTGTTCCGGTTCTTATTAGGGGCCAAGCACCGAAGGTGCGGAGGCACCTATTGTATCCGTTCTCGTTCTTATTATTATTATTCTTCCGCTTCTTCTTCCACCCACAAGTCAATGGCAGCCCATAGAACCGAATGCGGGAAAATGATGAAATTTGGCACACACATAGAGGACAGTCCAATCATTGACCACACCAATTTTGGAGTCCCTACCTCAATCCCTCTAGCGCCACCAACTGTCCAAAGTTACACTTACATTTATGCTAATAACTCTTGAACCATAAGGGCTAGAAACAAAATTCCTTTGTCCACTGATTCCTTGGCTCAAGCCGATTCGATTGCACCCTATGACGTCATTTTCCGTCATGAAAATTTTTCCGCAATTTTGAGTTTTATGAAAAACCTACTTTGTCGAACTCCTCCTAGGCCGTTTGTCCGATTCTCACAAAAATTGAACCACATCATCTCCAGACTATGGAGACAAAAAGTTATGGAAATTTTGAGTTTTATGAAAAACAAGTTGATTGGTCATTCCGTTTTTGATAAACTTGCGAAAGAGTTCGACGAATTTGCCGCAAAAATGAACTTGAGGCTATATCTCCGCAACGCATTTGCATATTCAGACCAAAATTGGTGTGTGTCATAGTAGTCATAATCTGATGCTACCTGCAGAGTTTTGGCGCACTGCCCCCTAGTGGTCAGGAGATATAAAAAATTGACTTTTTTGCTTATAACTTCTGAACACTTTGGTCAAAAATCATAAAACTGGTCTCTTTAGATTCAGGGCATCATGCTGAGTCGTGCGATACCAAATTTTCTTATATCGGCCATTTTGGGCGTCGGCCATTTTGAAATTTGTTGTAAAATGCTATATTTTACAAACGCATTGGCGTATCATTACGAAACTCAGTATGTGTCTTTGGGACCTTGATTTGAACCTACACCAAAAGTTTCGGGGCAGCGCCACCTTGTGGTCAAAAGTTATAACACAATTTCCTAAAATGCTAATAACTTTTGATTACATTAAGCTATTTTAAAACAAATGATCTTAATATGTTCCTTGGGTCACACCGAGAGCACAGATACCAAATTTGACATAGTTTGCCTAAATTTCATATCCGCCATGTTGTTTCATTCAAAAATCTACTTTTTCAAACTCCTCCTAGACCGTTTGTCCGATTTTCACCAAAATCGAATCGTATCATCTTCAGACTGTGCTGACAAAAAGTTATGGATTTCGTGTCGATAGACAAAACCGTTTTCGTATACCGCAATTACAAATTTGAGGTAGAGATGACAAAATGACTTTAATGCTTTAAGTCAGTAATGTTTTGTCCAAATAACACCAAACTTTGCAGATTTCATTGTCACATTACTCGAAACCAATTCTAACAATTTGGACACAGCGCCAACTATTGGTCCAAAGCGCTAAACTTTTCATTCAAATTACAGTGTCTGTATTAATGATTTTTCAGCCATTTAGCCTAAAATCATATTAAAATGCATTTAGTTGTTGATTACTTCAATGAAACCAATTCTAACAATTTGCTATTGGTCCAAAGCGCTAAACTTTTCATTCAAATTACAGTGTCTGTATTAATGATTTTTCTTATGCTGCCGGCCACGTCAATGCCCTGTTTGTGCTTGGCCCCGTCATTGCTGCTTGCAGCTATATTTATTATTATTATTATTCTTCTTCTGCCATTGAAGTCTATGACAGCCCATAGAACCGTAAGCGGGAAAATGAAAAAAAGTTGGCACACTCATAAAGGAGAGTCTAATCATTGACCATAGCAAAATTGAAGTCTCTAACTCAATCTCTCTACCGCCACCAACTGTCCAAAGTTGCACTCACGTTTACGTAAATAACTTTTGAACCGTATGTCCTAGAAACAAAATTCTTTTGTCCACTGATTCCTTGGCTCAAGACGATTCGATTGCACCCTATGACGTCATTTTCCGTCATGAAAATTTTCCCGCCATTTTGAATTTTATGAAAAACCTACTTTGTCGAACTCCTCCTAGGCCGTTCGTCCGATGTTCACGAAAATTGAACCACATCATCTCCTGACAATGTTGACAAAACGATATATAAACAAAGTTGATTCGTCAAACCGTTTACGAATAACTCGTGAAAGAATCTGAGGTAAAAGTCGCCAAAATGAAATTGAGGCTTTATCTCCCCAATGCATTAGCCTTTTCTGACCAAACTAGGTGTGTGTTATGTCAATCATGGTTTGAGGCTACCTGCAGAGTTTTGGCGCTCTGCCCCCTAGTGGTCAGGAGATATGAAAAAGTGACATTTTTCCTTACAACTCCTGAACCCTTTGGCCAAAAATCATAAAACTGGTCTCGTTAGATTCAGTGCATCATGCCGAGTCGTGCGATACCAAATTTTCCCATATCGGCCATTTAGAGCGTCGGCCATTTTGAATATTGTCATAAATTGCTATATTTAACAAATGGATTGGCGTATCGTTACGAAACTCAATATGTGTCTTCGGCACCTAATCTTGATACGGCACAAAAAGTTTGGGGGCAGCGCCACCTTGTGGTCAAAAGTTATAACCAAATTTACAAATATGCTAATAACTTTTGATGACGTTAACCTATTGTAAAACAAATGGTCTTAATGTGTTCATTGGGTCAAGCCGAGACCATAGATACCAAATATGTTATATTCGGCCAAACCTCCGATTTGCCATGTTATTTTTCTTTAAAAACCTACTTTTTCGAACTCCTCCCAGACCGTTTGTCCAATTTTCACCAAAATTGAACCACATCATCTCCAGACCATCATGACAAAAAGTTATCCAAAGAAAGTTGATATGTCAAACCGTTTACGAATAACTCGCGAAAGAATCCGACGTAATGGTCGCAAAATTGAAATTGAGGCTTTATCTCCGCAATGCATTAGCCTTTTCTGACCAAACTAGGTGTGTGTTATGTCAATCATGGTCTGAGGCTACCTGCAGAGTTTTGGCGCTCTGCCCCCTAGTGGTCAGGAGATATTAAAAAACTGACATTTTTGATTATAACTCCTGAACGCTTTGTCTAAAAATCATGAAACTGCTGTCTTTAGATCCGCTCTGCCCCCTAGTTGGTCATGCCGAGTCCTGTGATACCACATTTTCCCATATCGGCCATTTTGAGCATCTGCCATTTCGATTTTTCTTATAAGATGCTATGTTTAACAAACACATGACTTTAGTGCTGTCAGCAATGGTTTACCCAATTGAAAGCAAACTTTGCATGTGTCAATGTCACCACACTCTCAATGTACCACACACTACAATTTGGTTACAGCGCTGCCTGTTGGTTGAATGCGATAAACCATTAAATCGAATTGCTAAAGACCGTATTGTTGGTTTTTCAGCCATTTAGACTTAAGTCATATTGAAATGTCTTTAGATTCTTACTGCCGTTGGTCTGATGATGCCAGTCATGTCGGCATGACATTTAATGCCCTCCTTGCGCTTGGCCCCGTGATGGCTGCTAGCAGCTATATTTAGGGGCCAAGCACCGAAGGTGCGGAGGCACCTATTGTTTTTGTTCCGGTTCTTATTATTATTATTATATATTTAGACATTATTCTTCTTCTGCCATTGAAGTCTATGACAGCCCATAGAACCGTAAGCGGGAAAATGAAAAAAAGTTGGCACACTCATAAAGGAGAGTCCAATCATTGACCATAGCAAAATTGAAGTCTCTAACTCAATCTCTATAGCGCCACCAACCGTCCAAAGTTGCACTCACGTTTACGTAAATAACTTTTGAACCGTATGTCCTAGAAACAAAATTCTTTTGTCCACTGATTCCTTGGCTCAAGACGATTCGATTGCACCCTATGACGTCATTTTCCGTCATGAAAATTTTCCCGCCATTTTGAATTTTATGAAAAACCTACTTTGTCGAACTCCTCCTAGGCCGTTCGTCCGATCTTCACGAAAATTGAACCACATCATCTCCCGACAATGTGGACAAAACGATATATAAAGAAAGTTGATTCGACAAACCGTTTACGAATAACTCGCTACCTGCGAAAGAGAGTCGCCAAATTGAAACTGAGGCTTTATCTCCGCAATGCATTAGTCTTTTCTGACCAAACTAGGTGTGTGTTATGTCAATCATGGTCTGAGGCTACCTGCAGAGTTTTGGCGCTCTGCCCCCTAGTGGTCAGGAGTTATGAAAAACTGACTTTTTTGCTTATAACTTCTGAACCCTTTGGCCAAAAAACATGAAACTGGTCTCTTTAGATCCAGTGGGTCATGCCGAGTCCTGTGATACCAAATATTCCCATATCGGCCATTTTGAGCGTCTGCCATTTCGATTTTTCTTATAAGATGCTAAGTTTAACAAACACATGACTTTAGTGCTCTGTCAGCAATGGTTTACCCAATTGAAAGCAAACTTTGCATGTGTCAGTCACCACACTCTCAATGTACCACATGAATTGACACTACAATTTGGTTACAGCGCTGCCTGTTGGTTGAATGTGATAAACCATTAAATCGAAATACTAAAGACCGTATTGTTGATTTTTCAGCCATTTAGACTTAAGTCATATTGAAATGTCTTTAGATTCTTACTGCCGTTGGTCTGATGATGCAAGCCATGTCGGCATAACATGTAATGCCCTCCTTGCGCTTGGCCCCGTGATGGCTGCTAGCAGCTATATTTATTATTATTATTCTTCTTCTGCCATTGAAGTCTATGACAGCCCATAGAACCGTAAGCGGGAAAATGAAAAAAAGTTGGCACACTCATAAAGGAGAGTCCAATCATTGACCATAGCAAAATTGAAGTCTCTAACTCAATCTCTATAGCGCCACCAACCGTCCAAAGTTGCACTCACGTTTACGTAAATAACTTTTGAACCGTATGTCCTAGAAACAAAATTCTTTTGTCCACTGATTCCTTGGCTCAAGACGATTCGATTGCACCCTATGACGTCATTTTCCGTCATGAGAATTTTCCCGCCATTTTGAATTTTATGAAAAACCTACTTTGTCTGAGGTTCCTCCTAGGCCGTTCGTCCGATGTTCACGAAAATTGAACCACATCATCTCCTGACAATGTTGACAAAACGATATATAAACAAAGTTGATTCGTCAAACCGTTTACGAATAACTCGTGAAAGAATTGAGGTAAAAGTCGCCAAAATGAAATTGAGGCTCTCCCCAATGCATTAGCCTTTTCTGACCAAACTAGGTGTGTTATGTCAATCATGGTTTGAGGCTACCTGCAGAGTTTTGGCGCTCTGCCCCCTAGTGGTCAGGAGATATTAAAAAACTGACTTTTTTGCTTATAACTCCTGAACCCTTTGGCCAAAAATCATGAAACTGGTCTCTTTAGATCCAATGGGTCATGCCGAGTCCTGTGATACCAAATTTTCCCATATCGGCCATTTTGAGCGTCTGCCATTTCGATTTTTCTTATAAGATTCTATGTTTAACAAACACATGACTTTAGTGCTCTGTCAGCAATGGTTTACCCAATTGAAAGCAAACTTTGCATGTGTCAATGTCACCACACTCTCAATGTACCACATGAATTGACACTACAATTTGGTTACAGCGCTGCCTGCTGGTTGAATGTGATAAACCATTAAATGAATTACTAAAGACCGTATTGTTGATTTTTCAGCCATTTAGACTTAAGTCATATTGAAATGTCTTTAGATTCTTACTGCCATTGGTCTGATGATGCCAGCCATGTCGGCATGACATTTAATGCCCTCCTTGCGCTTGGCCCCGTGATGGCTGCTAGCAGCTATTTAGGGGCCAAGCACCGAAGGTGCGGAGGCACCTATTGTTTTTGTTCCGGTTCTTATTATTATTAGGGGCCAAGCACCGAAGGTGCGGAGGCACCTATTGTAATTGTTCCGGTTCTTTATTATTATTATTCATCTTCTTCTTCTTCTTCTTCTTCTTCTTCCGCCATGGAAGTCTATGTAAGGCCATAGAACCGTTTGCGGGAAAATGATAAAATTTGGCACACTGATAGAGGACAAGCCAATCATTGACCATAGCAAATTTGAAGTCTCTAACTCAATGTCTCTAGCGCCACCAACTGTCCAAAGTTGCACTCACGTTTACGTAAATAACTCTTTGGCACACTGATAGAACCGTATGTCCTAGAAACAAAATTCTTTCGTCCACTAATTCCTTGGCTCAAGACGATTCGATTGCACCCTATGACGTCATTTTCCGTCATGAAAATTTTCCCGCCATTTTGAATTTTACGAAAAACCTACTTTTTCGAACTCCTCCTAGGCCGTTTGTCCGATTTTCACGAAAATTGAACCACATCATCTCCAGACTATGCGTACAAAAAGTTATTAAAAGAAAGTTTATTTGTCAAACCGTTTACGAATAACTTGCGAATGAATTCGACAAAATGGCCGCAGAAATGAAAGCGAGGCTTTATCTCTGCAACGCATTAGCGTATTCTGACCAAACTTGGTGTGTGTTATGGCAATGATGGTCTGAGGCTACCTGCGGAGATTTGGCGCTCTGCCCCCTAGTGGTCTGGAGATATGAAAAAGTGAAATATTTGCTTATAACTTCTGAACGCTTCGATCAAAAATCATAAAACTGGTCTCGTTAGATTCAGGGCATCATGCCGAGTCGTGCAATACCAAATTTTCCCATATCGGCCATTTTGAGGGTCGGCCATTTTGAATTTTGTCATAAATTGCTATATTTAACAAACACATTGGTGTATCGTTACGAAACTCGATATGTGTCTTCGGCATCTGGGCCTGATACAACACAAAAAGTTTCGAGGCAGCGCCACCTTGTGGTCAAAAGTTATAAACAAATTTGCAAAAATGCTAATAACTTTTGAACACGTTAACCTATGGTAAAATAAGTTGTCTTTATACGTTCCTTGGGTCAAACCGAGAACACAGATACCAAATTTGTCATAGTCGGCCAAACTTCCTGTCCGCCATGTTGTTTTTCTTTAAAAACCTACTTTTTCGAACTCCTCCCACACCGTTTGTCCAATTTTCACCAAAATTGAATCATAACATCTTCAGACCATGCTGACAAAAAGTTATTAAAATAAAGTTGATTCGTCAAACAGGTTTCGATAAAATTGCGAACAAATTCCCACACCGTTTGTCCAAATTTCACCAACCAAATGGCCACCAAATAAAGCGAGGCTATATCTCCGCAACGCATTAGCGTATTCTGACCAAACTTTCTGTGTGTCATGTCAATCATGATCTGAGGCTACCTGCAGAGTTTTGGCGCTCTGCCCCCTAGTGGTCAGGAGATATAAAATACTGACATTTTTGATTATAACTCCTGAATGCTTTGTCCAAAAATCATGAAACTGCTGTCTTTAGATTCAGGGCATCATGCCGAGTCGTGCGATACCAAATTTTCCCATATCGGCCATTTTCAGCGTCAGCTATTTAGAATTTTGTCATGAAATGCTATGCTTAACAAACACATGACTTTAAAGCTGGATGTCAGCAATGCTTTACCCTATTGACACCAAACTTTGCATGTGTCATTGTCACCTCACTCTGGATATACCACATGATTTGACACATCAGTTTGGTTACAGCGCTGAGTTATCGAACGTGATAAACCATTACATTGAATTGCTAAAGACCGTATTGATGATTTTTCAGCCATTTTAACTGGATGTCACTTTACCCTATTGACACCAAACTGAAGTCAGCGCTGAGTTATCGAACGTGATAAACCATTACATTGAATTGCTATTGGTTTTGTCTTTAGATGCTTACTGCTGTTGGTCTGATGCTGCCAGCCATGTCGGCATAACATTTAATGCCCTCCTAATGCTTGGCCCCGTCATGGCTGCTTGTTATTATTCTTCTTCTGCCATTGAAGTCTATGGCAGCCCATAGAACCGTAAACGGGAAAATGAAAAAAAGTTGGCACACTCATTAAGGACAGTCCAATCATTGACCATAGCAAAATTGAAGTCTCTAACTCAATATCTCTAGCGCCACCAACTGTCCAAAGTTGAACTAACGTTTATGCTAATAACTTTTGAACCGTATGACCTAGAAACAAAATTCTTATGTCCACTGATTCCTTGGCTCAAGACGATTCGATTGCACCCTATGACGTCATTTTCCGTCATTAAATTTTTCCCGCCATTTTGAATTTTATGAAAAACCTACTTTTTCGAACTCCTCCTAGGCCGTTTTTCCGATTTCAACGAAAATTGAACCACAATCCTTGGCTCAAGACGATTCGATTGCACCCTATGACGTCTCCAGACAATGTGGACAAAAAGTTATCCAAAGAAAGTTGATATGTCAAACCGTTTACGAATAACTCGCGAAAGAATCTGACGTACTGGTCGCAAAAATGAAATTGAGGCTTTATCTCCGCAACGCATTAGCGTTTTCGGACCAAACTAGGTGTGTGTTATGTCAATCATGGTCTGAGGCTACCTGCAGAGTTTTGGCGCTGTGCCCCCTAGTGGTCAGGAGATATGAAAAAGTTAAATATTTGCTTATAACTTCTGAACGCTTTGGCCAAAAATAATAAAACTGGTCTCTTTAGATTCAGTGCATCATGCCAAGTCGTGCGATACCAAATTTTCCCATATCGGCCATTTTGAGCGTCGGCCATTTTGAAAATTGTCATAAATTGCTATATTTAACAAAGATATTGGCATATCGTTACGAAACTCAATATGTGTCTTCGGCACCTAACCTTGATACGACTCAAAAAGTTTCGAGGCAGACCCCCTTGTGGTCAAAAATTATAACCAAATTTACAAATATGCTAATAACTTTTGAGTGCGTTAACCTATGGTAAAACAAATTATCTTTATACGTTCCTTGGGTCAAACCGAGAACACAGATACCAAATTTGTCATAGTCGGCCAAACTTCTTGTCCACCATGTTGTTTTTCTTTAAAAACCTACTTTTTCGAACTCCTCCCAGACCGTTTGTCCAATTTTCACCAAAATTAAACCACATCATCTCCAGACCATCGTGACAAAAAGTTATCCAAAGAAAGTTGATATGTCAAACCGTTTACGAATAACTCGCGAAAGAATCCGACGTAATGGTTGCAAAAATGAAATTGAGGCTTTATCTCTGCAACGCATTAGCGTTTTCTGACCAAACTAGGTGTGTGTTATGTCAATCATGGTCTGAGGCCACCTGCAGAGTTTTGGCGCTCTGCCTCCTAGTGGTCAGGAGATATTAAAAAGGTGTGTGTTATGTCAATCATGGTCTTACATTTTTGATTATAACTCCTGAACGCTTTGTCTAAAAATCATGAAACTGCTGTCTTTAGATCCAGTGGGTCATGCCGAGTCCTGTGATACCAAATTTTCCCATATCGGCCATTTTGAGCGTCTGCCATTTCAATTTTTCTTATAAGATGCTATGTTTAACAAACACATGACTTTAGTGCTCTGTCAGCAATGGTTTACCCAATTGAAAGCAAACTTTGCATGTGTCAATGTCACCACACTCTCAATGTACCACATGAATTGACACTACAATTTGGTTACAGCGCTGCCTGTTGGTTGAATGTGATAAACCATTAAATCGAATTACTAAAGACCGTATTGTTGATTTTTCAGCCATTTAGACTTAAGTCATATTGAAATGTCTTTAGATTCTTACTGCCGTTGGTCTGATGATGCCAGCCATGTC
>JAWRVZ010000307.1:427500-541847 GCA_037043235.1 Rhodeus uyekii | reverse complement strand
AAGAATAATAATAATAAGAACGAGAACGGATACAATAGGTGCCTCCGCACCTTCGGTGCTTGGCCCCTAATAATAAATAGCTGCAAGCAGCAATGACGGGGCCAAGCACAAACAGGGCATTGACGTGGCCGGCAGCATAAGAGCAATTGAAGTAATCAACAACTAAATGCATTTTAATATGATTTTAGGCTAAATGGCTGAAAAATCATTAATACAGACACTGTAATTTGAATGAAAAGTTTAGCGCTTTGGACCAATAGTTGGCGCTGTGTCCAAATTGTTAGAATTGGGTCCGAGTAATGTGACAATGAAATCTGCAAAGTTTGGTGTTATTTGGACAAAACATTACTGACTTAAAGCATTAAAGTCATTTTGTCATCACTACCTCAAATTTGTAATTGCGGTATACGAAAACGGTTTTGTCTATCGACACGAAATCCATAACTTTTTGTCAGCACAGTCTGAAGATGATACGATTCGATTTTGGTGAAAATCGGACAAACGGTCTAGGAGGAGTTTGAAAAAGTAGGTTTTTGAAGAAAACAACATGGCGGATATGAAATTTAGGCAAACTATGTCAAATTTGGTATATGTGTTCTCGGTGTGACCCAAGGAACATATTAAGATCATTTGTTTTAAAATAGCTTAATGTAATCAAAAGTTATTAGCATTTTAGGAAATTGTGTTATAACTTTTGACCACAAGGTGGCGCTGCCCCGAAACTTTTGGTGTAGGTTCAAATCAAGGTCCCAAAGACACATACTGAGTTTCGTAATGATACGCCAATGCGTTTGTAAAATATAGCATTTTACGACAAATTTCAAAATGGCCGACACCCAAAATGGCAGATATAAGAAAATTTGGTATCGCACGACTCAGCATGATGCCCTGAATCTAAAGAGACCAGTTTTATGATTTTTGAACAAAGTGTTCAGAAGTTACGAGCAAAAAACTCACTTTTTTATATCTCCTGACCACTAGGGGGCAGTGCGCCAAAACTCTGCAGGTAGCCTCAGATCATGACTACTATGACACACACCAATTTTGGTCTGAATACACAAATGTGTTGCGGAGATATAGCCTCAATTGCATTTTTGCGGCAAATTCGTCAAAATCTTTTGCATGTTTATCAAAAACGGTTTGACCAATCAACTTGATTCTCATAACTTTTTGTCTCCATAGTCTGGAGATGATGTGGTTCAATTTTTGTGAGAATCAGACAAACGGCCTAGGAGGAGTTCGACAAAGTAGGTTTTTCATAAAATTCAAAATTGCGGAAAAATTTTCATGACGGAAAATGACGTCATAGGGTGCAATCGAATCGGCTTGAGCCAAGGAATCAGTGGACAAAGGAATTTTGTTTCTAGCCCTTATGGTTCAAAAGTTATTAGCATAAATGTAAGTGTAACTTTGGACAGTTGGTGGCGCTAGAGGGATTGAGGTAGAGACTCCAAAATTGGTGTGGTCAATGATTGGACTGTCCTCTATGTGTGTGCCAAATTTCATCATTTTCCCGCATACGGTTCTATGGGCTGCCATTGACTTCTGGGTGGAAGAAGAATAATAATAAGAACGAGAACGATTACAATAGGTGCCTCCGCACCTTCGGTGCTTGGCCCCTAAATATAGCTGCAAGCAGCAATGACGGGGCCAAGCACAAACAGGGCATTGACGTGGCCGGCAGCATAAGAGCAATTGAAGTAATCAACAACTAAATGCATTTTAATATGATTTTAGGCTAAATGGCTGAAAAATCATTAATACAGACACTGTAATTTGAATGAAAAGTTTAGCGCTTTGGATCAATAGTTGGCGCTGTGTCCAAATTGTTAGAATTGGGTCCGAGTAATGTGACAATGAAATCTGCAAAGTTTGGTGTTATTTGGACAAAACATTACTGACTTAAAGCATTAAAGTCATTTTGTCATCACTACCTCAAATTTGTAATTGCGGTATACGAAAACGGTTTTGTCTATCGACACGAAATCCATAACTTTTTGTCAGCACAGTCTGAAGATGATACGATTCGATTTTGGTGAAAATCGGACAAACGGTCTAGGAGGAGTTTGAAAAAGTAGGTTTTTGAATGAAACAACATGGCGGATATGAAATTTAGGCAAACTATGTCAAATTTGGTATCTGTGTTCTCGGTGTGACCCAAGGAACATATTAAGATAATTTGTTTTAAAATAGCTTAATGTAATCAAAAGTTATTAGCATTTTAGGAAATTGTTTTATAACTTTTGACCACAAGGTGGCGCTGCCCCGAAACTTTTGGTGTAGGTTCAAATCAAGGTCCCAAAGACACATACTGAGTTTCGTAATGTTACGCCAATGCGTTTGTAAAATATAGCATTTTAAGACAAATTTCAAAATGGCCGACGCCCAAAATGGCCGATATAAGAAAATTTGGTATCGCACGACTCAGCATGATGCCCTGAATCTAAATAGACCAGTTTTATGATTTTTGACCAAAGTGTTCAGAAGTTATAAGCAAAAAAGTCAATTTTTTATATCTCCTGACCACTAGGGGGCAGTGCGCCAAAACTCTGCAGGTAGCCTCAGATTATGACTCCTATGACACACACCAATTTTGGTCTGAATACGCAAATGCGTTGCGGAGATATAGCCTCAAGTTCATTTTTGCGGCAAATTCGTCAAACTCTTTCGCAAGTTTATCAAAAACGGAATGACCAATCAACTTGATTCTCATAACTTTTTGTCTCCATAGTCTGGAGATGATGTGGTTCAATTTTTGTGAGAATCGGCCAAACGGCCTAGGAGGAGTTCGACAAAGTAGGTTTTTCATAAAATTCAAAATTGCGGAAAAATTTTCATGACGGAAAATGACGTCATAGGGTGCAATCGAATCGGCTTGAGCCAAGGAATCAGTGGACAAAGGAATTTTGTTTCTAGCCCTTATGGTTCAAGAGTTATTAGCATAAATGTAAGTGTAACTTTGGACAGTTGGTGGCGCTAGAGGGATGGAGTTAGAGACTCCAAAATTGGTGTGGTAAATGAGTGGACTGTCCTTTATGAGTGTGCCAAATTTCATCATTTTCCTGCATACGGTTCTATGGGCTGCCATTGACTTGTGTTGGAAGAAGAAGAAGAATAATAATAAATATAGCTGCTAGCAGCCATCACGGGGCCAAGCGCAAGGAGGGCATTAAATGTCATGCCGACATGGCTGGCATCATCAGACCAACGGCAGTAAGAATCTAAAGACATTTCAATATGACTTAAGTCTAAATGGCTGAAAAATCAACAATACTGTCTTTAGTAATTCGATTTAATGGTTTATCACATTCAACCAACAGGCAGCGCTGTAACCAAATTGTAGTGTCAATTCATGTGGTACATTGAGAGTGTGGTGACATTGACACATGCAAAGTTTGCTTTCAATTGGGTAAACCATTGCTGACAGAGCACTAAAGTCATGTGTTTGTTAAACATAGCATCTTATAAGAAAAATTGAAATGGCAGACGCTCAAAATGGCCGATATGGGAAAATTTGGTATCACAGGACTCGGCATGACCCACTGGATCTAAAGACAGCAGTTTCATGATTTTTAGACAAAGCGTTCAGGAGATATAATCAAAAATGTCATTTTTTAAATATCTCCTGACCACTAGGGGGCAGAGCGCCAAAACTCTGCAGGTAGCCTCAGACCATGATTGACATAACACACACCTAGTTTGGTCAGAAAACGTTAATGCATTGCGGAGATAAAGCCTCAATTTCATTTTTGCGACCATTACGTCGGATTCTTTCGCGAGTTATTCGTAAACGGTTTGACATATCAACTTTCTTTGGATAACTTTTTGTCATGATGGTCTGGAGATGATGTGGTTTAATTTTGGTGAAAATTGGACAAACAGTCTGGGAGGAGTTCGAAAAAGTAGGTTTTTAAAGAAAAACAACATGGTGGACAAGAAGTTTGGCCGACTATGACAAATTTGGTATCTGTGTTCTCGGTTTGACCCAAGGAACGTATAAAGATAATTTGTTTTACCATAGGTTAACGCACTCAAAAGTTATTAGCATATTTGTAAATTTGGTTATAATTTTTGACCACAAGGGGGTGCTGCCTCGAAACTTTTTGAGTCGTATCAAGGTTAGGTGCCGAAGACACATATTGAGTTACGTAACGATACGCCAATATCTTTGTTAAATATAGCAATTTATGACAATATTCAAAATGGCCGACGCTCAAAATGGCCGATATGGGAAAATTTGGTATCGCACGACTCGTTATGATGCACTGAATCTAAAGAGACCAGTTTAATTATTTTTGGCCAAAGCGTTCAGAAGTTATAAGCAAATATTTAACTTTTTCATATCTCCTGACCACTAGGGGGTACAGCGCCAAAACTCTGCAGGTAGCCTCAGACCCTGATTGACATAACCTACACCTAGTTTGGTCAGAAACCGCTAATGCGTTGCGGAGATAAAGCCTCAATTTCATTTTTGCGACCATTACGTCGGATTCTTTCGCGAGTTATTCGTAAACGGTTTGACATATCAACTTTCTTTGGATAACTTTTTGTCCACATTGTCTGGAGATGATGTGGTTCAATTTTCGTTGAAATCGGAAAAACGGCCTAGGAGGAGTTCGAAAAAGTAGGTTTTTCATAAAATTCAAAATGGCGGGAAAAATTTCATGACGGAAAATGACGTCATAGGGTGCAATCGAATCGTCTTGAGCCAAGGAATCAGTGGACATAAGAATTTTGTTTCTAGGTCATACGGTTCAAAAGTTATTAGCATAAACGTGAGAGCAACTTTGGACAGTTGGTGGCGCTAGAGAGATTGAGTTAGAGGCTTCAATTTTGCTATGGCCAATGTTTGGACTGTCCGTAATGAGTGTGCCAACTTTCATCATTTTCCCGCATACGGTTCTATGGGCTGCCATAGACTTTCATGGCGGAAGAAGAAGATGAAGAATAATAATAAGAACCGGAACAGAAACAATAGGTGCCTTCGCACCTTCGGTGCTTGGCCCCTAAATAGCTGCTAGCAGCCATCACGGGGCCAAGCGCAAGGAGGGCATTAAATGTTATGCCGACATGGCTGGCATCATCAGACCAACAGCAGTAAGAATCTAAAGACATTTCAATATGACTTAAGTCTAAATGGCTGAAAAATCAACAATACGGTCTTTAGTATTTTGATTTAATGGTTTATCACATTCAACCAACAGGCAGCGCTGTAACCAAATTGTAGTGTCAATTCATGTGGTACATTGGGTAAATTGGGTAAACCATTGCTGACAGAGCACTAAAGTCATGTGTTTGTTAAACATAGCATCTTATAAGAAAAATCGAAATGGCAGACGCTCAAAATGGCCGATATGGGAATATTTGGTATCACAGGACTCGGCATGACCCACTGGATCTAAAGAGACCAGTTTCATGATTTTTGGACAAAGCGTTCAGGAGTTATAATCAAAAATGACAGTTTTTTATAACTCCTGACCACTAGGGGGAAGAGCGCCAAAACTCTGCAGGTAGCCTCAGACCATAATTGACATAACACACACCTAGTTTGGTCAGAAAAGGCAAATGCATTACGGAGATAAAGCCTCAATTTCATTTTAGCGACTATTACCTCAGATTCTTTTGTGAGTTATTCGTAAATGGTTTCACGAATCAACTTCCTTTATATACCGTTTTGTCCACATTGTCTGGAGATGACGTGGTTCAATTTTCGTGAAAATCGGACGAACGGCCTAGGAGGAGTTCGAAAAAGTAGGTTTTTCATAAAATTCAAAATGGCGGGAAAATTTTCATGACGGAAAATGACGTCATAGGGTGCAATCGAATCGTCTTGAGCCAAGGAATCAGTGGACAAAAGAATTTTGTTTCTAGGACATACGGTTCAAAAGTTATTTACGTAAACGTGAGTGCAACTTTGGACGGTTGGTGGCGCTAGAGAGATTGAGTTAGAGACTTCAATTTTGCTATGGTCAATGATTGGACTCTCCTTTATGAGTGTGCCAACTTTTTTTCATTTTCCCGCTTACGGTTCTATGGGCTGTCATAGACTTCAATGGCAGAAGAAGAATAATAATAATAATAATAATAAGAACCGGAACAAAAACAATAGGTGCCTCCGCACCTTCGGTGCTTGGCCCCTAACAAGCAGCCATGACGGGGCCAAGCACAAGGAGGGCATTAAATGTCATGCCGACATGGCTGGCAGCATCAGACCAACGGCAGAAAGCATCTAAAGACATTTCAATATGACTTCAGTCTAAATGGCTGAAAAATCATCAATAAGGTCTTTAGTAATTCGATTTAACGGTTTATCACATTCGACCAACAGGCAGCGCTGTAACCAAATTGATGTGTCAAATCATGTGGCATATCCAGAGTGAGGTGACAATGACACATGCAAAGTTTTGTGTCAATAGGCTAAAGCATTGATGAAACACAGCTTTAAAGTCATGTGTTTAAGCATAGCTTTTCATGACAAAATTCTAAATAGCCGACGCTGAAAAAGGCCGATATGGGAAAATTTGGTATCGCAGGACTCAGGATTATGCACTGAATCTAAAGACAGTAGTTTCATGATTTTTGGACAAAGCAATTCAGGAGTTATAATCAAAAAATGTCAGTTTTTCATATCTCCTGACCACTAGGGGGCAGAGCGCCAAAACTCTGCAGGTAGCCTCAGATCATGATTGACATCACACACAGAAAGTTTGGTCAGAATACGCTAATGCGTTGCAGAGATATAGCCTCGCTTTATTTGGTGGCCATTTGGTCAAATTCGTTCGCATTTTTATCGAAACCTGTTTGACGAATCAACTTTATTTTAATAACTTTTTGTCAGCATGGTCTGAAGATGTTATGATTCAATTTTGGTGAAAATTGGACAAACGGTGTGGGAGGAGTTCGAAAAAGTAGGTTTTTAAAGAAAAACAACATGGCGGACAGGAAGTTTGGCCGACTATGACAAATTTCGTATCTATGTTCTCGGTTTGACCCAAGGAACGTATAAAGACAACTTATTTTACCATAGGTTAACGTATTCAAAAGTTATTAGCATATTTGTAAATTTGGTTATAACTTTTGACCACAAGGTGGCGCTGCCTCAAAACTTTTTGTACCGTATCAAGCCTAGGTGCCGAAGACACAAATTGAGTTTCATAACGATACGTCAATGTGTTTGTTAAATACAGCAATTTATGACAATATTCAAAATGGCCGACGCTCAAAATGGCCGATATGGGAAAATTTGGTATCGGACGACTCGGCATGATGCACTGAATCTAAAGAGACCAGTTTTATGATTTTTGGCCAAAGCGTTCAGAAGTTATAAGCAAATATTTCACTTGTTCATATCTCCTGACCACTAGGGGGCACAGCACCAAAACTGTGCAGGTAGCCTCAGATCTTGATTGACGTAACACACACCAAGTTTGGTCAGAATACGCTAATGCGTTGCGGAGATATAGCCTCGCTTTCATTTCTGCGGCCATTTTGTCTTATTCTTTCGCAAGTTATTCGTAAACGGTTTGACAAATCAAATTTCTTTTAATAACTTTATGTCCGCATGGTCTGGAGATGATGTGGTTCAATTTTCGTGAAAATCGGACAAACGGCCTAGGAGGAGTTTGAAAAAGTTGGTTTTTCATAAAATTCAAAATGGCGGGAAAATTTCCATGACGGAAAGTGACGTCATAGGGTGCAATCGAATCGTCTTGAGCCAAGGAATTAGTGGACGAAAGAATTTTGTTTCTAGGACATACGGTTCAAGAGTTATTTACGTAAACGTGAGTGCAACTTTGGACAGTTGGTGGCGCTAGAGACATTGAGTTAGAGACTTCAAATTAGCTATGGTCAATGATTGGCTTGTCCTCTTTCAGTGTGCCAAATTTCATCATTTTCCCGCAAACGGTTCTATGGGCTGCCATAGACTTCCATGGCGGAAGAAGTAAGAATAATAATAACAAGCAGCAATGACGGGGCCAAGCACAAACAGGGCATTGACGTGGCCGGCAGCATAAGAGCAATTGAAGTAATCAACAACTAAATGCATTTTAATATGATTTTAGGCTAAATGGCTGAAAAATCATTAATACAGACACTGTAATTTGAATGAAAAGTTTAGCGCTTTGGACCAATAGTTGGCGCTGTGTCCAAATTGTTAGAATTTGGTCCGAGTAATGTGACAATGAAA
Organism: Rhodeus uyekii; assembly: GCA_037043235.1. Taxonomy (NCBI): domain Eukaryota; kingdom Metazoa; phylum Chordata; class Actinopteri; order Cypriniformes; family Acheilognathidae; genus Rhodeus; species Rhodeus uyekii. Next base: position 533,659 of record JAWRVZ010000307.1, on the reverse strand, counting down.
TCTGCAAAGTTTGGTCTTATTTGGACAAAACATTACTGACTTAAAGCATTAAAGTCATTTTGTCATCACTACCTCAAATTTGTAATTGCGGTATACGAAAACGGTTTTGTCTATCGACACGAAATCCATAACTTTTTGTCAACACAGTCTGAAGATGATACGATTCGATTTTGGTGAAAATCGGACAAACGGTCTAGGAGGAGTTTGAAAAAGTAGGTTTTTGAATGAAACAACATGGCGGATATGAAATTTAGGCAAACTATGTCAAATTTGGTATCTGTGTTCTCGGTGTGACCCAAGGAACATATTAAGATCATTTGTTTTAAAATAGCTTAATGTAATCAAAAGTTATTAGCATTTTTGGAAATTGTGTTATAACTTTTGACCACAAGGTGGCGCTGCCCCGAAACTTTTGGTGTAGGTTCAAATCAAGGTCCCAAAGACACATACTGAGTTTCGTAATGATACGCCAATGCGTTTGTAAAATATAGCATTTTACGACAAATTTCAAAATGGCCGACGCCCAAAATGGCCGATATAAGAAAATTTGGTATCGCACGACTCAGCATGATGCCCTGAATCTAAAGAGACCAGTTTTATGATTTTTGACCAAAGTGTTCAGAAGTTATAAGCAAAAAAGTCAATTTTTTATATCTCCTGACCACTAGGGGGCAGTGCGCCAAAACTCTGCAGGTAGCCTCAGATTATGACTACTATGACACACACCAATTTTGGTCTGAATATGCAAATGCGTTGCGGAGATATAGCCTCAAGTTCATTTTTGCGGCAAATTCGTCGAACTCTTTCGCATGTTTATCAAAAACGGTTTGACCAATCAACTTGATTCTCATAACTTTTTGTCTCCATAGTCTGGAGATGATGTGGTTCAATTTTTGTGAGAATCAGACAAACGGCCTAGGAGGAGTTCGACAAAGTAGGTTTTTCATAAAATTCAAAATTGCGGAAAAATTTTCATGACGGAAAATGACGTCATAGGGTGCAATCGAATCGGCTTGAGCCAAGGAATCAGTGGACAAAGGAATTTTGTTTCTAGCCCTTATGGTTCAAAAGTTATTAGCATAAATGTAAGTGTAACTTTGGACAGTTGGTGGCGCTAGAGGGATTGAGGTAGAGACTCCAAAATTGGTGTGGTCAATGATTGGACTGTCCTCTATGTGTGTGCCAAATTTCATCATTTTCCTGCATACGGTTCTATGGGCTGCCATTGACTTCTGGGTGGAAGAAGAATAATAATAAGAACGAGAACGATTACAATAGGTGCCTCCGCACCTTCGGTGCTTGGCCCCTAATAAATATAGCTGCAAGCAGCAATGACGGGGCCAAGCACAAACAGGGCATTGACGTGGCCGGCAGCATAAGAGCAATTGAAGTAATCAACAACTAAATGCATTTTAATATGATTTTAGGCTAAATGGCTGAAAAATCATTAATACAGACACTGTAATTTGATTTAATAGTTTATCGCTTTGGACCAATAGATGGCGCTGTGTCCAAATTGTTAGAATGTGGTCCGAGTAATGTCACAATGAAATGTGCAAAGTTTGGTGTTATTTGGACAAAACATTACTGACATAGAGCATTAAAGTCATTTTGTCATCACTACCTCAAATTTGTAATTTCGGTATACGAAAACGGTTTTGTCTATCGACACGAAATCCATAACTTTTTGTCAACTCAGTCTGAAGATGATACGATTCAATTTTGGTGAAAATCGGACAAACGGTCTGGGAGGAGTTTGAAAAAGTAGGTTTTTTAATAAAACAACATGGCGGACATGAAATTTAGGCAAACTATTTCAAATTTGGTATCTGTGTTCTCGGCTTGACCCAAGGAACATATTAAGATCATTTGTTTTAAAATAGCTTAATGTAATCAAAAGTTATTAGCATTTTAGGAAATTGTGTTATAACTTTTGACCACAAGGAGGCGCTGCTCCGAAACTTTTGGCGTAGTGTCACATCAAGGTCCCAAAGACTCATATTGAGTTTCGTAATGATTCGCCAATGCGTTTGTTAAATATAGCATTTTAGGACAAAATTTAATATGGCCGACGCCCAAAATGGCCGATATGAGAAAATTGGGTATCACATGACTCAGCATGATGCCCTGAATCTAAAGAGACCAGTTTTATGATTTTTGAACAAAGTGTTCAGAAGTTATGAGCAAAAAACTCACTTTTTTATATCTCCTGACCACTAGGGGGCAGTGCGCCAAAACTCTGCAGGTAGCCTCAAATTATGACTACTATGACACACACCAATTTTGGTCTGAATACGCAAATGCGTTGCGGAGATATAGCCTCAATTTCATTTTTGCGGCAAATTGATCAAAATCTTTTGAATGTTTATAAAAACGGTTTGACCAATCAACTTGATTCTCATAACTTTTTGTCTACATCGTCTGGAGATGATGTGGTTCAATTTTCGTGAAAATCGGACCAACGGTCTAGGAGGAGTTTGAAAAAGTTGGTTTTTCAAATAATTCAAAATGGCGGACAAATTATCATAAAGGAAATGACGTAATGGGGTCCAATCGAATCAGCATGAGCCAAAGAATCAGTGGACAAAAGAATTTTGTTTCTAGCCCTTATGGTTCAAGAGTTATTAGCATAAATGTAAATGTAACTTTGGACAGTTGGTGGCGCTAGAGGGATTGAGGTAGAGACTCCAAAATTGGTGTGGTCAATGATTGGACTGTCCTCTATGTGTGTGCCAAATTTCATCATTTTCCTGCATACGGTTCTATGGGCTGCCATTGACTTGTGTTGGAAGAAGAAGAAGAATAATAATAATAATAATAAGAACGAGAACGATTACAATAGGTGCCTCCGCACCTTCGGTGCTTGGCCCCTAAATATAGCTGCAAGCAGCAATGACGGGGCCAAGCACAAACAGGGCATTGACGTGGCCGGCAGCATAAGAGCAATTGAAGTAATCAACAACTAAATGCATTTTAATATGATTTTAGGCTAAATGGCTGAAAAATCATTAATACAGACACTGTAATTTGAATGAAAAGTTTAGCACTTTGGACCAATAGTTGGCGCTGTGTCCAAATTGTTAGAATTGGGTCCGAGTAATGTGACAATGAAATCTGCAAAGTTTGGAGTTATTTGGACAAAACATTACTGACTTAAAGCATTAAAGTCATTTTGTCATCACTACCTCAAATTTGTAATTGCGGTATACGAAAACGGTTTTGTCTATCGACACGAAATCCATAACTTTTTGTCAGCACAGTCTGAAGATGATACGATTCGATTTTGGTGAAAATCGGACAAACGGTCTAGGAGGAGTTTGAAAAAGTAGGTTTTTGAATGAAACAACATGGCGGATATGAAATTTAGGCAAACTATGTCAAATTTGGTATTTGTGTTCTCGGTGTGACCCAAGGAACATATTAAGATCATTTGTTTTAAAATAGCTGAATGTAATCAAAAGTTATTAGCATTTTAGGAAATTGTGTTATAACTTTTGACCACAAGGTGGCGCTGCCCCGAAACTTTTGGTGTAGGTTCAAATCAAGGTCCCAAAGACACATACTGAGTTTCGTAATGATACGCCAATGCGTTTGTAAAATACAGCATTTTACGACAAATTTCAAAATGGCCGACGCCCAAAATGGCCGATATAAGAAAATTTGGTATCGCACGACTCAGCATGATGCCCTGAATCTAAAGAGACCAGTTTTATGATTTTTGACCAAAGTGTTCAGAAGTTATAAGCAAAAAAGTCAATTTTTTATATCTCCTGACCACTAGGGGGCAGTGCGCCAAAACTCTGCAGGTACCCTCAGATTATGACTACTATGACACACACCAATTTTGGTCTGAATATGCAAATGCGTTGCGGAGATATAGCCTCAAGTTCATTTTTGCGGCAAATTCGTCGAACTCTTTCGCAAGTTTATCAAAAACGGAACGACCAATCAACTTGATTTCCATAACTTTTTGTCTCCATAGTCTGGAGATGATGTGGTTCAATTTTTGAGAGAATCGGACAAATGGCCTAGGAGGAGTTCGACAAAGTAGGTTTTTCATAAAATTCAAAATTGTGGAAAAATTTTCATGACGGAAAATGACTTCATAGGGTGCAATCGAATCAGCATGAGCCAAGGAATCAGTGGACGAAGGAATTTTGTTTCTAGCTCTTATGGTTCAAGAGTTATTAGCATAAATGTAAGTGTAAATTTGGACAGTTGGTGGCGCTAGAGGGATTGAGGTAGAGACTCCAAAATTGGTGTGGTCGATGATTGGACTGTCCTCTATGAGTGTGCCAAATTTCATCATTTTCCCGCATTCGGTTCTATGGGCTGCCATTGACTTGTGGGTGGAAGAAGAAGCGGAAGAATAATAATAATAAGAACGAGAACGGATACAATAGGTGCCTCCGCACCTTCGGTGCTTGGCCCCTAATAATAAATAGCTGCAAGCAGCAATGACGGGGCCAAGCACAAACAGGGCATTGACGTGGCCGGCAGCATAAGAGCAATTGAAGTAATCAACAACTAAATGCATTTTAATATGATTTTAGGCTAAATGGCTGAAAAATCATTAATACAGACACTGTAATTTGAATGAAAAGTTTAGCGCTTTGGACCAATAGTTGGCGCTGTGTCCAAATTGTTAGAATTGGGTCCGAGTAATGTGACAATGAAATCTGCAAAGTTTGGTGTTATTTGGACAAAACATTACTGACTTAAAGCATTAAAGTCATTTTGTCATCACTACCTCAAATTTGTAATTGCGGTATACGAAAACGGTTTTGTCTATCGACACGAAATCCATAACTTTTTGTCAGCACAGTCTGAAGATGATACGATTCGATTTTGGTGAAAATCGGACAAACGGTCTAGGAGGAGTTTGAAAAAGTAGGTTTTTGAAGAAAACAACATGGCGGATATGAAATTTAGGCAAACTATGTCAAATTTGGTATCTGTGTTCTCGGTGTGACCCAAGGAACATATTAAGATCATTTGTTTTAAAATAGCTTAATGTAATCAAAAGTTATTAGCATTTTAGGAAATTGTGTTATAACTTTTGACCACAAGGTGGCGCTGCCCCGAAACTTTTGGTGTAGGTTCAAATCAAGGTCCCAAAGACACATACTGAGTTTCGTAATGATACGCCAATGCGTTTGTAAAATATAGCATTTTACGACAAATTTCAAAATGGCCGACACCCAAAATGGCAGATATAAGAAAATTTGGTATCGCACGACTCAGCATGATGCCCTGAATCTAAAGAGACCAGTTTTATGATTTTTGAACAAAGTGTTCAGAAGTTACGAGCAAAAAACTCACTTTTTTATATCTCCTGACCACTAGGGGGCAGTGCGCCAAAACTCTGCAGGTAGCCTCAGATCATGACTACTATGACACACACCAATTTTGGTCTGAATACGCAAATGTGTTGCGGAGATATAGCCTCAATTGCATTTTTGCGGCAAATTCGTCAAAATCTTTTGCATGTTTATCAAAAACGGTTTGACCAATCAACTTGATTCTCATAACTTTTTGTCTCCATAGTCTGGAGATGATGTGGTTCAATTTTTGTGAAAATCAGACAAACGGCCTAGGAGGAGTTTGACAAAGTAGGTTTTTCATAAAATTCAAAATTGCGGAAAAATTTTCATGACGGAAAATGACGTCATAGGGTGCATTCGAATCGGCTTGAGCCAAGGAATCAGTGGACAAAGGAATTTTGTTTCTAGCCCTTATGGTTCAAGAGTTATTAGCATAAATGTAAGTGTAACTTTGGACAGTTGGTGGCGCTAGAGGGATTGAGGTTGAGACTCCAAAATTGGTGTGGTCAATGATTGGACTGTCCTCTATGTTTGTGCCAAATTTCATCATTTTCCTGCTTACGGTTCTATGGGCTGCCATTGACTTGTGTTGGAAGAAGAAGAAGAATAATAATAAATATAGCTGCAAGCAGCAATGACGGGGCCAAGCACAAACAGGGCATTGACGTGGCCGGCAGCATAAGAGCAATTGAAGTAATCAACAACTAAATGCATTTTAATATGATTTTAGGCTAAATGGCTGAAAAATCATTAATACAGACACTGTAATTTGAATGAAAAGTTTAGCGCTTTGGACCAATAGTTGGCGCTGTGTCCAAATTGTTAGAATTGGGTCAGAGTAATGTGACAATGAAATCTGCAAAGTTTGGTGTTATTTGGACAAAACATTACTGACTTAAAGCATTAAAGTCATTTTGTCATCACTACCTCAAATTTGTAATTGCGGTATACGAAAACGGTTTCGTCTATCGACACGAAATCCATAACTTTTTGTCAGCACAGTCTGAAGATGATACGATTCGATTTTGGTGAAAATCGGACAAACGGTCTAGGAGGAGTTTGAAAAAGTAGGTTTTTGAATGAAACAACATGGCGGATATGAAATTTGGGCAAACTATGTCAAATTTGGTATCTGTGTTCTCGGTGTGACCCAAGGAACATATTAAGATCATTTGTTTTAAAATAGCTTAATGTAATCAAAAGTTATTAGCATTTTAGGAAATTGTGTTATAACTTTTGACCACAAGGTGGCGCTGCCCCGAAACTTTTGGTGTAGGTTCAAATCAAGGTCCCAAAGACACATACTGAGTTTCGTAATGATACGCCAATGCGTTTGTAAAATATAGCATTTTACGACAAATTTCAAAATGGCCGACGCCCAAAATGGCCGATATAAGAAAATTTGGTATCGCACGACTCAGCATGATGCCCTGAATCTAAAGAGACCAGTTTCATGATTTTTGACCAAAGTGTTCAGAAGTTATAAGCAAAAAAGTCAATTTTTTATATCTCCTGACCACTAGGGGGCAGTGCGCCAAAACTCTGCAGGTAGCCTCAGATTATGACTACTATGACACACACCAATTTTGGTCTGAATATGCAAATGCGTTGCGGAGATATAGCCTCAAGTTCATTTTTGCGGCAAATTCGTCGAACTCTTTCGCATGTTTATCAAAAACGGTTTGACCAATCAACTTGATTCTCATAACTTTTTGTCTCCATAGTCTGGAGATGATGTGGTTCAATTTTTGTGAGAATCAGACAAACGGCCTAGGAGGAGTTCGACAAAGTAGGTTTTTCATAAAATTCAAAATTGCGGAAAAATTTTCATGACGGAAAATGACGTCATAGGGTGCAATCGAATCGGCTTGAGCCAAGGAATCAGTGGACAAAGGAATTTTGTTTCTAGCCCTTATGGTTCAAGAGTTATTAGCATAAATGTAAGTGTAACTTTGGACAGTTGGTGGCGCTAGAGGGATTGAGGTAGAGACTCCAAAATTGGTGTGGTCAATGATTGGACTGTCCTCTATGTGTGTGCCAAATTTCATCATTTTCCTGCATACGGTTCTATGGGCTGCCATTGACTTCTGGGTGGAAGAAGAATAATAATAAGAACGAGAACGATTACAATAGGTGCCTCCGCACCTTCGGTGCTTGGCCCCTAATAATAAATATAGCTGCAAGCAGCAATGACGGGGCCAAGCACAAACAGGGCATTGACGTGGCCGGCAGCATAAGAGCAATTGAAGTAATCAACAACTAAATGCATTTTAATATGATTTTAGGCTAAATGGCTGAAAAATCATTAATACAGACACTGTAATTTGAATGAAAAGTTTAGCGCTTTGGACCAATAGTTGGCGCTGTGTCCAAATTGTTAGAATTGGGTCCGAGTAATGTGACAATGAAATCTGCAAAGTTTGGTGTTATTTGGACAAAACATTACTGACTTAAAGCATTAAAGTCATTTTGTCATCACTACCTCAAATTTGTAATTGCGGTATACGAAAACGGTTTTGTCTATCGACACGAAATCCATAACTTTTTGTCAGCACAGTCTGAAGATGATACGATTCGATTTTGGTGAAAATCGGACAAACGGTCTAGGAGGAGTTTGAAAAAGTAGGTTTTTGAATGAAACAACATGGCGGATATGAAATTTAGGCAAACTATGTCAAATTTGGTATCTGTGTTCTCGGTGTGACCCAAGGAACATATTAAGATCATTTGTTTTAAAATAGCTTAATGTAATCAAAAGTTATTAGCATTTTTGGAAATTGTGTTATAACTTTTGACCACAAGGTGGCGCTGCCCCGAAACTTTTGGTGTAGGTTCAAATCAAGGTCCCAAAGACACATACTGAGTTTCGTAATGATACGCCAATGCGTTTGTAAAATATAGCATTTTACGACAAATTTCAAAATGGCCGACGCCCAAAATGGCCGATATAAGAAAATTTGGTATCGCACGACTCAGCATGATGCCCTGAATCTAAAGAGACCAGTTTTATGATTTTTGACCAAAGTGTTCAGAAGTTATAAGCAAAAAAGTCAATTTTTTATATCTCCTGACCACTAGGGGGCAGTGCGCCAAAACTCTGCAGGTAGCCTCAGATTATGACTACTATGACACACACCAATTTTGGTCTGAATATGCAAATGCGTTGCGGAGATATAGCCTCAAGTTCATTTTTGCGGCAAATTCGTCGAACTCTTTCGCATGTTTATCAAAAACGGTTTGACCAATCAACTTGATTCTCATAACTTTTTGTCTCCATCGTCTGGAGATGATGTGGTTCAATTTTTGTGAAAATCAGACAAACGGCCTAGGAGGAGTTCGACAAAGTAGGTTTTTCATAAAATTCAAAATTGCGGACAAATTATCATGACGGAAAATGACGTCATAGAGTGCAATCGAATCGGCTTGAGCCAAGGAATCAGTGGACAAAAGAATTTTGTTTCTAGCCCTTATGGTTCAAGAGTTATTAGCATAAATGTAAGTGCGACTTTGGACAGTTGGTGGCGCTAGAGGGATTGAGTTAGAGACTCCAAAGTTGGTATGGTCAATGATTGGACTGTCCTCTATGTGTGTGCCAAATTTCATCATTTTCCTGCATACGGTTCTATGGGCTGCCATTGACTTGTGTTGGAAGAAGAAGAAGAATAATAATAAATATAGCTGCAAGCAGCAATGACGGGGCCAAGCACAAACAGGGCATTGACGTGGCCGGCAGCATAAGAGCAATTGAAGTAATCAACAACTAAATGCATTTTAATATGATTTTAGGCTAAATGGCTGAAAAATCATTAATACAGACACTGTAATTTGAATGAAAAGTTTAGCGCTTTGGACCAATAGTTGGCGCTGTGTCCAAATTGTTAGAATTTGGTCCGAGTAATGTGACAATGAAATCTGCAAAGTTTGGTCTTATTTGGACAAAACATTACTGACTTAAAGCATTAAAGTCATTTTGTCATCACTACCTCAAATTTGTAATTGCGGTATACGAAAACGGTTTTGTCTATCGACACGAAATCCATAACTTTTTGTCAACACAGTCTGAAGATGATACGATTCGATTTTGGTGAAAATCGGACAAACGGTCTAGGAGGAGTTTGAAAAAGTAGGTTTTTGAATGAAACAACATGGCGGATATGAAATTTAGGCAAACTATGTCAAATTTGGTATCTGTGTTCTCGGTGTGACCCAAGGAACATATTAAGATCATTTGTTTTAAAATAGCTTAATGTAATCAAAAGTTATTAGCATTTTTGGAAATTGTGTTATAACTTTTGACCACAAGGTGGCGCTGCCCCGAAACTTTTGGTGTAGGTTCAAATCAAGGTCCCAAAGACACATACTGAGTTTCGTAATGATACGCCAATGCGTTTGTAAAATATAGCATTTTACGACAAATTTCAAAATGGCCGACGCCCAAAATGGCCGATATAAGAAAATTTGGTATCGCACGACTCAGCATGATGCCCTGAATCTAAAGAGACCAGTTTTATGATTTTTGACCAAAGTGTTCAGAAGTTATAAGCAAAAAAGTCAATTTTTTATATCTCCTGACCACTAGGGGGCAGTGCGCCAAAACTCTGCAGGTAGCCTCAGATTATGACTACTATGACACACACCAATTTTGGTCTGAATATGCAAATGCGTTGCGGAGATATAGCCTCAAGTTCATTTTTGCGGCAAATTCGTCGAACTCTTTCGCATGTTTATCAAAAACGGTTTGACCAATCAACTTGATTCTCATAACTTTTTGTCTCCATAGTCTGGAGATGATGTGGTTCAATTTTTGTGAGAATCAGACAAACGGCCTAGGAGGAGTTCGACAAAGTAGGTTTTTCATAAAATTCAAAATTGCGGAAAAATTTTCATGACGGAAAATGACGTCATAGGGTGCAATCGAATCGGCTTGAGCCAAGGAATCAGTGGACAAAGGAATTTTGTTTCTAGCCCTTATGGTTCAAAAGTTATTAGCATAAATGTAAGTGTAACTTTGGACAGTTGGTGGCGCTAGAGGGATTGAGGTAGAGACTCCAAAATTGGTGTGGTCAATGATTGGACTGTCCTCTATGTGTGTGCCAAATTTCATCATTTTCCTGCATACGGTTCTATGGGCTGCCATTGACTTCTGGGTGGAAGAAGAATAATAATAAGAACGAGAACGATTACAATAGGTGCCTCCGCACCTTCGGTGCTTGGCCCCTAACAAGCAGCAATGACGGGGCCAAGCACAAACACGGCATTGACGTGGCTGGCAGCATCAGACCAATTAAAGTAAATGCATTTTAAAATGATTTTAGGCTAAATGGCTGAAAAATCATGGATACAGACACTGTAATTTGATTTTTTTAGTTTATCGCTTTTGACCAATAGTTGGCGCTGTGTCCAAATTGTTAGAATGTGGTCACAATGAAATCTGCAAAGTTTGGTGTTATTTGGACAAAACATTACTGACTTAAAGCATTAAAGTCATTTTGTCATCACTACCTCAAATTTGTAATTGCGGTATACAAAAACGGTTTTGTCTATCGACACGAAATCCATAACTTTTGTCAGCACAGTCGGAAGATGATACGATTCGATTTTGGTGAAAATCGGACAAACGGTCTAGGAGGAGTTTGAAAAAGTAGGTTTTTGAATGAAACAACATGGCGGATATGAAATTTAGGCAAACTATGTCAAATTTGGTATCTGTGTTCTTGGTGTGACCAAAGGAACATATTAAGATCATTTGTTTTAAAATAGCTTAATGTAATCAAAAGTTATTAGCATTTTTGGAAATTGTGTTATAACTTTTGACCACAAGGTGGCGCTGCCCCGAAACTTTTGTTGTAGGTTCAAATCAAGGTCCCAAAGACACATACTGAGTTTCGTAATGATACGCCAATGCGTTTGTAAAATATAGCATTTTACGACAAATTTCAAAATGGCCGACGCCCAAAATGGCCGATATAAGAAAATTTGGTATCGCACGACTCAGCATGATGCCCTGAATCTAAAGAGACCAGTTTTATGATTTTTGACCAAAGTGTTCAGAAGTTATAAGCAAAAAAGTCAATTTTTTATATCTCCTGACCACTAGGGGGCAGTGCGCCAAAACTCTGCAGGTAGCCTCAGATCATGACTACTATGACACACACCAATTTTGGTCTGAATACGCAAATGCGTTGCGGAGATATAGCCTCAAGTTCATTTTTGCGGCAAATTCGTCGAACTCTTTCGCATGTTTATCAAAAACGGTTTGACCAATCAACTTGATTCTCATAACTTTTTGTCTACATAGTCTGGAGATGATGTGGTTCAATTTTCGTGAAAATCGGACCAACGGTCTAGGAGGAGTTCGAAAAAGTAGGTTTTTAATAAAATTCAAAATTGCGGAAAAATTTTCATGACGGAAAATGACGTCATAGGGTGCAATCGAATCGGCTTGAGCCAAGGAATCAGTGGACAAAGGAATTTTGTTTCTAGCCCTTATGGTTCAAGAGTTATTAGCATAAATGTAAGTGTAACTTTGGACAGTTGGTGGCGCTAGAGGGATGGAGTTAGAGACTCCAAAATTGGTGTGGTCAATGAGTGGACTGTCCTCTATGAGTGTGCCAAATTTCATCATTTTCCTGCATACGGTTCTATGGGCTGCCATTGACTTGTGTTGGAAGAAGAAGAAGAATAATAAATATAGCTGCAAGCAGCAATGACGGGGCCAAGCACAAACAGGGCATTGACGTGGCCGGCAGCATAAGAGCAATTGAAGTAATCAACAACTAAATGCATTTTAATATGATTTTAGGCTAAATGGCTGAAAAATCATTAATACAGACACTGTAATTTGAATGAAAAGTTTAGCGCTTTGGATCAATAGTTGGCGCTGTGTCCAAATTGTTAGAATTGGGTCCGAGTAATGTGACAATGAAATCTGCAAAGTTTGGTGTTATTTGGACAAAACACTACTGACTTAAAGCATTAAAGTCATTTTGTCATCACTACCTCAAATTTGTAATTGCGGTATACGAAAACGGTTTTGTCTATCGACACGAAATCCATAACTTTTTGTCAGCACAGTCTGAAGATGATACGATTCGATTTTGGTGAAAATCGGACAAACGGTCTAGGAGGAGTTTGAAAAAGTAGGTTTTTGAATGAAACAACATGGCGGATATGAAATTTAGGCAAACTATGTCAAATTTGGTATCTGTGTTCTCGGTGTGACCCAAGGAACATATTAAGATAATTTGTTTTAAAATAGCTTAATGTAATCAAAAGTTATTAGCATTTTAGGAAATTGTTTTATAACTTTTGACCACAAGGTGGCGCTGCCCCGAAACTTTTGGTGTAGGTTCAAATCAAGGTCCCAAAGACACATACTGAGTTTCGTAATGTTACGCCAATGCGTTTGTAAAATATAGCATTTTAAGACAAATTTCAAAATGGCCGACGCCCAAAATGGCCGATATAAGAAAATTTGGTATCGCACGACTCAGCATGATGCCCTGAATCTAAATAGACCAGTTTTATGATTTTTGACCAAAGTGTTCAGAAGTTATAAGCAAAAAAGTCAATTTTTTATATCTCCTGACCACTAGGGGGCAGTGCGCCAAAACTCTGCAGGTAGCCTCAGATTATGACTCCTATGACACACACCAATTTTGGTCTGAATACGCAAATGCGTTGCGGAGATATAGCCTCAAGTTCATTTTTGCGGCAAATTCGTCAAACTCTTTCGCAAGTTTATCAAAAACGGAATGACCAATCAACTTGATTCTCATAACTTTTTGTCTCCATAGTCTGGAGATGATGTGGTTCAATTTTTGTGAGAATCGGCCAAACGGCCTAGGAGGAGTTCGACAAAGTAGGTTTTTCATAAAATTCAAAATTGCGGAAAAATTTTCATGACGGAAAATGACGTCATAGGGTGCAATCGAATCGGCTTGAGCCAAGGAATCAGTGGACAAAGGAATTTTGTTTCTAGCCCTTATGGTTCAAGAGTTATTAGCATAAATGTAAGTGTAACTTTGGACAGTTGGTGGCGCTAGAGGGATGGAGTTAGAGACTCCAAAATTGGTGTGGTAAATGAGTGGACTGTCCTTTATGAGTGTGCCAAATTTCATCATTTTCCTGCATACGGTTCTATGGGCTGCCATTGACTTGTGTTGGAAGAAGAAGAAGAATAATAATAACAAGCAGCAATGACTGATACGATTCGATTTTGGTGAAAATCGGACAAACGGTCTAGGAGGAGTTTGAAAAAGTAGGTTTTTGAATGAAACAACATGGCGGATATGAAATTTAGGCAAACTATGTCAAATTTGGTATCTGTGTTCTCGGTGTGACCCAAGGAACATATTAAGATAATTTGTTTTAAAATAGCTTAATGTAATCAAAAGTTATTAGCATTTTAGGAAATTGTTTTATAACTTTTGACCACAAGGTGGCGCTGCCCCGAAACTTTTGGTGTAGGTTCAAATCAAGGTCCCAAAGACACATACTGAGTTTCGTAATGATACGCCAATGCGTTTGTAAAATATAGCATTTTAAGACAAATTTCAAAATGGCCGACGCCCAAAATGGCCGATATGAGAAAATTTGGTATCGCACGACTCAGCATGATGCCCTGAATCTAAATAGACCAGTTTTATGATTTTTGACCAAAGTGTTCAGAAGTTATAAGCAAAAAAGTCAATTTTTTATATCTCCTGACCACTAGGGGGCAGTGCGCCAAAACTCTGCAGGTAGCCTCAGATTATGACTACTATGACACACACCAATTTTGGTCTGAATACGCAAATGCGTTGCGGAGATATAGCCTCAAGTTCATTTTTGCGGCAAATTCGTCAAACTCTTTCGCAAGTTTATCAAAAACGGAATGACCAATCAACTTGATTCTCATAACTTTTTGTCTCCATAGTCTGGAGATGATGTGGTTCAATTTTTGTGAGAATCGGCCAAACGGCCTAGGAGGAGTTCGACAAAGTAGGTTTTTCATAAAATTCAAAATTGCGGAAAAAATTTCATGACGGAAAATGACGTCATAGGGTGCAATCGAATCGGCTTGAGCCAAGGAATCAGTGGATGAAGGAATTTTGTTTCTAGCCCTTATGGTTCAAGAGTTATTAGCATAAATGTAAGTGTAACTTTGGACAGTTGGTGGCGCTAGAGGGATTGAGGTAGAGACTCCAAAATTGGTGTGGTCAATGATTGGACTGTCCTCTATGTGTGTGCCAAATTTCATCATTTTCCTGCATACGGTTCTATGGGCTGCCATTGACTTCTGGGTGGAAGAAGAATAATAATAATAAATATAGCTGCAAGCAGCAATGACCGGGGTTCAAACGTGGCAGGACCATCTGAGCTGTCATGACTGTTTGTGGTCAATCTGACTAGTTCTCCTAATGTGCACAGTTCTGTGAAGTTTCTACTTTGTGTAAACAATGTATAGACATCTTTCAAAGATGTTCAGAATGAGAAGATCAAATGATTTCGACATTGTGAACTGAACATATGAACAGTTATGTCGGTGTATGTCGGTCTATGTCAATCTGACTTGTTCTCCACATAAACAGAGCTTTATGAAGTTTCTAGTTTGTGTAAATGATATATAGACATGTTACAAATTTTTTTCATTATGGGAAGATCTATCAAATGATAACAATGTGGATATGTTTAACACTACACATCATATCATTTGAACTGTTATGACCTTTTTTAGTCAATCTGACTAGTTTTTTCCTAATGAGCACAGGTCTGTGAAGTTTCTACTCTGTGCAAACAATGAATAGACATCTTTCAAAGATGTTCAGACTGAGAAGATTAAATGATATTAATATTGTGAACTGAACATCTGAACTGTTCTGTCGGTTTATGTCAGTCTATGTCAATCTGACTTGTTCTCCACATAAAAAGATTTTCTAGCCTGATGGTGCCTCTTGTGGACAAAAGTAGTATTACAGCTTTTCTAAGATTTTAAAATGTAGATCGTTTGTAATTTATTGTGAGCCCTATGAGCATCAGAAATACATGAGACCTGACACATTTCTTCAAAATGACTTGTTCTTAACATGTTCACAGATCTGTGACGTTTCTCTTGTGGACAAAACTAGTATTATAGCTTTTCTAAGATTTTAAAATGTAGATCGTTTAAAATTTATTGTGAGCCGTACGAGCATCAGAAATACATGAAACCTCACACGTTTCTTCAAAATGACTTGTTCTTAACATTTGCACAGTTTTGTGAAGTTTCTTGTTTGTGGACAAGATATATAGACATTTTAATCACAATAGGCCAAATCAGAAATATATGAAAAATTGTATCTGCTGAACGGTTTAACTAATCGAAAATCCTTTGACAATTTTTTGCCTTGAGTGTCCCTAGATGATGCGTATGAATTTTCAAGCCAGTGAGATTGACGGCCTATGACGAGTTCGAAAAATTTGAAATTTCAAAAATCTCCAATATTTCGCAAACAATTTGATTGACAGCAGTGGTTCTTGAGGCAAAGTTGTTCAGTATGAGGAGATCTATCAGATGATATCAATATTTTGTGGATGCGTGAAACACCACGTGAGTAGAGATGCAAAAAACTCGTTAGCGCCAACTAGTGTCCGATTTTCTTCAAAATTCTGACAGACCACTAGGGCCATGAGTCAAACACACCCATCGAGTTTCGTTCCGATCGACCTTCGTTAAGCTTGTCTAATTGATGCTCAAAGTTCATTGGCCGATGACGGTCATGTTTTTTGAGATACACCAATGTCCTCATAGACCATCATGGACCCTTGGACAAAGACCGTGCATGACAAGTTTCAGGTCAATCGGACTACCATGTGACCCTGTACAGGTGATTGAGTGTTTTTTTCGCAATATAGCGCCACCAATTGGTCAATCATCGCAGTTTTTTTGGTGTGACCACAAATTGAGCTTATACATGAGTATGTGAAGTTTGGTGAGATTATCTCTTTGCGTTCCAGAGCTATTACTATTTTAGCAAAAGTGTCTCCGCCTTATGCGAACGTTTTATTGTCTTGTTGCAAGCGTGAATCACCGATTAAAATTCTTTTGACAACTTTTGGTCATGAGAGTCTCTAGATGATGCGTGCGAAATTTTGCGTGATTTGGACAAACGGCCTATGAGGAGTTCGGAAATTTTTTTTTTCAGAAAATTCAAAATGGCGGAAAATTTTTATAGGCGGAAATGAAATCGGAGATATACATTTTTTAAGTCTTGAGCCAAGGATTCCAGAGATATAAGACACTTGAGTGTACGACAAACGGTTTACGAGTTATGAGCGTGTACGCGTTTGTAGTTGCTGTAGCGCCACCTATAGCCCGATTTGCGTCATATTTTGATACGTTCTCCCCAAATTGAGACCTACCATCTGACAAAGTTTCAAGTCTCTAGACCTTACGGTTTGGTCTGCACGAGACGCATTACGGCAGAAGAATAATAATAATAATAATAATAATAATAATAATAATAATAATAAAAATCCTAACAATTACAATAGGTTTTCAACGCTTCGCGTTTGAACCCCTAATAAATATAGCTGCAAGCAGCAATGACGGGGCCAAGCACAAACAGGGCATTGACGTGGCCGGCAGCATAAGAGCAATTGAAGTAATCAACAACTAAATGCATTTTAATATGATTTTAGGCTAAATGGCTGAAAAATCATTAATACAGACACTGTAATTTGAATGAAAAGTTTAGCGCTTTGGACCAATAGTTGGCGCTGTGTCCAAATTGTTAGAATTGGGTCCGAGTAATGTGACAATGAAATCTGCAAAGTTTGGTGTTATTTGGACAAAACATTACTGACTTAAAGCATTAAAGTAATTTTGTCATCACTACCTCAAATTTGTAATTGCGGTATACGAAAACGGTTTTGTCTATCGACACGAAATCCATAACTTTTTGTCAGCACAGTCTGAAGATGATACAATTCGATTTTGGTGAAAATCGGACAAACGGTCTAGGAGGAGTTTGAAAAAGTAGGTTTTTGAATAAAACAACATGGCGGATATGAAATTTAGGCAAACTATGTCAAATTTGGTATCTGTGTTCTCGGTGTGACCCAAGGAACATATTAAGATCATTTGTTTTAAAATAGCTTAATGTAATCAAAAGTTATTAGCATTTTAGGAAATTGTGTTATAACTTTTGACCACAAGGTGGCGCTGCCCCGAAACTTTTGGTGTAGGTTCAAATCAAGGTCCCAAAGACACATACTGAGTTTCGTAATGATACGCCAATGCGTTTGTAAAATATAGCATTTTACGACAAATTTCAAAATGGCCGACGCCCAAAATGGCCGATATAAGAAAATTTGGTATCGCACGACTCAGCATGATGCCCTGAATTTAAAGAGAGCAGTTTTATGATTTTTGACCAAAGTGTTCAGAAGTTATGAGCAAAAAAGTCAATTTTTTATATCTCCTGACCACTAGGGGGCAGTGCGCCAAAACTCTGCAGGTAGCCTCAGATTATGACTACTATGACACACACCAATTTTGGTCTGAATACGCAAATGCGTTGCGGAGATATAGCCTCAAGTTCATTTTTGCGGCAAATTCGTCGAACTCTTTCGCAAGTTTATCAAAAACGGAATGACCAATCAACTTGATTCTCATAACTTTTTGTCTACATAGTCTGGAGATGATGTGGTTCAATTTTCGTGAAAATCGGACCAACGGTCTAGGAGGAGTTTGAAAAAGTTGGTTTTTCATAAAATTCAAAATGGCGGACAAATTATCATAAAGGAAATGACGTCATAGGGTGCAATCGAATCAACATGAGCCAAGGAATCAGTGGACAAAGGAATTTTGTTTCTAGCCCTTATGGTTTAAGAGTTATTAGCATAAATGTAAGTGTAACTTTGGACAGTTGGTGGCGCTAGAGGGATGGAGTTAGAGACTCCAAACTTGGTGTGGTAAATGAGTGGACTGTCCTTTATGAGTGTGCCAAATTTCATCATTTTCCTGCATACGGTTCTATGGGCTGCCATTGACTTGTGTTGGAAGAAGAAGAAGAATAATAATAATAACAAGCAGCAATGACGGGGCCAAGCACAAACAGGGCATTGACGTGGCCGGCAGCATAAGAGCAATTGAAGTAATCAACAACTAAATGCATTTTAATATGATTTTAGGCTAAATGGCTGAAAAATCATTAATACAGACACTGTAATTTGAATGAAAAGTTTAGCGCTTTGGACCAATAGTTGGCGCTGTGTCCAAATTGTTAGAATTGGGTCCGAGTAATGTGACAATGAAATCTGCAAAGTTTGGTGTTATTTGGACAAAACATTACTGACTTAAAGCATTAAAGTCATTTTGTCATCACTACCTCAAATTTGTAATTGCGGTATACGAAAACGGTTTTGTCTATCGACACGAAATCCATAACTTTTTGTCAGCACAGTCTGAAGATGATACGATTCGATTTTGGTGAAAATCGGACAAACGGTCTAGGAGGAGTTTGAAAAAGTAGGTTTTTGAATGAAACAACATGGCGGATATGAAATTTAGGCAAACTATGTCAAATTTGGTATCTGTGTTCTCGGTGTGACCCAAGGAACATATTAAGATCATTTGTTTTAAAATAGCTTAATGTAATCAAAAGATATTAGCATTTGTGGAAATTGTGTTATAACTTTTGACCACAAGGTGGCGCTGCCCCGAAACTTTTGGTGTAGGTTCAAATCAAGGTCCCAAAGACACATACTGAGTTTCGTAATGATACGCCAATGCGTTTGTAAAATATAGCATTTTACGACAAATTTCAAAATGGCCGACGCCCAAAATGGCCGATATAAGAAAATTTGGTATCGCACGACTCAGCATGATGCCCTGAATCTAAAGAGACCAGTTTTATGATTTTTGACCAAAGTGTTCAGAAGTTATAAGCAAAAAAGTCAATTTTTTATATCTCCTGACCACTAGGGGGCAGTGCGCCAAAACTCTGCAGGTAGCCTCAGATTATGACTACTATGACACACACCAATTTTGGTCTGAATATGCAAATGCGTTGCGGAGATATAGCCTCAAGTTCATTTTTGCGGCAAATTCGTCGAACTCTTTCGCATGTTTATCAAAAACGGTTTGACCAATCAACTTGATTCTCATAACTTTTTGTCTCCATAGTCTGGAGATGATGTGGTTCAATTTTTGTGAAAATCAGACAAACGGCCTAGGAGGAGTTCGACAAAGTAGGTTTTTCATAAAATTCAAAATTGCGGAAAAATTTTCATGACGGAAAATGACGTCATAGGGTGCAATCGAATCAGCTTGAGCCAAGGAATCAGTGGACAAAGGAATTTTGTTTCTAGCCCTTATGGTTCAAGAGTTATTAGCATAAATGTAAGTGTAACTTTGGACAGTTGGTGGCGCTAGAGGGATGGAGTTAGAGACTCCAAAATTGGTGTGGTCAATGAGTGGACTGTCCTTTATGAGTGTGCCAAATTTCATCATTTTCCTGCATACGGTTCTATGGGCTGCCATTGACTTGTGTTGGAAGAAGAAGAAGAATAATAATAAATATAGCTGCAAGCAGCAATGACGGGGCCAAGCACAAACAGGGCATTGACGTGGCCGGCAGCATAAGAGCAATTGAAGTAATCAACAACTAAATGCATTTTAATATGATTTTAGGCTAAATGGCTGAAAAATCATTAATACAGACACTGTAATTTGAATGAAAAGTTTAGCGCTTTGGACCAATAGTTGGCGCTGTGTCCAAATTGTTAGAATTGGGTCCGAGTAATGTGACAATGAAATCTGCAAAGTTTGGTGATATTTGGACAAAACATTACTGACTTAAAGCATTAAAGTCATTTTGTCATCACTACCTCAAATTTGTAATTGCGGTATACGAAAACGGTTTTGTCTATCGACACGAAATCCATAAATTTTTGTCAGCACAGTCTGAAGATGATACGATTCGATTTTGGTGAAAATCGGACAAACGGTCTAGGAGGAGTTTGAAAAAGTAGGTTTTTGAATGAAACAACATGGCGGATATGAAATTTAGGCAAACTATGTCAAATTTGGTATCTGTGTTCTCGGTGTGACCCAAGGAACATATTAAGATAATTTGTTTTAAAATAGCTTAATGTAATCAAAAGTTATTAGCATTTTAGGAAATTGTTTTATAACTTTTGACCACAAGGTGGCGCTGCCCCGAAACTTTTGGTGTAGGTTCAAATCAAGGTCCCAAAGACACATACTGAGTTTCGTAATGATACGCCAATGCGTTTGTAAAATATAGCATTTTGAGACAAATTTCAAAATGGCCGACGCCCAAAATGGCCGATATAAGAAAATTTGGTATCGCACGACTCAGCATGATGCCCTGAATCTAAATAGACCAGTTTTATGATTTTTGACCAAAGTGTTCAGAAGTTATAAGCAAAAAAGTCAATTTTTTATATCTCCTGACCACTAGGGGGCAGTGCGCCAAAACTCTGCAGGTAGCCTCAGATTATGACTACTATGACACACACCAATTTTGGTCTGAATACGCAAATGCGTTGCGGAGATATAGCCTCAAGTTCATTTTTGCGGCAAATTCGTCAAACTCTTTCGCAAGTTTATCAAAAACGGAATGACCAATCAACTTGATTCTCATAACTTTTTGTCTCCATAGTCTGGAGATGATGTGGTTCAATTTTTGTGAGAATCGGCCAAACGGCCTAGGAGGAGTTCGACAAAGTAGGTTTTTCATAAAATTCAAAATTGCGGAAAAATTTTCATGACGGAAAATGACGTCATATGGTGCAATCGAATCGGCTTGAGCCAAGGAATCAGTGGACAAAGGAATTTTGTTTCTAGCCCTTATGGTTCAAGAGTTATTAGCATAAATGTAAGTGTAACTTTGGACAGTTGGTGGCGCTAGAGGGATTGAGGTAGAGACTCCAAAATTGGTGTGGTCAATGATTGGACTGTCCTCTATGTGTGTGCCAAATTTCATCATTTTCCTGCATACGGTTCTATGGGCTGCCATTGACTTCTGGGTGGAAGAAGAATAATAATAATAATAATAAGAACCGGAACGAAAACAATAGGTGCCTCCGCACCTTCGGTGCTTGGCCCCTAATAACAAGCAGCAATGACGGGGCCAAGCACAAACAGGGCATTGACGTGGCCGGCAGCATAAGAGCAATTGAAGTAATCAACAACTAAATGCATTTTAATATGATTTTAGGCTAAATGGCTGAAAAATCATTAATACAGACACTGTAATTTGAATGAAAAGTTTAGCGCTTTGGACCAATAGTTGGCGCTGTGTCCAAATTGTTAGAATTGGGTCCGAGTAATGTGACAATGAAATCTGCAAAGTTTGGTGTTATTTGGACAAAACATTACTGACTTAAAGCATTAAAGTCATTTTGTCATCACTACCTCAAATTTGTAATTGCGGTATACGAAAACGGTTTTGTCTATCGACACGAAATCCATAACTTTTTGTCAGCACAGTCTGAAGATGATACGATTCGATTTTGGTGAAAATCGGACAAACGGTCTAGGAGGAGTTTGAAAAAGTAGGTTTTTGAATGAAACAACATGGCGGATATGAAATTTAGGCAAACTATGTCAAATTTGGTATCTGTGTTCTCGGTGTGACCCAAGGAACATATTAAGATCATTTGTTTTAAAATAGCTTAATGTAATCAAAAGATATTAGCATTTGTGGAAATTGTGTTATAACTTTTGACCACAAGGTGGCGCTGCCCCGAAACTTTTGGTGTAGGTTCAAATCAAGGTCCCAAAGACACATACTGAGTTTCGTAATGATACGCCAATGCGTTTGTAAAATATAGCATTTTACGACAAATTTCAAAATGGCCGACGCCCAAAATGGCCGATATAAGAAAATTTGGTATCGCACGACTCAGCATGATGCCCTGAATCTAAAGAGACCAGTTTTATGATTTTTGACCAAAGTGTTCAGAAGTTATAAGCAAAAAAGTCAATTTTTTATATCTCCTGACCACTAGGGGGCAGTGCGCCAAAACTCTGCAGGTAGCCTCAGATTATGACTACTATGACACACACCAATTTTGGTCTGAATATGCAAATGCGTTGCGGAGATATAGCCTCAAGTTCATTTTTGCGGCAAATTCGTCGAACTCTTTCGCATGTTTATCAAAAACGGTTTGACCAATCAACTTGATTCTCATAACTTTTTGTCTCCATAGTCTGGAGATGATGTGGTTCAATTTTTGTGAAAATCAGACAAACGGCCTAGGAGGAGTTCGACAAAGTAGGTTTTTCATAAAATTCAAAATTGCGGAAAAATTTTCATGACGGAAAATGACGTCATAGGGTGCAATCGAATCAGCTTGAGCCAAGGAATCAGTGGACAAAGGAATTTTGTTTCTAGCCCTTATGGTTCAAGAGTTATTAGCATAAATGTAAGTGTAACTTTGGACAGTTGGTGGCGCTAGAGGGATGGAGTTAGAGACTCCAAAATTGGTGTGGTCAATGATTGGACTGTCCTCTATGTGTGTGCCAAATTTCATCATTTTCCCACTTACGGTTCTATGGGCTGCCATTGACTTCTGGGTGGAAGAAGAATAATAATAAGAACGAGAACGATTACAATAGGTGCCTCCGCACCTTCGGTGCTTGGCCCCTAAATATAGCTGCTAGCAGCCATCACGGGGCCAAGCGCAAGGAGGGCATTAAATGTCATGCCGACATGGCTGGCATCATCAGACCAACGGCAGTAAGAATCTAAACACATTTCAATATGACTTAAGTCTAAATGGCTGAAAAATCAACAATACGGTCTATAGTATTTCGATTTAATGGTTTATCACATTCAATCAACAGGCAGCGCTGTAACCAAATTGTAGTGTCAATTCATGTGGTATATTGAGAGTGTGGTGACATTGACACATGCAAAGTTTGCTTTCAATTGGGTAAACCATTGCTGACAGAGCACTAAAGTCATGTGTTTGTTAAACATAGCATCTTATAAGAAAAATCGAAATGGCAGACGCTCAAAATGGCCGATATGGGAAAATTTGGTATCACAGGACTCGGCATGACCCACTGGATCTAAAGAGACCAGTTTCATGATTTTTAGACAAAGCGTTCAGGAGTTATAATCAAAAATGTCAGTTTTTTAATATCTCCTGACCACTAGGGGGCAGAGCGCCAAAACTCTGCAGGTAGCCTCAGACCATGATTGACATAACACACACCTAGTTTGGTCAGAAAACGCTAATGCGTTGCGGAGATAAAGCCTCAATTTCATTTTTGCGACCATTACGTCGGATTCTTTCGCGAGTTATTCGTAAACGGTTTGACATATCAACTTTCTTTGGATAACTTTTTGTCCACATTGTCTGGAGATGATGTGGTTTAATTGTGGTGAAAATTGGACAAACGGTCTGGGAGGAGTTCGAAAAAGTAGGTTTTTAAAGAAAAACAACATGGTGGACAAGAAGTTTGGCCGACTATGACAAATTTGGTATCTGTGTTCTCGGTTTGACCCAAGGAACGTATAAAGATAATTTGTTTTACCATAGGTTAACGCACTCAAAAGTTATTAGCATATTTGTAAATTTGGTTATAATTTTTGACCACAAGGGGGTGCTGCCTCGAAACTTTTTGAGTCGTATCAAGGTTAGGTGCCGAAGACACATATTGAGTTTCGTAACGATACGCCAATATCTTTGTTAAATATAGCAATTTATGACAATATTAAAAATGGCCGACGCTCAAAATGGCCGATATGGGAAAATTTGGTATCACACGACTCGGCATGATGCACTGAATCTAAAGAGACCAGTTTTATTATTTTTGGCTAAAGCGTTCAGAAGTTATAGGCAAATATTTAACTTTTTCATATCTCCTGACCACTAGGGGGCACAGCGCCAAAACTCTGCAGGTAGCCTCAGATCATGATTGACATAACACACACCTAGTTTGGTCAGAAAACGCTAATGCGTTGCGGAGATAAAGCCTCAATTTCATTTTTGCGACCATTACGTTGGATTCTTTCGCGAGTTATTCGTAAACGGTTTGACATATCAACTTTCTTTGGATAACTTTTTGTCCACATTGTCTGGAGATGATGTGGTTCAATTTTCGTTGAAATCGGACAAACGGCCTAGGAGGAGTTTGAAAAAGTAGGTTTTTCATAAAATTCAAAATGGCGGGAATATATTCATGACGGAAAATGACGTCATAGGGTGCAATCGAATCGTCTTGAGCCAAGGAATCAGTTGACAAAAGAATTTTGTTTCTAGGACATACGGTTCAAAAGTTATTTACGTAAACGTGAGTGCAACTTTGGACAGTTGGTGGCACTATAGAGATTGAGTTAGAGACTTCAATTTTGCTATGGTCAATGATTGGACTGTCCTTTATGAGTGTGCCAAATTTTTTTCATTTTCCCGTTTACGGTTCTATGGGCTGCCATAGACTCCCATGGCACAAGAAAAAGAATAATAAATATAGCTGCAAGCAGCAATGACGGGGCCAAGCACAAACAGGGCATTGACGTGGCCGGCAGCATAAGAGCAATTGAAGTAATCAACAACTAAATGCATTTTAATATGATTTTAGGCTAAATGGCTGAAAAATCATTAATACAGACACTGTAATTTGATTTAATAGTTTATCGCTTTGGACCAATAGATGGCGCTGTGTCCAAATTGTTAGAATGTGGTCCGAGTAATGTCACAATGAAATGTGCAAAGTTTGGTGTTATTTGGACAAAACATTACTGACATAGAGCATTAAAGTCATTTTCTCATCACTACCTCAAATTTGTGATTGCGGTATACAAAAACGGTTTTGTCTATTGACACGAAATCCATAACTTTTTGTCAACATAGTCTGAAGATGATACGATTCAATTTTGGCGAAAATCGGACAAACGGTCTGGGAGGAGTTAGAAAAAGTAGGTTTTTAAAGAAAACAACATGGCGGACAGGAAATTTAGGCAAACTATGTCAAATTTGGTATCTGTGTTCTCGGTGTGACCCAAGGAACATATTAAGATCATTTGTTTTAAAATAGCTTAATGTAATCAAAAGTTATTAGCATTTTAGGAAATTGTGTTATAACTTTTGACCACAAGGTGGCGCTGCCCCGAAACTTTTGGTGTAGGTTCAAATCAAGGTCCCAAAGACACATACTGAGTTTCGTAATGATACGCCAATGCGTTTGTAAAATATAGCATTTTACGACAAATTTCAAAATGGCCGACGCCCAAAATTGCCGATATAAGAAAATTTGGTATCGCACGACTCAGCATGACGCCCTGAATCTAAAGAGACCAGTTTTATGATTTTTGACCAAAGTGTTCAGAAGTTATAAGCAAAAAAGTCACTTTTTTATATCTCCTGACCACTAGGGGGCAGTGCGCCAAAACTCTGCAGGTAGCCTCAGATTATGACTACTATGACACACACCAATTTTGGTCTGAATACGCAAATGCGTTGCGGAGATATAGCCTCAAGTTCATTTTTGCGGCAAATTCGTCGAACTCTTTCGCATGTTTATCAAAAACGGTTTGACCAATCATCTTGATTCTCATAACTTTTTGTCTCCTTAGTCTGGAGATGATGTGGTTCAATTTTTGTGAAAATCAGACAAACGGCCTAGGAGGAGTTCGACAAAGTAGGTTTTTCATAAAATTCAAAATTGCGGAAAAATTTTCATGACGGAAAATGACGTCATAGGGTGCAATCGAATCGGCTTGAGCCAAGGAATCAGTGGACAAAGGAATTTTGTTTCTAGCCCTTATGGTTCAAGAGTTATTAGCATAAATGTAAGTGTAACTTTGGACAGTTGGTGGCGCTAGAGGGATTGAGGTAGAGACTCCAAAATTGGTGTGGTCAATGATTGGACTGTCCTCTATGTGTGTGCCAAATTTCATCATTTTCCTGCATACGGTTCTATGGGCTGCCATTGACTTGTGTTGGAAGAAGAAGAAGAATAAATATAGCTGCTAGCAGCCATCACGGGGCCAAGCGCAAGGAGGGCATTAAATGTCATGCCGACATGGCTGGCATCATCAGACCAACGGCAGTAAGAATCTAAAGACATTTCAATATGACTTAAGTCTAAATGGCTGAAAGATCAACAATACGGTCTTTAGTATTTCGATTTAATGGTTTATCACATTCAACCAACAGGCAGCGCTGTAACCAAATTGTAGTGTCAATTCATGTGGTACATTGAGAGTGTGGTGACATTGACACATGCAAAGTTTGCTTTCAATTGGGTAAACCATTGCTGACAGAGCACTAAAGTCATGTGTTTGTTAAACATAGCATCTTATAAGAAAAATCGAAATGGCAGACGCTCAAAATGGCCGATATGGGAAAATTTGGTATCACAGTACTCGGCATGACCCACTGGATCTAAAGACACCAGTTTCATGATTTTTAGACAAAGCGTTCAGGAGTTATAATCAAAAATGTCAGTTTTTTAATATCTCCTGACCACTAGGGGGCAGAGCGCCAAAACTCTGCAGGTAGCCTCAGACCATGATTGACATAACACACACCTAGTTTGGTCAGAAAACGCTAATGCGTTGCGGAGATAAAGCCTCAATTTCATTTTTGCGACCATTACGTCGGATTCTTTCACGAGTTATTCGTAAACGGTTTGACATATCAACTTTCTTTGGATAACTTTTTGTCATGATGGTCTAGAGATGATGTGGTTTAATTTTGGTGAAAATTGGACAAACGGTTTGGGAGGAGTTCGAAAAAGTAGGTTTTTAAAGAAAAACAACATGGTGGACAAGAAGTTTGGCCGACTATGACAAATTTGGTATCTGTGTTCTCGGTTTGACCCAAGGAACGTAAAAAGATAATTTGTTTTACCATAGGTTAACGCACTCAAAAGTTATAAGCATATTTGTAAATTTGGTTATAATTTTTGACCACAAGGGGGTGCTGCCTCGAAACCTTTTGAGTCGTATCAAGGTTAGGTGCCGAAGACACATATTGAGTTTCGTAACGATACGCCAATATCTTTGTTAAATATAGCAATTTATGACAATATTCAAAATGGCCGACACTCAAAATGGCCGATATTGGAAAATTTGGTATCGCACGACTCGGCATGATGCACTGAATCTAAAGAGACCAGTTTTATTATTTTTGGCCAAAGCGTTCAGAAGTTATAAGCAAATATTTAACTTTTTCATAACTCCTGACCACTAGGGGGCACAGCGCCAAAACTCTGCAGATAGCCTCAGACCATGATTGACATAACACACACCTAGTTTGGTCAGAAAACGCTAATGCGTTGCGGAGATAAAGCCTCAATTTCATTTTTGCGACCATTACGTCGGATTCTTTCGCGAGTTATTCGTAAACGGTTTGACATATCAACTTTCTTTGGATAACTTTTTGTCCACATTGTCTGGAGATGATGTGGTTCAATTTTCGTTGAAATCGGAAAAACGGCCTAGGAGGAGTTCGACAAAGTAGGTTTTTCATAAAATTCAAAATGGCGGGAAAACTTTCATGACGGAAAATGACGTCATAGGGTGCAATCGAATCGTCTTGAGCCAAGGAATCAGTGGACATAAGAATTTTGTTTCTAGGTCATACGGTTCAAAAGTTATTAGCATAAACGTTAGTTCAACTTTGGACAGTTGGTGGCGCTAGAGATATTGAGTTAGAGACTTCAAATTTGTTATGGTCAATGATTGGACTGTCCTTAACGAGTGTGCCAACTTTCATCATTTTCCCGCATACGGTTCTATGGCCTGCCATAGACTCCCATGGCGGAAGCGGAAGAAGAATAATAATAAGAACCGGAACAAAAACAATAGGTGCCTCCGCACCTTCGGTGCTTGGCCCCTAATAATAACAAGCAGCCATCACGGGGCCAAGCACAAAGAAGGCATTAAATGTCATGCCTACATGGCTGGCAGCATCAGACCAACGGCAGGAAGCATCTAAAGATATTTCAATATGACTTCAGTCTAAATGGCTGAAAAATCATCATTACGCTCTTTACAATGACACATGCAAAGTTTGGTGTCAATTGGGTAAAGCATTGCTGACATAGAGCATTAAAGACATTTTGACATCAAAGTTCTTAATCTTGGCCGGAGAGAAAACCCTTTGTCTCTGAAATTTAATTTTATAAAATAATAATGTATAATTTTCATCAATGTGAAAAGGACAAATGACATGTTGAGTAATGTTCTGCTGACATCTAGAGGCTGTAGATGACATTTCAAGTTTTATTGTCTTAAGTGATAAACAAAGAAGCTATAAGCAAAAGCACCACTTTGTTTATATCTCCGGACCACTAGATTGCACTGCGCTAAAACTCTGCAGGTAGCCTCAGGTCATGATTGACACGACACACAGAAAGTTTGGTCAGAATACGCTAATGCGTTACGGAGATATAACCTTGCTTTATTTGG
The DNA here is from genome assembly GCA_037043235.1 of Rhodeus uyekii. Classification (NCBI taxonomy): domain Eukaryota; kingdom Metazoa; phylum Chordata; class Actinopteri; order Cypriniformes; family Acheilognathidae; genus Rhodeus; species Rhodeus uyekii. The sequence continues at coordinate 504,918 of JAWRVZ010000307.1, read as the reverse complement.
TGGCCATTTGGTCAATTTCGTTTGCAATTTTATTGAAAACGGTTTGACGGATCAACTTCATTTTAATAACTTTTTGTCAACATAGTCTGAAGATGATGTGATTCAATTTTGGTGAAAATCGGAGAAACGGTCTTGGAGGAGTTCGAAAAAGTAGGTTTTTAAAGAAAAACAACATGGCGGATAGGAAGTTTGGCCGACTATGACAAATTTGGTATCTGTGTACTCGGCTTGACCCAAGGAACATAAAAAGACAATTTGTTTTACCATATGTTAACGTATTCAAAAGTTATTAGCATTTTTGTACATTTGGTTATAACTTTTGACCACAAGGTGGCGCTGCCTCGAAACTTTTTGTATCGTATCAGACCTAGGTGCCGAAGACACAAATCGAGTTTCGTAACGATACGCCAATGCGTTTGTTAAATATAGCAATTTATGACAATATTCAAAATGGCCGACGCTCAAAATGGCGGATATGGGAAAATTTGGTATCGCACGACTCGGCATGATGCACTGAATCTAACGAGACCAGTTTTATGATTTTTGGTCAAAGCGTTCAGAAGTTATGAGCAAATATTTCACTTTTTTATATCTCCAGACCACTAGGAGGCACTGCACCAAAACTCTGCACATAGCCTCAGATCATGACTGACGTAACACACAATAAGTTTGGTCAGAATAGGCTAATCCGTTGCGGAGATAAAGCCTCAATTTCATTTTTGCGACCATTACGTCGGATTCTTTTGCGAGTTATTCGTAAACGGTTTGACATATCAACTTTCTTTGGATAACTTTTTGTCCTCATGGTCTGGAGATGATGTGGTTCAATTTTTGTTGAAATAGGAAAAACGGCCTAGGAGGAGTTCGAAAAAGTAGGTTTTTCATAAAATTCAAAATGGCGGGAAAAATTTCATGACGGAAAATGACGTCATAGGGTGCAATCGAATCGTCTTGAGCCAAGGAATTAGAGGACGAAAGAAGTTTGTTTCTAGGACATACGGTTCAAGAGTTATTTACGTAAACGTGAGTGCAACTTTGGACAGTTGGTGGCGCTAGAGACATTGAGTTAGAGACTTCAAATTTGCTATGGTCAATGATTGGCTTGTCCTCTATCAGTGTGCCAAATTTCATCATTTTCCCGCAAACGGTTCTATGGCCTGCCATAGACTCCAATGGCGGAAGCGGAAGCGGAAGCGGAAGCGGAAGCGGAAGAATAATAATAAGAACCGGAACAAAAACAATAGGTGCCTCCGCACCTTCGGTGCTTGGCCCCTAATAATAAGAACCGGAACGAAAACAATAGGTGCCTCCGCACCTTCGGTGCTTAGCCCCTAATAAATATAGCTGCAAGCAGCAATGACGGGGCCAAGCACAAACAGGGCATTGACGTGGCTGGCAGCATCAGACCAATTGCAGTAATCAACAACTAAATGCATTTTAAAAAGATTTTAGGCTAAATGGTTGAAAAATCATTAATAAAGACACTTTAATTTGATTGAAATGTTTATCGCTTTGGACTAATAGATGGCGCTGTGTCCAAATTGTTATAATTTATTAAAGTGTTATAAAGTGTTAGTATTAAAGAGTTATAAAGTGTTAGTATTATTGTGTTGTAAAGCATTAAAGTCATGTTGTCATCACTACCTCAAATTTGTAATTGCGCTATACGAAAACGGTTTTGTCTATTGACACGAAATCCATAACTTTTTGTCAGCACAGTCTGAAGATGATACGATTCGATTTTGGTGAAGATCGGACAAACGGTCTGGGAGGAGTTAGAAAAAGTAGGTTTTTGAAGAAAACAAAATGGCGGACAGGAAATTTAGGCAAACTATGTCAAATTTGGTATCTGTGTTCTCGGCGTGACCCAAGGAACATAATAAGATCATTTGTTTTAAAATAGCTTAAAGTAATCAAAAGTTATTAGCATTTTTGTAAATTTTGTTATAACTTTTGACCACAAGGTGGCGCTGCCCCGAAACTTTTGGTGTAGATTCAAATCAAGGTCCCAAAGACACATATTGAGTTTCGTAATGATACGCCAATGCATTTGTAAAATATAGCATTTTACGACAAATTTCAAAATGGCCGACACCCAAAATGGCCGATATGAGAAAATTTGGTATCGCATGACTCACCATGATGCCCTGAATCTAAAGAGACCAGTTTTATGATTTTTGAACAAAGTGTTCAGAAGTTATAAGCAAAAAAGTAAATTTTTTATATCTCCTGACCACTAGGGGGCAGTGCGCCAAAACTCTGCAGGTAGCCTCAGATCATGACTACTATGACACACACCAATTTTGGTCTGAATACGCAAATGCGTTGCGGAGATATAGCCTCAAGTTCATTTTTGCGGCAAATTCGTCGAACTCTTTCGCAAGTTTATCAAAAACGGAATGACCAATCAACTTGATTTCCATAACTTTTTGTCTCCATAGTCTGGAGATGATGTGGTTCAATTTTTGTGAGAATCGGACAAACGGCCTAGGAGGAGTTCGACAAAGTAGGTTTTTCATAAAACTCAAAATTGCGGAAAAATTTTCATGACGGAAAATGACGTCATAGGGTGCAATCGAATCGTCTTGAGCCAAGGAATCAGTGTACAAAGGAATTTTGTTTCTAGCCCTTATGGTTCAAGAGTTATTAGAATAAATGTAAGTGTAACTTTGGACAGTTGGTGGCGCTAGAGGGATGGAGTTAGAGACTCCAAAATTGGTGTGGTAAATGAGTGGACTGTCCTTTATGAGTGTGCCAAATTTCATCATTTTCCCACTTACGGTTCTATGGGCTGCCATTGACTTCTGGGTGGAAGAAGAATAATAATAACAAGCAGCAATGACGGGGCCAAGCACAAACAGGGCATTGACGTGGCCGGCAGCATAAGAGCAATTGAAGTAATCAACAACTAAATGCATTTTAATATGATTTTAGGCTAAATGGCTGAAAAATCATTAATACAGACACTGTAATTTGAATGAAAAGTTTATCGCTTTGGACCAATAGTTGGCGCTGTGTCCAAATTGTTAGAATTGGGTCCGAGTAATGTGACAATGAAATCTGCAAAGTTTGGTGTTATTTGGACAAAACATTACTGACTTAAAGCATTAAAGTCATTTTGTCATCACTACCTCAAATTTGTAATTGCGGTATACGAAAACGGTTTTGTCTATCGACACGAAATCCATAACTTTTTGTCAGCACAGTCTGAAGATGATACGATTCGATTTTGGTGAAAATCGGACAAACGGTCTGGGAGGAGTTTGAAAAAGTAGGTTTTTGAATGAAACAACATGGCGGATATGAAATTTAGGCAAACTATGTCAAATTTGGTATCTGTGTTCTCGGTGTGACCCAAGGAACATATTAAGATCATTTGTTTTAAAATAGCTTAATGTAATCAAAAGTTATTAGCATTTTTGGAAATTGTGTTATAACTTTTGACCACAAGGTGGCGCTGCCCCGAAACTTTTGGTGTAGGTTCAAATCAAGGTCCCAAAGACACATACTGAGTTTCGTAATGATACGCCAATGCGTTTGTAAAATATAGCATTTTACGACAAATTTCAAAATGGCCAACGCCCAAAATGGCCGATATAAGAAAATTTGGTATCGGACGACTCAGCATGATGCCCTGAATCTAAAGAGACCAGTTTTATGATTTTTGACCAAAGTGTTCAGAAGTTATAAGCAAAAAAGTCAATTTTTTATATCTCCTGACCACTAGGGGGCAGTGCACCAAAACTCTGCAGGTAGCCTCAGATTATGACTACTATGACACACACCAATTTTGGTCTGAATATGCAAATGCGTTGCGGAGATATAGCCTCAAGTTCATTTTTGCGGCAAATTCGTCGAACTCTTTCGCAAGTTTATCAAAAACGGAATGACCAATCAACTTGATTTCCATAACTTTTTGTCTCCATAGTCTGGAGATGATGTGGTTCAATTTTTGTGAGAATCGGACAAACGGCCTAGGAGGAGTTCGACAAAGTAGGTTTTTCATAAAACTCAAAATTGCGGAAAAATTTTCATGACGGAAAATGACGTCATAGGGTGAATCAGTGGACAAAGGAATTTTGTTTCTAGCCCTTATGGTTCAAGAGTTATTAGCATAAATGTAAGTGTAACTTTGGACAGTTGGTGGCGCTAGAGGGATTGAGGTAGAGACTCCAAAATTGGTGTGGTCAATGATTGGACTGTCCTCTATGTGTGTGCCAAATTTCATCATTTTCCTGCATATGGTTCTATGGGCTGCCATTGACTTCTGGGTGGAAGAAGAAGAAGAAGAAGAATAATAATAAGAACGAGAACGATTACAATAGGTGCCTCCGCACCTTCGGTGCTTGGCCCCTAACAAGCAGCAATGACGGGGCCAAGCACAAACAGGGCATTGACGTGGCCGGCAGCATAAGAGCAATTGAAGTAATCAACAACTAAATGCATTTTAATATGATTTTAGGCTAAATGGCTGAAAAATCATTAATACAGACACTGTAATTTGAATGAAAAGTTTAGCGCTTTGGACCAATAGTTGGCGCTGTGTCCAAATTGTTAGAATTTGGTCCGAGTAATGTGACAATGAAATCTGCAAAGTTTGGTCTTATTTGGACAAAACATTACTGACTTAAAGCATTAAAGTCATTTTGTCATCACTACCTCAAATTTGTAATTGCGGTATACGAAAACGGTTTTGTCTATCGACACGAAATCCATAACTTTTTGTCAACACAGTCTGAAGATGATACGATTCGATTTTGGTGAAAATCGGACAAACGGTCTAGGAGGAGTTTGAAAAAGTAGGTTTTTGAATGAAACAACATGGCGGATATGAAATTTAGGCAAACTATGTCAAATTTGGTATCTGTGTTCTCGGTGTGACCCAAGGAACATATTAAGATCATTTGTTTTAAAATAGCTTAATGTAATCAAAAGTTATTAGCATTTTTGGAAATTGTGTTATAACTTTTGACCACAAGGTGGCGCTGCCCCGAAACTTTTGGTGTAGGTTCAAATCAAGGTCCCAAAGACACATACTGAGTTTCGTAATGATACGCCAATGCGTTTGTAAAATATAGCATTTTACGACAAATTTCAAAATGGCCGACGCCCAAAATGGCCGATATAAGAAAATTTGGTATCGCACGACTCAGCATGATGCCCTGAATCTAAAGAGACCAGTTTTATGATTTTTGACCAAAGTGTTCAGAAGTTATAAGCAAAAAAGTCAATTTTTTATATCTCCTGACCACTAGGGGGCAGTGCGCCAAAACTCTGCAGGTAGCCTCAGATTATGACTACTATGACACACACCAATTTTGGTCTGAATATGCAAATGCGTTGCGGAGATATAGCCTCAAGTTCATTTTTGCGGCAAATTCGTCGAACTCTTTCGCATGTTTATCAAAAACGGTTTGACCAATCAACTTGATTCTCATAACTTTTTGTCTCCATAGTCTGGAGATGATGTGGTTCAATTTTTGTGAGAATCAGACAAACGGCCTAGGAGGAGTTCGACAAAGTAGGTTTTTCATAAAATTCAAAATTGCGGAAAAATTTTCATGACGGAAAATGACGTCATAGGGTGCAATCGAATCGGCTTGAGCCAAGGAATCAGTGGACAAAGGAATTTTGTTTCTAGCCCTTATGGTTCAAAAGTTATTAGCATAAATGTAAGTGTAACTTTGGACAGTTGGTGGCGCTAGAGGGATTGAGGTAGAGACTCCAAAATTGGTGTGGTCAATGATTGGACTGTCCTCTATGTGTGTGCCAAATTTCATCATTTTCCTGCATACGGTTCTATGGGCTGCCATTGACTTCTGGGTGGAAGAAGAATAATAATAAGAACGAGAACGATTACAATAGGTGCCTCCGCACCTTCGGTGCTTGGCCCCTAATGAACTTCAGAGCATCATTGCGACACTGTTCTGCTAAACGATAGTAGATTTTCTTCCATTCTGTTGGACTGGCTTTACTGCGCTCCTGTTTGTATAGTTTCACTTTTTCCTGAAGATTCTTTCTCTGAATCTCCTGAATGCATTTCTCTGTTTCATCAAACATGTCATTGGTGAAGTGCGTCCCTCCATTTTCTTCCATCATCTTCTCTATTTTACTGAGCAGATCTTTGAACTGTGGGAAACTGGGAGAGTTGTTGTCCAGAAAGAAGAATCGATTTCCACAACTGTGTAGGAGTTTTTTAAGATCTTGACTTATGTCAAGAAACTGCTCCTTTGAGCTTCTCCACTGTTTTTTTATTCTCCTCAGTGAATCGACCCACTTTAATCACAATAATAAAAGCGTGTGGTCCAGGGGAAGCGAGCATCACACATTTAATCATTTCTTTTATAACTTCCTCCTCACTGAGTTCAGTGTCAGAAAGTCCAGGAGTGTCGATCACTGAGATCTTCTTACCAAACCTCTCTGTAGTTTCTAAACTGCACTGTTTCGTTTGAGAGATTGAGCTTGTGGAGGATTCAAACATATTTCTGCCAATGATGGTGTTTCCAGTTGCACTTTTTCCAGATCCAGTTTTCCCCAGCAGAACCAGCCTGATCTGGTCTTTCCTCTCAGGAATCACATCAATCTCATCTGGATCTTCTGCTGGAGACTCTCCTGAAACTACAACAGAAACATCAAATCACATCAATGTGCTGTTTAAATTAAAACTCAAGTGGAGCTTATGATCGGTGTTCATTTTAAATGTAATATATTTGTAGATGCCCTTAATTGATGCCTTAATTGATCTGAGCATTACACAATATAAGTGCATTGCATTTAATGAATAACTGGCATGTATTTATGACATTTATTTATAACAGATAATCTTACAGCTGGCATAAGGAAACTTCATGCTGCTCCTTCTTTGTTTCACGATGAATTTCCCTCCGTTCTCCATCATTATGCCTTCGATCTTCTGCAGAAATTCTTGTTTCTGACTGTCTGATTTACTCTTGTTATTGAAACAGTGAAACTTTCCTCCACATTCAGTCACCAGACGCTTGAGATCTGCATGATCTTGTTGTTTTAAATATTCATCAATGGTCTGATCCAGATCCTCCAGTTCGTCTTCACGTGTGAACAGAATCATGATGTATTTCTGAACTTCAGGACCAAATAAACATTTAATGATATTCAGGATCTCTTCTTCATTTTGCACAGGTTTCTCTAAAGGAACGGTGAGCAGAACTGCACTGAGACCTGCTGAACATTGAGAGACCAGCTCATCTTTCATAATCTCCAGCTGCTCTTTACTCAGATCTGGATCCAGTAGATCTGGAGAATCAATCACATGCACCTGCTTCTCTCCGATCTGTGTTTTACCATCTCACACTTCAACTTCATGCTTCTTCTTATGTTTGTGGACTATAAACTTTCTTTCTCCCAGTAAAGTGTTTCCAGATGAACTTTTCCCAGAACCTTTCCTGCCCATCAGAAGAATCCAGATCACTGGATCATCTGAACTGGAGCTGCTCGCTGACATCTCTGAAAGAGACAGAAAATATGGATTATTATTGTAAAAAATTAAGTAAAAAGGATTAAAATGTAGTAGCATTACACAAGGTGAAGACCTATTTTACTGACAACCTATTTCACAGATAAAGTGGCAACCATCAGTTATCTGCACTAATTATCCACAACCTCCACCTAAACACATTTCCCCTCTTCCTTCTGACATTCTCTTTCTTCTGTCCACAAGTCTTTTCCTATTTTTTACTTTCACAGTGCCATGCCATCGGTCCATGCACATTTATCTGATCCCCATGATGTCATCGATCTGTAGGGATTTACAGTTAAGACCTGAGGACCAGATATGTTGAATGAAGAGCAGGAGTCAGAAGTGCAGTCAATAGAAGACATTTTAGTGAAGTTTAGTTTGCAGTTTCATCAGCAGAAGCTTCAGGTCTCACAAGGAGTTCGTAGGCCGCCCCACATACAATAACATTGTTACAGCAATTATAACAGAGACTACTAACTACATCATTGATGACGGTTAAATGATTCTGATTGGCTAAGAAAGAAAGTAGTCATTTTCCACACAAGAGCAGACAGTCTAAGGCCCGAGTAAATCAGATTCAATTTTTTTTTGTAAATCTGTAGATTGTAGTAATGACTTTGTTCTGTATATCCCTTTGTGATTAGTAACGATGTAATTTAACTTGTGTAACCTGTGTTCATTCCCCAATCAACTCAGCTCTCCTTGCTGCACTAAAGTGTTAAAGGGACAGGAAAGCAAATCATGCAACTTACATTGTGAATACATAGGGAATTAACCTGAGTTGTGTTTGAAACACTAGGACAGGTTTGAGGTCTACCCTGCTGTATTTTGCCAGCTAGTTACTGAGTGCGCAACATCTTGAGCGACATCAACCCAAAAGCTCATTCTGCAAAAAGTTCTTCCTCTCTTGTGGAATGAGCTGAGGATACGGGCTGGGCACCAAACCAGGGCATACGATCTTTCATGAAAAATTATTCTTATGGCCACATTTAAAGAGACAATCAAATGTGGACTTCAATACACAAAACCAGAAGGACAAGACAGAACATAAGTTCACCAGGGGAGGGCGAGGAGAATAAAGCTGTCCAAGGGGGGAGGAATAAAATGTCTCCGAAACACATCTGAGAATTTAAAAGTGTTTTGCCCCCAAAGAAAATGATTAACGTTTAACTTTAATTCTCCAGGTTCATGTTTGCCGGCACATTTTAATCAATACACTGTACATCAAAGTTGCTCTTTTAATAGCAGTCTCTTAACAGTGGCGAGTTTGTGTGCCCTTGACTCTTGATTATAAATCTATTTTACATGAATACTATAGAAGCTGATGATTTCGTAATCTTCCCTAGCTTAAACAGCTGTTATGTGAATCTCTCCCACTACCAAAAAAAGTTACAGCTTGTGTTTCAGCAGCTTTTATTTAGAGTAAACAGAACAGAGAACATTTTCTAAATGTCAAACCCAAACCAAAATGAGCTGCCAAGAGTCAAAGTTCACATCTGTCTAATCTAAATCTGTCTGACCCTAATGCACAGAAAACAGACGGTCTCTTACCAGGAGCTGCGTAGACTGGTAGTTGAGAGCAGAAAGACCACGAGACAATCAACACAATGAGACAAAAGTTTGTTCAATAATCTTTATTCACTCGGTCAGTAATAATCTCCCACGGATCGTTCCAGTAACAGTCACATGAACAGATGGATAAAGCCTGTGTGATAGTGGGAGAAAGTGAAGCGAATCAGCACAGAACCGCATTCACACTGACATCAGTTTGATTCAGAATCATCATTAAAGAGTTTCTCTGGCAGTGCAGCTCTGATCTCAGGCCATCAACGCTCGCCCGTCTCCTCTCACACACAGACAATGAGTCAAATATACAAATCTTTAATGCATAACAGCTCCTAAAGAAAGCACACATTAATCACCAACAATTCTCTTATTAGACTATAAAGTATCCCAGCGTAAAGCATTTATATTCAATCTAAACAAATTTCATATTGGTGGAAACTTCAACAATTTCTGACTTCATTTCATCAAAACTTAAATAATCGCAAGAATATTCCACTGCGGTGTCCAAAATACCTTCATCGGAACGCAAACCCATTCTGACCACACCCACTCACTAAACTCCACCCACTCAGGCTGTCTTGTGATGATGACCACACCCACTTAGGCTACTCATGCAAAGACTCCGCCCACATAGACCCCTCCCATTGATGACTCCACCCACTATACCTGACCTCAATCTGGTTACTCCTCCCACTCTAATCCAGAACACCAGACTCCACCCACTCAGGCTCTCTTGTGATGATGACCACACCCACTTAGCCTAACCATGAAAAGACTCCATCTACATAGACCACGCCCACTGATGACTCCACCCACTACACATGATCTTACCCAATTAGATCACTCCTCCCACTCTAATTCAACCCACCAGACTCCACCCACTCAGGTTACAATGTAATATGACCACGCCCACTTAGACTACCCATGCCCAAATAGACCTCTCAACCACTCTTCTCTTTCAATTTATGGCCCCACCCAATTAGATCACTCCTCCCACTCTAACCCCGCCCACCTGACCCCTCCCACTCCCTTAGCCCCTCCCCCTTAAACCCAGTACAGAACTACAGCACTAACACACACACATCACCAGCAGTGAATCTAAGGAAGAGCCTCTGTAACCTCGTCCCAAATCAAATAGAGTTAAAACAGAAGTGATTCAAGTGTTCAGAATCAGAGCCTCGTTCTGAAACCTGTAAACGTCGACGCCCGTGAGAGATCCAGCACAGGCTCCCTGAATGAGTGTAAACACCTCTCATCTGAGGATGGTCTCTATAACTCTGAGCGAGAGCGAGAGATCCGCGGGCCTTTCCGGATCTCTTTCCTCTTCTCCTCCTTCCTCCTCCTCTTCTCTTCCTCCCGGAGGATCTTCTGGAAGGCCTCGGCCGTGTGCAGCACCTGAAACAGGGAAACCATCTCAACTCGAGCAATCAAAGAGAAATCAAAGCAAAAACCTGAGGATAATTATAATTAAAGATGTACTGATTAATAATTTAAAAGCAGAATGAGAAACATGCAACTAAATAGTGTAATATTTTAAAATCAATGAATAAAATGCATTAAATTTTTAGATTAGTTAGATTTTGTAAGCAATTAAATTTAAAGTTCAAAGTTTAAAAACTTAAAGTTAGTAAGATGCGAGTAAATTGAGAATAAAAAGTTTTTAAAGTTTTTTCTTTAAATGTTTTTATTAATTTAAAATTATAAATTTTTGAGTAAATTGAAATTAATAAATGTTTCTGATTAGCTGGATAGATTTTGTTCTTAATTTAAATTGAGCAAGTTCAGACTTTACTCGTTTTCAAACATTTAAATAAAATGAGAAATACACTTTTAGAATTTATTTTAATGAAATTTGTTGAAATTGTGCACAATTTGAGCCATAAAGACAGTATAAATTGTCATTTTTAAAAGGGATTTGAACTGGTTCGATTTTATTATTATGAGGATGTTTTCAAATATTGTGTGTAAACTTTAGACATTTAAACATTAAAATGGTTAGATTTAGATGATTTAATATAAGTTTAGACTGTAAATGTTTTCATATATTTGAGTAAAATGAGAGATAAGTATAAGGTGACTGACACACATTGAGTAAAGCACAGATTTTATGATCAGCACATGAGAATCACATCAACACTGTATTAATATCTGATTATAATAACACATGGCATCATGTGCGCGAGACTCACATCGTCTCGTTCGGTGCGATACGGGTTGACGAAGTCTGCTGATTTCTCCGTGATGCCCAGTTCCTGTGACATCTGAAGCAAACACACACAGTTAGAGCAGATGAGCGGCGCTGCGGGGAATAACTCCCATGATGCCGTGCGGTCTGACCAGCGTGAGCACGTGCTGATGAGCTCCTCCGCTGAACACGCCCGTCTGGTTGCAGAAGCGCAGGCCCCAGCGCAGCAGCCGACTCCAGTCCACGTTACGATCGTAGTAATGATGCACGATCCGGGGGAAACGCAGAGCCACGTCACCGAAGAACGCCGTGTTCTCCACCACGTGAGAGTACGCTAAACACACACACACCAGGACAATATCACATCAGTGTAAAACAGCTGTTTTCTATGTGAATATATAGTAAAGTGTCATTTATTGCTGTGATTAAAGCTGAATTTATTAGATGATAAATACAGTAAAACAGTGTAATATTATATCAGTGTAAAACAGCTGTTTTCTATGTGAATATATAGTAAAGTGTCATTTATTGCTGTGATTAAAGCTGAATTTATTAGATGATAAATACAGTAAAACAGTGTAATATTATATCAGTGTAAAACAGCTGTTTTCTATGTGAATATATAGTAAAGTGTCATTTATTCCTGTGATTAAAGCTGAATTTATTAGATGATACATACAGTAAAACAGTGTAATATTATATCAGTGTAAAACAGCTGTTTTCTATGTGAATATATAGTAAAGTGTCATTTATTGCTGTGATTAAAGCTGAATTTATTAGATGATAAATACAGTAAAACAGTGTAATATTATATCAGTGTAAAACAGCTGTTTTCTATGTGAATATATAGTAAAGTGTCATTTATTGCTGTGATTAAAGCTGAATTTATTAGATGATAAATACAGTAAAACAGTGTAATATTATATCAGTGTAAAACAGCTGTTTTCTATGGGGATATATAGTAAAGTGTCATTTATTCCTGTGATTAAAGCTGAATTTATTAGATGATAAATACAGTAAAACAGTGTAATATTATATCAGTGTAAAACAGCTGTTTTCTATGTGAATATATAGTAAAGTGTCATTTATTCCTGTGATTAAAGCTGAATTTATTAGATGATAAATACAGTAAAACAGTGTAATATTATATCAGTGTAAAACAGCTGTTTTCTATGTGAATATATAGTAAAGTGTCATTTATTCCTGTGATTAAAGCTGAATTTATTAGACGATAAATACAGTAAAACAGTGTAATATTATATCAGTGTAAAACAGCTGTTTTCTATGTGAATATATAGTAAAGTGTCATTTATTCCTGTGATTAAAGCTGAATTTATTAGATGATAAATACAGTAAAACAGTGTAATATTATATCAGTGTAAAACAGCTGTTTTCTATGTGAATATATAGTAAAGTGGCATTTATTCCTGTGATTAAAGCTGAATTTATTAGACGATAAATACAGTAAAACAGTGTAATATTATATCAGTGTAAAACAGCTGTTTTCTATGTGAATATATAGTAAAGTGTCATTTATTCCTGTGATTAAAGCTGAATTTATTAGATGATAAATACAGTAAAACAGTGTAATATTATATCAGTGTAAAACAGCTGTTTTCTATGTGAATATATAGTAAAGTGTCATTTATTCCTGTGATTAAAGCTGAATTTATTAGATGATAAATACAGTAAAACAGTGTAATATTATATCAGTGTTAAACAGCTGTTTTCTATGTGAATATATAGTAAAGTGTCATTTATTCCTGTGATTAAAGCTGAATTTATTAGATGATAAATACAGTAAAACAGTGTAATATTATATCAGTTTAAAACAGCTGTTTTCTATGTGAATATATAGTAAAGTGTCATTTATTCCTGTGATTAAAGCTGAATTTATTAATGATAAATACAGTAAAACAGTGTAATATTATATCAGTGTAAAACAGCTGTTTTCTATGTGAATATATAGTAAAGTGTCATTTATTCCTGAGATTAAAGCTGAATTTATTAGATGATAAATACAGTAAAACAGTGTAATATTATATCAGTGTAAAACAGCTGTTTTCTATGTGAATATATAGTAAAGTGTCATTTATTCCTGTGATTAAAGCTGAATTTATTAGATGATAAATACAGTAAAACAGTGTAATATTATATCAGTGTAAAACAGCTGTTTTCTATGTGAATATATAGTAAAGTGTCATTTATTCCTGTGATTAAAGCTGAATTTATTAGATGATTAATACAGTAAAACAGTGTAATATTATATCAGTGTAAAACAGCTGTTTTCTATGTGAATATATAGTAAAATGTAACTTTATATTTCACTGTGTTTTTGATCAGATAAACAGAAGAGACTCTTTCATTTGAAAAAAAAAATTTTTTTAATTTTTAATGAAAGAGTCTCTTCTGAGCTTTCCTGTAGCTCAGTCAGTAGAGCGTTGGCATTAACAACGCCAAGGTCATGGGTTTGAACCCAGGGAAAGCAAGAACTGATTCAATGCGTTTCTTGAATGCAATGTAAGTCGCTTTGGATAAAAGCGTCTGCCAAATGCATAAATGTAAATGTAAATGTTTATCTGATCAAAACCACAGTGAAACATATGATAAATGAAACTGTGATGAATATAATACAATGTAATGTCTTTGATTACATTCTTTGACTGACATGCAGTAATTTTGCTATAGGAATAAATATGACTTTTTTTGTGTGTTTTCACACACCAGACGACCGAAATAAAGGAAACGTGCTGAAGGTACGAGTCTCTCACCTTCTTTGATTTTGTCGTCGAGTGGAAACGGATCGTCTGGCTGCATGTTAGCAGCGATGAGAACGGCTCTGGAGTCCTCCAGCACCTGCACACACACACACACTTCAGACGGATGCAGGCACACTCAGACAGTCTTCATCACACGGGTTTCACTCAGACCTTGAACAGGCCCTTCAGCATGATGTCAATGATCTTGTACTGCTGGTTGACATCGTTCAGCTCCACCAGGTTCTTCAGAGCGTTGAGCTGATCTTTCCTCTTGGTCTCGAACAGACGCTTATCTGAGAGACGTTCAGGACAACAAACCACATAGACACACAAACACACTCACTCTCACACTCTCACTCTTGCTTGAATGAATGAGGCATTTATTTATGTAACACTTTCATATGTTCTGCTGTTCACCCAAAGCGCTGTACAATCATATCAGAGTCTCTCCTCAACCACCAGCACTGCAGCATCACCACTTGGCACCAGTGCTCTCACCACACACACTCACCCTGTCTCACTCTGACACACCCTGTCTCACTCTCACTCTCTCTCACACACAATCACCCTGTCTCACTCTCACACACTCACTCTCGCTGTCACACACACACACACACTCACTCTCCCTATCTCACACAGACACACACTCTGCCTGCTTCACTCTGACTCCCCCTGTCTCACACACTCACTGTCCCAGTCTCACTCTCTCTCTCTCACACACACACACACACTCTGCCTGTCTCACTCTCACACACACACACGCACTCCGCCTGTCTCTCTCTCACACACACACACACACACACGCACACTCACTCCGCCTGTCTCTCTCACACACACACACACGCACACTCACTCCGCCTGTCTCACTCTCACACACGCACTCTCCCCGTCTCACTCTCACTCCCTGTCTCACTCTCACACACACTCACTCTCCCTGTCTCACTCTCACACACACTCACTCTCCCTGTCTCACTCTCACTCTCCCTGTCTCACTCTCACACACACTCACTCTCCCTGTCTCACTCTCACACACACTCACTCTCCCTGTCTCACTCTCCCTGTCTCACTCTCACACACACTCACTCTCCCTGTCTCACTCTCCCTGTCTCACTCTCACACACACTCACTCTCCCTGTCTCACTCTCACACTCTCCCTGTCTCACTCTCACTCTCCCTGTCTCACTCTCACACACACACTCTCCCTGTCTCACTCTCACACACACACTCTCCCTGTCTCACTCTCACACACACACTCTCCCTGTCTCACTCTCACACACACACTCTCCCTGTCTCACTCTCACACACACACTCTCCCTGTCTCACTCTCACACACACACTCTCCCTGTCTCACTCTCACACACACACTCTCCCTGTCTCACTCTCACACACACACTCTCCCTGTCTCACTCTCACACACACACTCTCCCTGTCTCACTCTCACACTCTCCCTGTCTCACACACACACTCTCCCTGTCTCACTCTCACACACACTCACTCAGCCTGTTTCACTCTCTCACACTCACTCCCCCTGTCTCACTCTCACACACTCACTCTCCCTGTCTCACTCTCACACACTCACTCTCCCTGTCTCACTCTCACACACTCACTCACGTGTGTCTGAGGAGGATACAGATCTCCAGGTTGGAGTCGTGTCTGTGTCTCTGTGTGTCCGAGTCGGAGCCGAGAGCCGCTGGAGCCGCCAGGAGCAGCATAGCACAAACACTCAACATGACCACTAGAGGGAGACACACACGAACACACCTGAATAATACTATTTATACAACACTAAATAAAATACACAGAGAAGTGCTGTAAAAATGGAAGCTTGTTTCTGACATTAAAAAAAGGTAATCACAATTTCAGTCAAACTATTAGGACATTTTTCTTACAATTCCAAGTTTAAAAGAAGAACAAGTCAGAATTGAGAAATATAAGGTTGCGATTACTTAATATATTTGTTTTATTCTGCACCTTTTTAACTAATCCTCACAATGTACATCAAGTTATTGAGATATAAACTTGCAAATTTTGAGAAAAAGTCAGAACCTTGAGAAACTCAGAATTGCAAAAAAAAATTAAGAAATAATAAAGAAAAATAATTTGAATTGCAAAAGAAAAATCAGCAGAAACAAGCTTTCATACTGTGCAGTTACAAGATGAGAAAATATCACAGAACTAAAATAAGAAAAATGTCATTAATAATTAAAAATGAATAAAACCTCACAAATGCATCGGCTCAAAACATACAGGGTCATTATAAATAGTCTGAATTACACAAATCTTCAGAATGACTCAACGTTTGAATCTTCCAATAAATAATATATGATTCTGAATAGCTAAATATTATATGAGATCTGAACAAACTGAGATGCTGACGCTCCAGTCCCTGTTCACCTGAAACACTCAAACATGTGTTTCTGTGAAGCTCGTCTGAGATTGAATAAGTGAGAGCAGCTAATGATCCTCAGCCGGCAGGAGGAACATGAGGTTTCCTCAAACACCAACATCACCTGAGAAACCTGTTTCTGTCCCTATACTGAGTGAGAGAGAGAGAGAGTGTGTGTGTGTGTGTGTGTGTGTGTGTGTGTGTGTGTGTGTGTGTGTGTGTGTGTGTGTGTGTGTGTGAGAGAGAGAGAGAGAGAGAGAGTATAAGTGTGTGTGTGTGTGTATGAGAGTTAGTGCGTGTGAGTGTATGGGAGAGCGAGAGAGAGAGAGTGTGTGTGAATGAATGAATGAATGAATGAATGAATGAATGAATGAATGAATGAATGAATGAATGAATGAATGAATGAATGAATGAATGAATGAGTGTGTGTTCCTCCAGCTTCAGGCCCATTGACACTATAAAGCCAGAGGATCTGAGTTGAATATTGCATGCATTTGCTCAGGGGCTTCAGATGATCCACTTCCTGTCCTGAGACGCAGAGCTCAAACATCATCATCATCACTGTCTGCAGCACATAAGCATTAATAACAATAATGCCTCTAAACTCCAGCTGTTGATCTTGTGTCTCTCCTCTCTCCCGCTGATCCACAGCTGTGACAGATGCGAGAGTCGCTCACCTTCAACGCGAGGCGCGCGATCATTAGTGTGGCTCGAGCGATGCGTGCGGCGCGTCCTCCAGTGCAGCGCTGATGCCACGCGATTTCCGCACGGAGCGACGCAACGCGCTGGCGTCACCCGCGCGTCATGACGCTTGATCAGGGGAAGAGACTTTAACTCTCTCAACACCAACAGCTGTCGATCAATACAGCGATACTCATCTCACACACACACACACACTCTCTCTCTCTCTCTCTCTCTCTCTCTCACTCACTCACAGACACATAAAATAAGATAATATATACATTTATTCTTCACACAATGGGGAAATTTCTCTGTTACAGCAGGAATTATATATAAAAATTTATATAAAAGAGTAGTGATAATACTAAAAACAGATTGCACATAGGTAATATTGCACATTTCCAAAATTGTTATTGCACGTTTAAAAATAATTGAATCATCTGACCAACTGAGTGTTTATTTCTGACACACTGTGATAAAGATGAAGAAGTGATCAGAAATATCTCCGTTGTGAAACTTTACCCAAAGCTCTGGTGTGAAACTCTTTAATAAAGCTCTGGAACAGAAAGTGAGCCGAACTGTTGAGTGGCTTTATCAAGGTTTATTAATTTACATTTTATACATTTATCAGACAGATGATACATACTTTTATCCAAAGCGACTTACAAGAAACACATTGATATTCTAGTCAGTTCTTGCCTTCCCTGGGAATCAAACCCATGACCTTGGCATTGCAAGTGCCACACTCTACTGTTTGCACCATAGTAAAGCAACTGAATATGAATGTGAGCAATATGAATACAATATTATTTCTAACCAAGATGCCTTGATTCAAGGGGCAGAGAGTTCTTGGAGTGAATAGACTTTCAGGAAATAGAGCTGGGTGATAGGTTGAAGTGAGTTTCTTGGACGATGGCAGGAGAGGAGTGTGGGAAGTCTCGGCTGGGGATCTTAGGATTCAGAGGAGTCAAGGAGAGTAGTTCTGTGAACACTGTAGGTCAAACAGTGAACTGTGGTGAGGTGTGTATTCATGTAAGGCAGTGATGGGAATGGTCATGAGGGACAGGTGTGCATGATCAGTATGCGGGGGAAGGTGATTGTGGGTGTGTAGAGGTGACAGAGCCTGGTGTATTCATGACAATGGGTTATTTTCATCAAAAACCTTAGCCTTAGACACTTATGAAATACTTATAATTATACTTCATTAAACCATAGTAACATCTGACTAAAAGAACTAAAAACACAGACGCAGCGGAAATTAGCAGCGACTTTGTAAAAAAATTATGTTTGTGTCATTCTCAAAACTTCTGGCCACGGCTGGCCATCGAGGATTGATGTACTTTTGTTGCAATTTTAGTTTACAGTTCCCTTTAGTTTTGTTTTTCTCTCTGTTGCTGTCAAGATGTTATTGGCTCACAGTTCCTGCCTGGATTGATTCCGATTTCAGCTTCTCAATCTCCAGCCCCTCACTCTTCACCCTCCACCAATATCCCAGCCTGATGCATCACCCTGCCCCTACAAGAGCTGCAATCTCTTTAGTCCTCGAAACCTCTTGTTTCCCGAAGGCTGCCTAAAATTGAGCTGCCAGTGCCCTTCCTGCATTTAATTATTCATTTATGTTCTTCCAGGCCTTGGTCATGCTGTCCTCGATGTGCTGAGGGAAATGATAAATAACTATACCTTTGTCTACCTTGATGACATTCTCAGCTTTCCCCTTTCTCCACAGGTATGCACTCAGCATGTTCGGCATGTCTTTCATTGGATCCGAAGTTGGGGTAGGCAGTGTCCTGAACCTTCTTCTCCCATCGATTAAACCCAGCTGAACGTAATTACAACATAGGTCCCATCATACAGGCACACGGTTTCCCTTATCACTGCCATGCCGATGACACTTAGCTATACCTTTCATTTCAACCAGATGATCCCACAGTAGGTGAAGAAATCACAAGCTGTCTGACAGACATCTCGGCAAGGATGAAAGAGCATCACCTTCAGCTCAACCTGGCAAAGACAGGGCTCTATAGTCTTCCCTGCCAATCCAACTCTACAACACGACTACAGATCGGCTCTTCAACGATTACCCCATCAAGGTACGCCAGAAATCTTGGAGTAATCTTTGAGGACCAATTAATTTTCAAAGATTACATCACAAAGACGGCCCGATCATGCAGGTTTGCACATCACAACATCTGGAGGATCAGGCTTGATTATTGCAATGCTCTTTTGGCTGGACTTCCTTCAATTGCAATCAAACCCCTGCATCTGATCCGGAAGCTGAAGCTTGTTTGGTCTTCAATGAACCCAAAAGGTCCACATCACAACTCTCTTTATCTTTGTACTGGCTCCCACTTGCTGCTCATATCAAATTCAAAGCATTGACACTTATTTACAGATCAAACACCTCCTACTTCCACTCGCTACTACAAATCTACACACCTACCAGAAACCTTTGATCGATCAATGAGTGACGACTCGTGTTTCATCACAGAGAGGCACAAAATCACTCTCAAGAACGTTTTCGTTCTTTTCATCTTTCCTTGCTGGTGGAATGATCTCCCTGCCCTCATCCAGAATCCCTGCCAATATTGAAAAAACAGCTGAAAACCAATCTCTTCCATGACCACCTAACATAAAACACACCACCTCAACCACATTTATATAAACAACTTCCTCTCAGTTCCTCTATTCTCCAGGCTTGTACTACTTGTATATGTAATTCTCAAAACTTTGCATTGTGACTCTTTTTCTCTCTCTCAACGCTCCACACCATCCCCTCATTATCCACCAGCAATCCCTCTGGAACAGAAGTTGTTGTCGGCTCATGCACCTGGTCAAACTTGTATAGCTCGAGCTCCAGGACGATACTGGGCTCTGGCTTCAGCTCTTTCAATGTGGTGGACTCAAGCTTGACATCTGTTAGGACGTTGGCAGCGGTGTGTATGACTGAGTTATGATTCTCCCGCATCTCGCAAACGGTATAGGATGATCCACAGTGGAAAAAGACCCAGTCCATGTCTTCTTGGAAGCTCCTTGAGGTTCGTCTCAAACAGAGCATGACATCATTGACATGTACCAGATGGACAAGGTCTAAAAATTCCTCTTTGCGTCTGATGTGAGAAAATGTTTTAAACAAACCTCTCAGGAAAGAGACATTAAACACAATCACAGAGGTTTTATTAAGAAAATTAGCAATCATTTAAAATTAAAAATGCAAGAAAGAACAGATCATAAATCAGCTGCATCACACAGAACAGACAGAGGTTTTTACACACAGACTGAATCTGTCCAATACTGTATTTCAGATTATATTTAAAGCAGTTTATACACCAACCATAAGAAAAAGACATTGAACTCTGAAGGCAAATAACCATAAAATCCATGAGTATGAATATAAACTTGGCCTGTTATTTGTAACAACATATACATATTTTTTAATCTAAACTTGGTTTCACTATTTTTTCAGGATTGTCTGAGTTTTCTTCTCAATTTTCTATAAAGAACAAATCCTCTATAAGTTTCTGTGATGTTAGATATTGTTGCAGATTCACTCAAACTCTGCAGTATTTATTGTAATATTGCCGGCATCTCTATTTCCTCTGGCTGCTGCGAGTTCTTCCTCCCTGCAAAATAAAAGCATCCACTGAACTCTCAGATGTGTTTTATCATGATTGCAGATTGTTCCAGATCAGATGAGTGTGAATCATCAGATTGTGTGCGGCTCAAAACTCACCAGCTCTTCTTGCACAGATGATCTGAAGAAGAATCACAGTAGGAGCAGCAAACACTGCAATCTCAACAATAATCACAATCACTGCAGGAAACAGAGAGGAAGAAGAGAAACTGTGAAGGACTGAAGTCAAGGCTATTAAACTATGAGCAGTTATTGATGAAGCTTGTACAGACTGACTGATAGTTTGAATGTTATAAAGCTGTCAGTATAAATGAAGGGGTCGTACCTCTGAATAATGATCCAGCAGTTGCACTGACTTCAGTTTCTGCAAAACATCACAAAACTTGAGCTTCACATCAAAGAAATGAGGAATATGTGCTGTATTTATGACGCGGTATTTCAACACTTGATCATCAATACAAAGATTCACTCCATCTCTTAATGTCTTCACAGAGGAATCAATTATATCTATATTGAGTGATTTTAGAAGAAAACAGCATCTGAGAGTCACTGTGAATCAGTGATGTGAGAAAGACAGTGATGATGTACCTGTAGTTTCTGCTGTGTTTCTAGTTGAGTTTGTGATGTGGACTGGAATCACTGCTGTCGTTGAATCATCTTCAGCTGAAAGGATGAATGTTAGTTCAGATCAATCATAATATGAACATCATATTTTACTGAGTTACACACAATAAAACTCCAGCATTATCTATCATTATATAGAGCGCATCTAACTGAGAGTCTCTAACAATGATTGATGAGTGTTTTCTCACCTGAATATCTGACAGTGTATGTGACTGAGGTCTTGAATTGATTTCTGAGAGTAAGCTGACATCTCCACTCTCTGTTGTCATCTTCATTCAGGAGTGTTGTAGTCAGAGTGATGATACAGTGATCTGGAGATGATATCTGATATCTGGAGTCTGTCTTCAGATCAACACCAGTCTGATTCACCCACAACAGACCAATTCCCTCATAACGGATCCAATAATCACAGGAGAATCCAGAATATGAATACAACTGACAGTTGCTGACAGAGTCACAGAGCGACCGGGACTGATCTCAGTCTGTGATGATGAAGATGATGATGATGATGATGGAGAGACTGAAACTGAACACAAAACACAGACTCTTCAATCATCATCTGAATTTAAACAAAAAATTTCCCATTTTTAAATTGATCACATAATTGTCAAATTACCATGAAGAACATGCAGAGAAACACGTGCATCAGTTCCTTGTGTGTCATTCACATATCATAAGCATCATTTCCATATTGTATTTCATTCTCATACTGTCTGCAGGTGTAAAATCCATAATCTTGTATTGTGATGTTCTTGATGTTCAGAGAGCAGTCAGACTCCAGACTCAGTCTCTCATGTGTCTCTGTGTTTTTCCTCTTTTTCCCTCCAGTAATCAGTTCAGCTGTCACTGATTGTCTGTTATAGGTCCATGTAGTTGATCTGCAGTCAGGAAGAGCATTATTACAGGGCAGACGGACATTTTCTCCAAAACTGATGAACACAACACTCTCATCCTCTCCACTGGAACCTGAAACACAGAATATTTGAGTGATCATTATTATTAATAAATGAAAACATAAAACAGCCTAATCATAACAGTCTTTTTCCTCAATTAATTCAATCAACAGACTCCAGAATAAACTCTTTCTTTCTCAGATCTGATGAAATCACTCACACATTCTTAATATGAGTCATTAAAGGTCATTAAAATCTTTAAAATTCATGGAAATTTCTCACACACTCTTAATATGAAGATAATGTTAAATCCAGCTAGATGAGATTTATAGAGACATGATGACAGTGTATAATGGAGAAGTGTTGTTTATCAGGAGGAACAGATTCAGACATTCTTCAGTGTTTAAATGCATATTATAAAACACACTGGATCAACACACAGTTTTTAGGCTACAGGTTTGAACACGAGAACAATAATGTTTCACTTCTGTCTTTAGCAGTTTCCTGCATGCCGTGAAAATATAAACTAAAAGTTGATTTATAGACCTGTAAAAGTCATTAAAATCTCTAAAATTCATGGAAATATCTATAGTTAATATAATTTTTACTTATCGGATTTAAAAAAATGTTACTTGATTCTTCATTTCTTTTTAAATAAATAATTTATTCAGTTTTTAAGAGATTTCTGCCTGATAAACAGCATGACATGAGTTGAAGCAAGTATTTCATGTTTAAACTCTTCATAAACACTTGCCAGAATCTGTTTTTTATATATATATATATATATATATTTTTTTTTTCACATCATAAAGATGTTGTATAATATCTTATAGATGATAAGCAGATGTGTTTACCTGTGAGAAGAGAAGAGAGAATGATCAGTCCCAGCAGACACAGATCACACTTATCAGCCATTTTCTGTTTCTGTCCGTCTTTCTCTTCATTATATAGTTACAGCTCTTCCTTTAATCATCATCAGCTCTTCCTGTGGTTGTGAACTTCCTCTGAACTCAGTGACTGAGTGTTTATTTCTGACACTATGATGCAGATGAAGAAGTGATCAGAAATATCTTTGTTGTGAAACTAATTTTCTTTGGAAAGAAGGAAGAACTCGCAGCAACCAGAGGAAATGAAGATGGCAACGATGTTACAATGAAATACTCCAGAGTTTTGAGCAAATGTTGAGTGGATATTTTTGAAGTCGAGGTCTCTGCACTGGCAACTGACCCGGTTGGTCATTCTGTTAGATAAGGAGAGATCGAGTGCGATGCGGAGAAGAACGGGAAGAAGCAGCAGGACTCAATGCAACTCACTTTATTCAAAAGACAAGAGACTAGGAAAACAAACCAGCACTCTTGTGCAAAACCCCAGGAGACATGGAACAAGGAACACATCATCCAACAATATCAAAGTCAGAACATCAACAACTGACAAAGACACAAGAACACAGGAGGGTTTGCAACAAGAGATGGGGAACACCTGACGAGACTAACGAGGAAAGTAATTGACACGCCAGGTGCAGGAAGAGCACAGAAGCTAAGCTCTTCATTATATAGTTACGGCTCTTCCTTCAAACATCATCAGCTCATCCTGTGGTTGTGAACTTCCTCTGATCTCACCGAGTGTTTATTTCTGACAATATGATGCAGATGAAGAAGTGATCAGAAATATCTCTGGTGGGAAACTTGTCTTTGAGAAGCAGGGAGGAAGAACTCACAGCAGCAGAGGAAACAGAGATGCTGTCATGAGTGAGTGTGGGATGAAGATGAAGATGATGATGACAGACTCATTTAACTTTTATTCACACAATATTGTATCAGTGCATGAACATGTATCAGTTCCACACAAGTCGAACATATTTTTTGCAATCAATCGAGTGTTTCGAACACACACACACACACACACACACACAAACTCACACACACACAAACTCACACACAAACTCACACCAGATGAGAAAACGTTCATTTTCAAGTCATTATAAATATTAACCAATACACATTTTTTGTTACAACACAAATTATGAAATGAGCAACTAATTATAACTAATCATTCATTGCTGAACTACAACACAAACAACTGCATTACTTTCTCCTTATGAAACAGGAAGTTCCCATTAAAGCTCAAGTGTCTATATGTCACTCACAGCACAGAATACAGTGATCCCTCATTTACCACGGTTAATGTGGACCGGAACCCCCCACGATGTGAAAATCCGTGAAGTAGGATTTGCCCCCCTAGGAATTTCAGAATCAGAATCAGAATCAGAAAGAACCAAGTGTGCTTGTCACACACAAGGAATTTGTCTTAGTGCTGAAGCTTCCAGTGCACATATACAACACAACATGAACAAACAAACAAAAACAATCACTGAAGAGCTCAAACACTGAGGCGCCATTTGCGGCGCCAAGAAATGAGTGCAGTTTAGCAAGCATACATAGCAGCAGACACAACAAAACAAACATAACATACAAACATGATGCAGTTTAACATACACAGGTCACGAGGTCACGTGTAGGGATTTTTTTTCAGTGGAGTTTGGGGGGGGAGATAGATAAGAACAGATAGGGCAGGACATGCAGACGGATGAGAGGGAGAGAGTATAGTCACAACATTAGATGTTTTGAGCTCAGTTCTGTGGCTTTGTCCCTGAAGGAAGATAAGGAAAGACCAGGCTGTCATCATGCTGGCTTCCCAACGAGAAATAGGGGCAGAAATAATAATCCATTTGGTGATCTACGGTAATTTGACCAGATCATAATCAGTCAGTTCAAGTTCAGTTCTGGTCCTCAGCACCGTGTCTGGCCTCATGGCCAGACCGGATACCATCCGTGAAAGTTCACCGATCTGACTCGCTGTCCGGACTGCGTTGTTATGGTTCAGTTCGCATAGATTACGATTCAGTTCCTCAATCTGTATCACTCGCTGATCTAATTCCTTCAGATGGTCAGACACGGCCTCGAGGCAATTCTTCATTTCCACAGACAGGGGCTCGGTGAATTTACTAGCAGCTGTCTTACCAATCTTTCGATAAGTCAGGATAATCCCAAAGCCAAAGAATAGGAACCCCGCTATAAGTAATCCAATCCAGTTAATCAATTCCATTTCAACATTTTTAGGAGTCCAGCAAGCAGCGGGTCAGAGAAAAAAAACAAAAAACAGACAGAATACTAGCGCACGGGCAAAGCAGATCAGGTCAGAGCGGAGCTAAGGAAAAACACGTCTGCACTCTAGAGAGTCAGGAAGAGGATATATAGGATTTCCGTATATACAGTATAGACCAGGAGTGGGCAAACTATTTTTCTCGCGGGCCACATTGGTTTCTTAAAATTGACAGAGGGGCCGGTTGAGTGCGGTTCACAATTGTTGACCTTGGGTGTAGAGGGGTTTGCGACACACGCCTACTCTCCACCACAGCTGACAGAGTGACATTACAGGGAAATGTAAAATTTATATAAAATAATACAAGTTCGGCGGGCCGGATTAAAAAGTCCAATAGGCTGTATATGGCCCTCGGTCCGTAGTTTGCCCACCCCTGGTATAGACACACACCTATGCAGCACAACTAGATATAGACATATATATATATACTGTGACATTATATATCACTCACCTAAATAATTATTAGGAACACCACACTAATACTGTATTTGACCCCCTTTCACCTTCAGAACTGCCTTAATTCTATGTGGCATTGATTCAACAAGCTGCTGGAAGCATTCTTTAGAAATGTTGGCCATATTGATAGAATAGCATCTTGTTGGAGTTGATGGAGATTTGAGGGATGCACATCCAGGGCACGAAGCTCCCGTTCCACCACATCCCAAAGATGCTCTATTGGGTTGAGATCTGGTGACTGCGATGGCCATTCTTGGAGGCCAAACCAAGAACTAGGAGAAGGCATCCACACACTTCAATAATGAGTAACACCTAATAAAGTAAAGGGCCAGTCACACAGCCGATCGCGCACGAATCACTCACAAATCACGCATAGATTCACTGACGGAGCGCGTCCAAACACGCACGCTTCACGAACGTTCCACAAACAAGCACAGAATCCACATTGTTAGTGGAAGGAACGTGATACGTGCGCGGTTCATGCGTGATATGAAGGTGGGGCGTCAGTGAACATGTGCGGTTTCGAACCAGTTCCGACGCATAAGCAATGACGGCCGACGCGTGTCCCACGCATAGTCACGCATACTCGCCGCATAAACTACGCACAAATTTTTTGAACCGTTCAAAACTCAAAATCAAGCACAAATCACCTTCGACGCACATCCACTTACAATTACTGACGGTCCACGTTCGTTCCACCAACAAATTATGCATAAGACGCACGCTCTGCGCAGAAACAATAATCTGTGCGTAATTCGCGCAGAAACCAAGAATAAACAAACAAACGGGGCGCTCGTTCGGCGCTTGGCGCTCAGTATCCCACAACAGGCTTTTAGAGTTTCTCTCCCGGCTGGCCGCGACTTCTCCCGGGCTCACGAGTCTCAGATGCTCTCTCTTCCAGTCCTCCACTTCCTGGTCTCGTCCCGCCCGCTACTGCAACGACACACAGGTGTTTGTTATTTTGCACTTGACCCACTTACGCCGCGCTTGTCTTCCGACTCTCTCTCCCGTTGCCGACCTTGCTGAACCACGCCCCCCTCGCCACAGCCCACATTTACTGATCAATGAAATAAATGATTACAAAATACGTAAACAAAACATTATCCAACAAACAGAAAGAAAGAAACAACAGTAAACTGGTAGCGCAGCTAATGAAACAGACCCCTGCCTACACCTGTTCTCACCAGCAATTCTTACCTGGCTCTCGATAAAAGAACAGGTGAGTCTTCCGGCATCTGCTTCCCTCACTATTCTAACTAAATAAACAAAACGTGAACTATCAAACAAAAACCACCAGTTACTGAAATAAGAAAAGTAACAAACAACAATAAATAAAAATACAACAAAAAAGGCGAAGCTCTCAAGGTTCAGCGAGAGTGGCGTCCGAGAGACGATGGGACGGAGCTGGAGAGAGAGTGAGACGCCCCCATTGTCTCAACCAACAGATATATATCCGGAATCCCAGATGAGATCACGGTGTTCCACTAATAGGGAATTCCCCCCTCAAGGCCACCTAGAGGCTAAAAAGAAAAATTACACAGAGACCATGACAACCATTCAGATTGGTTCCTCAACAATTACCCCATCAAAGTCCACCTGAAATCTTGGAGTGATAATTGGGGACTTTGACCTTCAAAGATCACATCGCTAAGATGGCTCGATGATGCAGGTTTGCATTCACAACATCAGGAGGATCAGGCCGTTCCCATCTGAGCAACACAATTTCTGGTACAGGTCATGATAATTTCCAGGCTTGATTATTGCAATGTTCTTCTGGCTGGATTTCCTTCTAGTGCAATCAAACCCCTGCAACTGATCCAGAAGCTGCAGCTCATCTGGTCTTCAACAAACCCAAAAGGACTCATGTCACACTACTCTTCATCTCACTACACTGGCTCCCTCTCGCAGCACGCATCAAATTTAAAGCACTGAAACTTGCTTAAAGAACAAACACAGGCTCAGCACCCTCATACTTACACTCACTATTAAAAATCTACACCAGAATGCAGAATCCCTGTCAATATTCAAACGACATGAGCACCAAACATGATACACACGCACACACCACCTCAACCGCATTTATATAAACACCTTACTCTCAGTCCCTCCTTTCTCCAGGCTTATAATAATTTTATATGTAATGATTGAAACTTTGTTTTGTAAACACTCTTGTGTACTTTTTCATCTTCAGGAGGAATCGCTTTATGTATTCCTCAAAATGTAAGACTCTCTTTCTCTCTTTCACTTTCTCTCTCTCAACGCTCCACACCATCCCCTCATTAACCACCAGTAATCCTTCTGGAACAGAAGATGTTGTCGGCTCATGCATCTGGTCAAACTTGTATAGCTCGAGCTCCAGGATGATACTGGGCTCTGGCTGCACCTCTGGCATTGGTGGTAACGGCATGTATGACTGAGTTATGATTCTCCTGCATCTCGCATATGGTATAGGATGACCCAAAGTGGAAAAAGACCCAGTCCATGTCTTCTTGGAAGCTCCTCGAGGTTCGTCTCAAACAGAGCATGACATCATTGACATGTACCAGATGGACAAGGTCTAAAAATTCCTCTTTGCGTGTGATGTGAGAAAATGTTTGAAATAAACCTCTCAGGAAAGAGACATTAAACACAATCACAGAGGATTTATTAAGAAAATTAGCAATAATTTAAAATTAAAAATACAAGAAAGAACAGATCATAAATCAGCTGCATCACACAGAACAGACAGAGGTTTTTACACACAGACTGAGTCTGTCCATTACTGTATTTCAGATTATATTTAAAGCAGTTTATATACCAACCATAAGAAAAAGACATTGAACTCTGAAGGCAAATATCTATAAAATCCATGAGTATGAAAATAAACTTGGCCTGTTATTTGTAAAAACATATACATATGTTTTCTTTATTTTCTGAAAAGAACAATCCTATATAAGTTTATTTGATGTTAAATATTGTTTCAGATTCACTCAAACTCTGCAGTATTTATTGTAATATTGCCGGCATCTCTATTTCCTCTGGCTGCTGCGAGTTCTTCCTCCCTGCAAAATAAAAGCATCCACTGAACTCTCAGATGTGTTTTATCATGATTGCAGATTGTTCCAGATCAGATGAGTGTGAATCATCAGATTGTGATGATTCAAAACTCAAAACTCACCAGCTCTTCTTGCACAGATGATCTGAAGAAGAATCACAGTAGGAGCAGCAAACACTGCAATCTCAACAATAATCACAATCACTGCAGGAAACAGAGTGGAAGAAAATAAACTGTGAAGGACTGAAGTCAAGGCTACTAAACTATGAGCAGTTATTGATGAAGCTTGTACAGACTGACTGATAGTTTGAATCTTATAAAGCTGTCAGCATAAATGAAGGTGTCGTACTGTAACAATTAAAACTCTAATAAAAGGGTCAAATCATTACCAAAAGAAGGAATTCATGTGTATGCTTACTGTTTACTTAGAAGTGATCAAAAACAAAACACCAGCTGTCAATTCTTAAATAACCCCCCAAAAAATCAGCCCAAATAGTGATTGTCCATGAACAGACTTGTTTGGCCTCAGCATATCACTCCTTTAGTCCATAGTTCCACAAACAAATAATACTCATCAAGATCCTGTCAACGTCCGCTCTCTCTCTTGGGTGGTCTGCCAACCAAAAGTTAAACTGGAGAGAAAGATAATGTTCCCAAAAAAATAGGATGAAGAAGGTATAATTCACCTGTTTGTAGGCCCCCCCAAATCACCATAAGTTATCCAAAAAACTTGCCACATGATCACTCAATAAAAAAAGACTTCCCCAAAATGGCCACCCTTCTCTTCTTATGAGCTGGCCCATCACAATAAAAGTCCTTTTCAACCACAAGTGTTATACATACATACATATGGGTAACATACAGAAAAAAACAAATCAAACAAGATTTTTTTTTATTTCAGGGAATATTGTTTAGGCTTTATTGTAAGGGTGTCACAGAGTTGGCATTATAGTACCTGGCTTGCCTAGTGTGTGCTCTCCTCACAGCCTTTACAGCATCCTGCTGGAGGTTGTTGCTGTTGTTCTATGAGGGAATACTCTGATTGCCCAGGACTTGATTGAGAACGACCAACTAGACGTTCTAGTGGACCTTTCAACTGTCTGCCCAGTGCCAGTTCAGCTAGAGAATGTCCTGTTGTTTCACCACATGCAGTGTTAATAGCAAAACGAAATTCAGTCAGCTACTTATCCCAGTCCCAATGGCTTTCACCTACAAAGGAGGCTATCGTGGTTTTAATAGTTCTGTTGACTCGCTCAGAGAGGTTTGTTTGAGGATGGTAGCTGGTTGTGAGCTTCCTTGTTATTCCCCATCTCTTACACAAATCCTCCATCAACTGACTCAGAAACTGGGGCCCACGGTCTGACAGTAAGAATTTCTGAACGCCCCACCTTGTAAACACCTCCTCTTGCAGAATGCGGCAGATTCTATATGTCTTGCTATCCCTGATAGGAAACAGCTCTACCCCTTTGGTGAAATAGTCAACTATGACCAAAAGATACACATTTCCCTTTTTACTTTTGGGAAGAGGCCCCATAAGGTCCACCCCTAACATGTACCCAGGCTCCTTCACCTCCGTGGACTGGAGGAAAACAGAGGGTTTGGTGTTACTGGGATTGTACTTCTGGCAGACTGTGCTTTCCTTCAAGTACTTCCACACATCTTTGCGCACTTCAGCCCACCAGGCGATTTCTAGGATTTACAGGAGAGTCTTCATTCGTCCAAGATGAGCCCCCAAAGGGTTGTTATGGAAGTAATTGATGAAAGTAGTGGTTCGATTCTTGGGTACTACTAGCTGGTAATTTGTGGCCTCAGCACAAGGTGACACCCTATACAACACCCCTTGCTGGACCTCCAATTTAATGCGGTTGACAGAATCTGTGCTGCCAAGCCTCCCCTTCAACTCACTTACCTCAACATCTTCACTCTGGGCTTTTACTATTTCTGGCATGGTTGATAGGATATCCAAAGTCCAATGAGAATTTTTTCTTTCCACATACAATGCTAAGGGGGAATCACAGTGGTGAACTCTTGATAATGCATCAGGCACTACATTCATCTGTCCCTTTTGGGATTGCACTAAAAAGTGAAACCGTTGGAGCCTTAAGGTCCATCTCGTTAGTCGAGAGGTAGTTTTGGGTGAGTTAAAGGCCCAGGCCAAGGCATCATGATCTGTATACACCAGGAACGGTACTCACTCCAGATAGTGATGCCACTTTTCAACGGCCCAAACCACCGCAAGGCATTCTTTTTCTGAGGTTTAATAATTCACCTCTGCTCCCCTCAAACCTCTTGAGGCATATGCGATCACTTTTTCTTCTCCCCCAATTTTCTGGGTTAGAACTGCTCCCAGGCCAATTGAGCTAGCATCCGTTTGGATCTGGAAGGGTTGCGACAGGTCTGGTTGAGCGAATACCGGGTGACATGTAGCAGGGCTTGTTTGAGATGCTCAAAGCTTAACTGGTTTTCTTTGGTCCATATCCATTTCACTCCTTTCCTCTTAAGGTGGTTCAGTGGGGCAACCAGTTCCACAAAATGGGGAATGAACTTATGGTACCACCCAACCAAACCCAGAAATCTCTGAAGTTCCAGTACATTCTGCGGAGTCAAATACTCACTGATGGCAATGACTTTGTCTGAGTCGACTTTTACTCCCTCCTCTGATACAACATGTCCCAAAAACCTGAGTTCTGTTTTCATGAAGTGGCATTTCTTTAGATTAAGGGAAAGATTAGCCTTTTCCAGTTTCTGAAAGACATCTTATAGATCTTTTAAGTGCTGTTGTTGGCTTGGGGAGTAAACAATTATGCCATCTATGCAGGCAAAGCACACTTTTCACTTTAGCTTACCCAACACTCTCTCCATCAACCTCTGGAACGTGGCCCCAACATTTTTCAGCCCAAAGGCATGGTAAAGAAATGAAATAATCCAAAGGGGGTTATAAAGGCTGTCTTTTCCCTGCTGCTTTCTTCCATTTCAACCTGCCAGTATCCAGATTTTAAATCGAGAGTACTGAAATAATGGGCACCTTGCAAGGACTCTAGTGTATCGTGGATGAGAGGCATCGGGTAGGCATCTTGGGGAGTTTTGGAATTAAGTCAGGTATAATCAACACAGAACCTAAGACTGCCATCTTTCTTTGGGACCAATACTACAGGAGATGCCCAAGGAGATTGAGAAGGCTCAATGATACCTTCTTGCATCATCTTATCTACCTCCCTTTCCATCACTTCTTTCTTCAAGGGAGAGACTCGATAGGTTTTCAACCAAACTGTTATATCATCTGTTGTTACAATCCAATGAATAGCTTGATTAGTTCTCTCTAGCGTTTGAGAACAGACCGTTGCCCATTTTTTGGAAGGGTTGGACTTCTGGTGGATTTCTAGCTATGATGTCCTCTCTGACAGAGGCTATAGAGGTGGCTGTCTTCAGCTGTTCCCCCTTCTCTATGGGCACAGCCATGAACAAAGAGGTGACCGGTGCCCTCTTCAGAATACACTGCTGTTCCCACTGGGGTTGCTGAAGGAAAGGATAAACTCTAACTTGGCCTTTTATCTCCAGCTCATAGCTCATTGCAGCAATGTTCAGCTAAAGCCCCGTTTGTCTCAAGAAGTCTAGTCCGAGGATCAGAGTAAATGCTAGGTGTTCATCTGACATTATATTGGTGTCAATGGTCCAGAACATTCCATGCCACTCATAAGCCATGGGGGTTCTACCCTCTGACACATGAGCCTTTCCATCTGCCACCATGAACGTCCTGGTTGAACTCTGCAGCAGGCATTCTTCAGGTTTTTTCACAGCCTCCCAGAACTGTTTCTGCATTAAACTATAGGTCGACCCAGTATCAACAATGGCTTCAACATAATAGTTCCTCACATCTATGTCTATGGACACTTTCAGCAGATGAGAAGTGGTTGTTTGAATCAATTAACTGATGCTCAATTAACTGATGTACTTAATGGTTTGGACCGTTCACGAC
Organism: Rhodeus uyekii; assembly: GCA_037043235.1. Classification (NCBI taxonomy): domain Eukaryota; kingdom Metazoa; phylum Chordata; class Actinopteri; order Cypriniformes; family Acheilognathidae; genus Rhodeus; species Rhodeus uyekii. Next base: position 472,070 of record JAWRVZ010000307.1, on the reverse strand, counting down.
GAATTGACACTGGCTTTTTTACTTCATTAGTTGCCTTGAGCTGGTTGACTCAAGCCCAATAGTCCCCAATAGTCTCTCTCTACCAAAGATCCTACTTTAACTAGCTGTTCCACTGTATGCACTGCTCCTCTAAGACTACTCGCCAGAGAAGGGTTACAACTATTTAGAATTCGCCTGACCACTTCCTCTTCTTGCAAATCATTCCTCCATCTCAAGCACAGAGCTCTGTAATCATAGGCAAAGTCAAAAATATTCTGGTTTGGGCCTTGAAGCATACTCTTCAGCTGGTCTTCTAAGTCAGACAGATAATCAATGGAAAGGAAGGCAGACATGAAGAAGTTTTTGAACTCATCCCAATTGTGTATTTTGACCTTCTCAGCAGGTCCTTGCAGGACCTGTTAGCACTGCATTGACTGTGGCTAGCAGTTCTACATCCGTGAGTGGTCTGAGTGACAAAGTTTTCACACTTGTCAACAAACTCCAAAACATCACTGGTTTCTCGGCTTTGACCGAATGTAGGAAACTCTAATTTGATGTGAGGCTTGGGTGTCAATGGAGAAGGAATCGCAGAAGAAAGATGTTCTGGATCCGCAAAACTATGGCTAAAAGGGTGGGGAATTACTGGGGTACTAGTCGTTTTCGCTCGTGATATTTCGGTTTTCCAATACTCATAACGTTGCTTAAGACAATTCACCATATCTGACTCTAAACGGGTCAAAGATTCATTCATTCCCCTTTCCAGTTCCAAGAGACACTGTTCAAGGGCATCCCTCAAACAGGCTTCTTGGTTAACAGTGCTAACATTCCTGGCCATTAAATCATTTTTGAGTGTTTGCGCCTCCATCTGCAGATTCTGGAGGGTTGAAGAGAGTTTTGTTTTTTGAGATTCAAGTGGTTCAACCATCGCTCCCATCGATTTCAGAATTGGGGGCTCATCCTCTTCACTCCCTCCAGCCTGACCACCAATATACATATCACTCATCATGGAACTTAATTCTATCACTGGCAATGGTTCTCGATACACAGCATCCGGGGGAGGTTCATAAGGATGGGACTCTGCACATTCATTATGATTAACCACAGCCCGTTCACACACATTACCAGATGGGTCATCCATAACTAACAGACAAATATTCTTGCAAATATAAAAAGTTACATTTCAAACTCTACTTCAAACAGTTTCAACATTCAAATCATTCAAAACAACATTCAAATCCCTGTACGTGCCACCATCTGTAACAATTAAAACTCTAATAAAAGGGTCAAATCATTACCAAAATAAGGAATTCACGTGTATTCTTACGGTTTACTTAGAAGTGATCACAAACAAAACACCAGCTGTCAATTCTTAAATAACCCTCCAAAAAATCAGTCCAAATAGTGATTGTCCATGAACAGACTTGTTCAAGAAAAAAGACTTCCCCAAAATGGCCACCCTTCCCTTCTTATGAGCTGGCCCATCATAATAAAAGTCCTTTTCAACCACAAGTGTTATAAATACATACATACATACATACATACATACATACATACATACATACATACATACATACATACATACATATGGGTAACATACAGAAAAAAACATTCAAAGATTTTTTTGTTTCAGGGAATATTGTTTAGGCTTTATTGCGGGAGTGTCACAGTACCTCTGAATAATGATCCAGCAGTTGCACTGACTTCAGTTTCTGCAAAACATCACAGAAAACTTGAGCTTCACATCACAGAAATGAGGAATATGTGATGGACGCTGTATTTCAACCCTTGATCATCAATACAAAGTTGCACTCCATCTCTTAATGTCTTCACAGAGGAATCAATTATATCTATATTGAGTGATTTTAGAAGAAAACAGCATCTGAGAGTCACTGTGAATCAGTGATGTGAGAAAGACACTGATGATGTACCTGTAGTTTCTGCTGGGTTTCTAGTTGAGTTTGTGATGTGGACTGGAATCACTGCTGTCGTTGAATCATCTTCAGCTGAAAGGATGAATGTTAGTTCAGATCAATCATAATATGATCATCATATTTTACTGAGTTACACACAATAAAACTCCAGCATTATCTATCATTATATAGAGCGCATCTAACTGAGAGTCTCTAACAATGATTGATGAGAGTGTTTTCTCACCTGAATATTTGACAGTGTATGTGACTGAGGTCTTGAATTGATTTCTGAGAGTAAGCTGACATCTCCACTCTCTGTTGTCATCTTCATTCAGGAGTGTTGTAGTCAGAGTGATGATACAGTGATCTGGAGATGATATCTGATATCTGGAGTCTGTCTTCAGATCAACACCAGTCTGATTCACCCACAACAGACCAATTCCCTCAGAACGAGCCCAAACATCACAGGAGGATCCAGAATGTGAATACAACTGACAGGAGAGAGTCACAGAGTGACCGGGACTGATCTCAGTCTGTGAGGATGAAGATGAAGATGATGATGATGATGATGGAGAGACTGAAACTGAACACAAAACACAGACTCTTCAATCATCATCTGAATTTAAACAAAAAATTTCCCATTTTTAAATTGATCACATAATTGTCAAATTACCATGAAGAACATGCAGAGAAACACGTGCATCAGTTCCATGTGTGTCATTCACATATTGTCTGCAGGCGTAAAATCCATGATCTTGTATTGTGACGTTCTTGATGTTCAGAGAGCAGTCAGACTCCAGACTCAGTCTCTCATGTCTCTCTGTGTTGTTCTTCTTTTTCCCTCCAGTAATCAGTTCAACTGCTTCTGAATGTCTGTTTCTGTTATAGATCCATGACGTTGATCTGCAGTCAGGAAGAGCATTATTACAGGACAGACGGACATTTTCTCCAGAACTGATGAACACATGAGCATCATCCACTCCACTGGAACCTGAAACACAGAATATTTGAGTGATCGTTATTATTAATAAATGAAAACATAAAACAGCCTAATCATAACAGTCTTTTTCCTCAATTAATTCAATCAACAGACTCCAGAATAAACTCTTTCTTTCTCAGATCTGATGAAATCACTCACACATTCTTAATATGAGTCATTAAAGGTCATTAAAATCTTTAAAATTCATGGAAATTTCTCACACACTCTTAATATGAAGATAATGTTAAATCCAGCTAGATGAGATTTATAGAGACATGATGATGGAGAAGTGTTGTTTGTCAGGAGGAACAGATTCAGACATTCTTCAGTGTTTAAATGCATATTATAAAACACACTGGATCAACACACAGTTTTTAGGCTACAGGTTTGAACACGAGAACAATAATGTTTCACTTCTGTCTTTAGCAGTTTCCTGCATGCCGTGAAAATATAAACTAAAAGTTGATTCATAGACCTGTAAAAGTCATTAAAATCTCTAAAATTCATGGAAATATCTATAGTTAATATAATTTTTACTTATCGGATTTAAAAAAATGTTACTTGATTCTTCATTTCTTTTTAAAAAAATTATTTATTCAGTTTTTAAGAAATTTCTGCCTGATAACAAACAGCATGACATGAGTTGAAGCAAGTATTTCATGTTTAAACTCTTGATAAACACTTGCCAGAATCTGTTTTATATATATATATATATATATTTTTTTTTTTTTCACATCATAAAGATGTTGTATAATATCTTCTAGAATCTAGATGATAAGCAGATGTGTTTACCTGTGAGAAGAGAAGAGAGAATGATCAGTCCCAGCAGACACAGATCACACTTATCAGCCATTTTCTGTTTCTGTCCGTCTTTCTCTTCATTATATAGTTACAGCTCTTCCTTTAATCATCATCAGCTCATCCTGTGCTCGTCAACTTCCTCTGATCTCATCGACTGAGTGTTTATTTCTGACACTATGATGCAGATGTTGTGAAATGCAGATGTTGTGAAACTTATTTTCTTTGGAAAGAAGGAAGAACTCGCAGCAGCCAGAGGAAATGAAGATGGCAATGATGTTACAATGAAATACTCCAGAGTTTTGAGCAAATGTTGAGTGGATATTTTTGAAGTCGAGGTCTCTGCACTGGCGACTGACCCGGTCGGTCATTCTGTTAGATAAGGAGAGATCGAGTGCGATGCGGAGAAGAACGGGAAGAAGCAGCAGGACTCAATGCAACTCACTTTATTCAAAAGACAAGAGACTAGGAAAACAAACCAGCACTCTTGTGCAAAACCCCAGGAGACATGGAACAAGGAACACATCATCCAACAATATCAAAGTCAGAACATCAACAACTGACAAAGACACAAGAGCACAGGAGGGTTTGCAACAAGAGATGGGGAACACCTGACGAGACTAACGAGGAAAGTAATTGACACGCCAGGTGCAGGAAGAGCACAGAAGCTAAGCTCTTCGTTATATAGTTACGGCTCTTCCTTCAAACATCATCAGCTCCTCCTGTGCTCATGAACTTCCTCTGATCTCACCGAGTGTTTATTTCTGACAATATGATGCAGATGAAGAAGTGATCAGAAATATCTCTGGTGTATGTATCAGTTCCACACAAGTCAACATAAACATATTTTTTGCAATCAATCGAGTGTTTCGAACACACACACACACTCACACACACACACACACAAACTCAGACACACACGATATCAGACGAGCAAACGTTCATTCTCAAGTCATTATATATATTAACCAATACACATTTTTTGTTACAACACAAATTATGAAATGAGCAACTAATTATAACTAATCATTCATTGCTAAACTAGTACACAAACAACTGCTTTACTTTCTCCTTATGAAACAGGAAGTTCCCATTAAAGCTCAAGTGTCTATATGTCACTCACAGCACAGAATACAATGATCCCTCATTTACCACGGTTAATGTGGACCGGAACCCCCCACGATGTGAAAATCCGTGAAGTAGGATTTGCCCCCCCAAGGAATTTCAGAATCAGAATCAGAATCAGAAAGAGCCAAGTGTGCTTGTCACACACAAGGAATTTGTCTTAGTGCTGAAGCTTCCAGTGCACATATACAACACAACATGAACAAACAAACAAAAACAATCACTGAAGAGCTCAAACACTGAGGCGCCATTTGCGGCGCCAAGAAATGAGTGCAGTTTAGCAAGCATACATAGCAGCAGACACAACAAAAACAAACATAATATACAAACATGATGCAGTTTAACATACACAGGTCACGAGGTCACGTGTAGGGATTTTTTTTCAGTGGAGTTTGGGGGGGGAGATAGATAAGAACAGATAGGGCAGGACATGCAGACGGATGAGAGGGAGAGAGTATAGTCACAACATTAGATGTTTTGAGCTCAGTTCTGTGGCTTTGTCCCTGAAGGAAGATAAGGAAAGACCAGGCTGTCATCCTGCTGGCTTCCCAACGAGAAATAGGGGCAGAAATAATAATCCATTTGGTGATCTACGGTAATTTGACCGGATCATAATCAGTCAGTTCAAGTTCAGTTCTGGTCCTCAGCACCGTGTCTGGCCTCATGGCCAGACCGGATACCATCCGTGAAAGTTTACCGATCTGACTCGCTGTCCGGACTGCGTTGTTATGGTTCAGTTCGCATAGATTACGATTCAGTTCCTCAATCTGTATCACTCGCTGATCTAATTCCTTCAGATGGTCAGACACGGCCTCGAGGCATTTCTTCATTTCCACAGACAGCGGCTCGGTGAATTTACTAGCAGCTGTCTTACCAATCTTTCGATAAGTCAGGATAATCCCAAAGCCAAAGAATAGGAACCCCGCTATCAGTAATCCAATCCAGTAAATCAATTCCATTTCAATATTTTTAGGAGTCCAGCAAGCAGCGGGTCAGAGAAAACAAAAACAAAAAACAGACAGAATACTAGCGCAAGGGCAAAGCAGATCAGGTCAGAGCGGAGCTAAGGAAAAACACGTCTGCACTCTAGAGAGTCAGGAAGAGGATATATAGGATTTCCGTATATACAGTGCCTTGCGAAAGTATTCGGCCCCCTTGAACTTTGCAACCTTTTGCCACATTTCAGGCTTCAAACATAAAGATATAAAACTGTAATTTTTTGTGAAGAATCAACAACAAGTGGGACACAATCATGAAGAGGAATGAAAATTATTGGATATTTCAAACTTTTTTAACAAATCAAAAACTGAAAAATTGGGCGTGCAAAATTATTCGGCCCCTTTACTTTCAGTGCAACAAACTCTATCCAGAAGTTCAGTGAGAATCTCTGAATGATCTAATGTTGACCTAAATGACTAATGATGATAAATAGAATCCACCTGTGTGTAATCAAGTCTCCGTGCACCTAAATGCACCTGCACTGTGATGGTCTCAGAGGTCCCTTTAAAGCGCAGAGAGCATCATGAAGAACAAGGAACACACCAGGCAGGTCCGAGATACTGTTGTGGAGAAGTTTAAAGCTGGATTTGGGTACAAAAAGATTTCCCAAGCTTAAAACATCCCAAGGAGCACTGTGCAAGCGATAATAATTGAAATGGAAGGAGTATCAGACCACTGCAAATCTACCAAGACCTGGCCGTCCCTCTAAACTTTCAGCTCATACAAGGAGAAGACCAAGCCAAGAGGCCTATGATCACTCTGGATGAACTGCAGAGATCTACAGCTGAGGTGGGAGACTCTGTCCATAGGACAACAATCAGTCGTATACTGCACAAATCTGGCCTTTATGGAAGAGTGGCAAGAAGAAAGCCATTTCTTAAAGATATCCATAAAAAAAGTGTTGTTTAAAGTTTGCCACAAGCCACCTGGGAGACACACCAAACATGTGGAAGAAGGTGCTCTGGTCAGATGAAACCAAAATTGAACTTTTTGGCAATAATGCAAAATGTTATGTTTGGCGTAAAAATGCTTGAGCTGTTCTGCAAGGAGGAATGGGCAAAAATGTCAGTCTCTCGATGTGCAAAACTGATAGAGACATACCCCAAGCGACTTACAGCTGTAATCACAGTAAAAGGTGGTGCTACAAAGTATTAACTTAAGGGGGCCGAATAATTTTGCATGCCCAATTTTTCAGTTTTTGATTTGTTAAAAAAGTTTGAAATATCCAATAAATTTCGTTCCTCTTCATGATTGTGTTCCACTTGTTTTTGATTCTTCACAAAAAATTACAGTTTCATATCATTATGTTTGAAGCATGAAATGTGGCAAAAGGTCGCAAAGTTCAAGGGGGCCGAATACTTTCGCAAGGCACTGTATAGACCAGGAGTGGGCAAACTATTTTTCTCACGGGCCACATTGGTTTCATAAAATTGACAGAGAGGCCGGTTGAGCGCGGTTCACAATTGTTGACCTTGGGTGTAGAGGGGTTTGCGACACGCCTACTCTCCACCACAGCTGACAGAGTGACATTACAGTAAATGTCATTACATTAAAATGAAATTACATTTTATGTAAATTACATTAAATGTAAAATTAATATAAAATAATACAAGTTCGGCGAGTTCGGCGGGCCGGATTAAAAAGTCCAATAGGCTCTATATGGCCCGCGGTCCGTAGTTTGCCCACCCCTGGTATAGACACACACCTATGCAGCACAACTAGATATAGACATATATATATATATACTGTGACATTATATATCACTCACCTAAAGAATTATTAGGAACACCGCACTAATACTGTATTTGACCCCCTTTCACCTTCAGAACTGCCTTAATTCTATGTGGCATTGATTCAACAAGCTGCTGAAAGCATTCTTTAGAAATGTTGGCCATATTGATAGAATAGCATCTTGTTGGAGTTGATGGAGATTTGAGGGATGCACATCCAGGGCACGAAGCTCCCGTTCCACCACATCCCAAAGATGCTCTATTGGGTTGAGATCTGGTGACTGCGATGGCCATTCTTGGAGGCCAAACCAAGAACTAGGAGAAGGCATCCACACACTTCAATAATGAGTAACACCTAATAAAGTAAAGGGCCAGTCACACAGCCGATCGTGCACGAATCACTCACAAATCACGCATAGATTGGGTTTGTGCGTGCTTGTGCGTCGAGAAATTGACCAAAGTATTCCACGAACATTCGACGCACGCCCGACGCATGAATCACTGACGGAGTGCGTCCAAACACGCACGCTTCACGAACGTTCCACGAACAAGCACTTTCAGAATCCACATTGTTAGTGGAAGGAACGTGATACGTGCGCGGTTCATGCGTGGTTCATGAGTGATATGAAGGTGGGGCGTCAGTGGACGTGCGTGGTTTCGAACCAGTTCCGACGCCTAAGCACTGACGGCCGACGCGTGTCCCGCGCATAGTCAGGCATACTCGCCGCATAAACTATGCACAAATTTTTTGAACCGTTCAAAACTCAAAATCAAGCACAAATCGCCTTCGACGCACATCCACTTACAATTACTGACGGTCCACGTTCGTTCCACCAACGAATTACGCATAAGACGCACGCTCCGCGCAGAAACAATAATCTGTGCGTAATTTGCATGTGATTAATGCGTTTTCGCTGTGTGACTGGCCCTTAACAACTTAAACATTACTTCATTAACAATCGACAAACAGAAGGGAAATGCAAGAGGGTTTTATACCCAAGGGAATGACAAACACTAGGTAGACTAACGATTAAGTGATGACACGACAGGTGCAGGAAGTGTAACAATGGCCTCACAGACAGGAAGTGCACAGATGACACGACTGACAGGAAATGTTCCCAAGACCTTACCAACAGGAAGTGACAAAGAAGACACAGACAGACAGGACAAACGATGATATTTATATATATTTCCTCGATCTTGTCTTGTCATGACAAAATCTTGTTGTGTTTTGTTACCATTTTAGGTTACAGTCCCTGTTTTTGATTCATTTAGTTTCGTTTTTCTCTCTGTTGCTGTCGAGACGTAATTGGTTCGCAGTTCCTGCCTGGATCGTTTCCCGTTTCGGCTTCTCAATCTCCTGACCCTCACTCTTCACCCTCCACTAATATCCCAGCCTCAATCATCGCCCCGCCCGTCTGAGTGCCAGTCTATTTAGTCCTCGGAACCTCTTGTTTCCCAAAGGCTGCCTGGGATTTAGCCACCAGCACCCTTCCTGCATTTAATTAATAATCTTTTTTTTAGGCCTTGGTCAGCGATGTGCTGAGCGAAATGATAAACAAGTGTGCCTTTGTGTACCTTGATGACATTCTCATATTTTCCCTTTCTTCAAAGTTACACACTCAGTGTGTTCGGCATGTCTTTCATTGACTCTGATGTTGGGGTAGGTGCTGTCCTGTCTCAGCAGAGCCCAAAGGATGGGGTGGTGTAGGGGCACCTTCTTCTCCCATCGATTGAGCCCAGCTGAACATAACTATGACATAGTTCCCATCATACAGGCACACAGTTTTCGCCAATCACTGCAATGCTGATGACACACAGCTCTACCTTTCATTTCAACCAGATGATCCCACAGTAGCTGCGTGAATCACAAGCTGTCTGACAGACATCTCGGTATGGATGAAAGAGCAACATCTGTAACTCAACCTGGCAAAGACGGAGCTGCTCAACTTCCCTGCCAATCCGAATCTACAATACGAATATGTTACGGCCCACAACCAAATAATAGCTTGTTATTGTTAATAAAACAAATAATGGAAATGGACTGAACACATAAATAATCCACAGACACTGATAACGGGTTCAAGACGCCCAAGCGCCTATGTAACAAGGTTTGTTCAGGTAGGAAGGAAGAAGACAGGGTCGGCTGAAGCTGAGACTCGTGATGCTTTATTTACTCAAAGTGAAACCAAAACTAAACAAACAAACGGGGCGCTCGTTCGGCGCTTGGCGCTCAGTATCCCACAACAGGCTTTTAGAGTTTCTCTCCCGGCTGGCCGCGACTTCTCCCGGGCTCACGAGTCTCAGATGCTCTCTCTTCCCGTCCTCTTCTTCCTGGTGGCTTATATCCGGTCTCCTCCCGCCCGCTACTGCAACGACACACAGGTGTTTGTTATTTTGCACTTGACCCACTTCCGCCGCGCTTGTCTTCCGACTCTCTCTCCCGTTGCCGACCTTGCTGAACCACGCCCCCCTCGCCACAGCCCACATTTACTGATCAATGAAATAAATGATTAAAAAATACGTCAACAAAACATTATCCAAAAAACAGAAAGAAAGAAACAACAGTAAACTGGTAGCGCAGCTAATGAAACAGACCCCTGCCCACACCTGTTCTCACCAGCAATTCTTACCTGGCTCTCGATAAAAGAACAGGTGAGTCTTCCGGCATCTGCTTCCCTCACTATTCTAACTAAATAAACAAAACGTGAACTATCAAACAAAAACCACCAGTTACTGAAATAAGAAAAGTAACAAACAACAATAAATAAAAATACAACAAAAAAGGCGAAGCTCTCAAGGTGCAGCGAGAGCGCCGTCCGAGAGACGATGGGACGGAGCTGGAGAGAGAGTGAGACGCCACCATTGTCTCAACCAATGGCTATATATCCGGAATCCCAGATGAGATCACGGTGTTCCACTAATAGGGAATTCCCCCCCTCAAGGCCACCTAGAGGCTAAAAAGAAAAATTACCCAGAGACCATAACAACCATTCAGATTGGTTCCTCAACAATTACCCCATCAAGGTCCCCCTGAAATCTTGGAGTGATAATTGGGGACTTTGATCTTCAAAGATCACATCGCTAAGATGGCTCGATGATGCAGGTTTGCATTCACAACATCAGGAGGATCAGGCCGTTCCCATCTGAGCAACACAATTTCTGGTACAGGTCATGATAATTTCCAGGCTTGATTATTGCAATGTTCTTCTGGCTGGATTTCCTTCTAGTGCAATCAAACCCCTGCAACTGATCCAGAAGCTGCAGCTCATCTGGTCTTCAACAAACCCAAAAGGACTCATGTCACACTACTCTTCATCTCACTACACTGGCTCCCTCTCGCAGCACGCATCAAATTTAAAGCACTGAAACTTGCTTAAAGAATAAACACAGGCTCAGCACCCTCATACTTACACTCACTATTAAAAATCTACACCAGAATGCAGAATCCCTGTCAATATTCAAACGACAGCTGAAAACTCATCTCTTCCATGGGCACCAAACATGTGCACTTTCTCTCTCTCAACGCTCCACACCATCCCCTCATTAACCACCAGTAATCCCTCTGGAACAGAAGATGTTGTCGGCTCATGCATCTGGTCAAACTTGTACAGCTCGAGCTCCAGGACGATACTGGGCTCTGGCTTCAGCTCTGGCATTGGTGGTAACGGCATGTATGACTGAGTTATGATTCTCCCGCGTCTCGCAAACGGTATAGGATGATCCACAGTGGAAAAAGACCCAGTCCATGTCTTCTTGGAAGCTCCTTGAGGTTCGTCTCAAACAGAGCATGACATCATTGACATGTACCAGATGGACAAGGTCTAAAAATTCCTCTTTGCGTCTGATGTGAGAAAATGTTTGAAACAAACCTCTCAGGAAAGAGACATTAAACACAATCACAGAGGATTTATTAAGAAAATTAGCAATAATTTAAAATTAAAAATACAAGAAAGAACAGATCATAAATCAGCTGCATCACACAGAACAGACAGAGGTTTTTACACACAGACTGAGTCTGTCCATTACTGTATTTCAGATTATATTTAAAGCAGTTTATATACCAACCATAAGAAAAAGACATTGAACTCTGAAGGCAAATATCTATAAAATCCATGAGTATGAAAATAAACTTGGCCTGTTATTTGTAAAAACATATACATATGTTTTATTTATTTTCAGAAAAGAACAATCCTCTATAAGTTTCTGTGATGTTAAATATTGTTTCAGATTCACTCAAACTCTGCAGTATTTATTGTAATATTGCCGGCATCTCTATTTCCTCTGGCTGCTGCGAGTTCTTCCTCCCTGCAAAATAAAAGCATCCACTGAACTCTCAGATGTGTTTTATCATGATTGCAGATTGTTCCAGATCAGATGAGTGTGAATCATCAGATTGTGTGCGGCTCAAAACTCACCAGCTCTTCTTGCACAGATGATCTGAAGAAGAATCACAGTAGGAGCAGCAAACACTGCAATCTCAACAATAATCACAATCACTGCAGGAAACAGAGAGGAAGAAGAGAAACTGTGAAGGACTGAAGTCAAGGCTATTAAACTATGAGCAGTTATTGATGAAGCTTGTACAGACTGACTGATAGTTTGAATCTTATAAAGCTGTCAGCATAAATGAAGCTGTCATTTATTCATTTACATTTATGAATTTATCAGACGCTTTTATCCAAAGTGACTTGCATTGCATTCAAGAAACACACTGACATTCTAATCAGTTTTCTTGAGAATCGAACCCATGACCTTGATGTTGCAAGCACCACTCTCTACTGTTAGACAAAAGAAACTGTTTGAGAAATATACTGATAGCATAAATTAAGGAGTCGTACCTCTGATTAATGATCCAACACTCACACGGATTTCAGTTTCTGCTGGATCTGTGATCATGACTAAAAAAACAAATCACAAAAAACACAAAACATCACAGAAAACTTGAGCTTCACATCACAGAAATGAGGAATATGTGCTGGACGCTGTATTTCAACACTTGATCATCAATATAAAGTTGCACTCCATCTCTTAATGTCTTCACAGAGGAATCAATGATATCTATATTGAGTAATTTTAGAAGAAAACAGCATCTGAGAGTCACTGTGAATCAGTGATGTGAGAAAGACAGTGATGATGTACCTGTAGTTTCTGCTGGGTTTATAGTTGAGTTTGTGATGTGGACTGGAATCACTGCTGTCGTTGAATCATCTTCAGCTGAAAGGATGAATGTTAGTTCAGATCAATCATAATATGACCATCATATTTTACTGAGTTACACACAATAAAACTCCAGCATTATCTATCATTATATAGAGCGCATCTAACAATGATTGATGAGAGTTTTCTCACCTGAATATCTGACTGTGTATGAGACTGAGGTGTTGACTTGATTTCTGAGAGTAAGCTGACATCTCCACTCTCTGTTGTCATCTTCATTCAGGAGTGTTGTAGTCAGAGTGATGATACAGTGATCTGGAGATGATATCTGATATCTGGAGTCTGTCTTCAGATCAACACCAGCCTGATTCACCCACAACAGACCAATTCCCTTATAACAAACCAGATCAACACAAGAGGATCCAGAATATGAATACAACTGACAGGAGAGAGTCACAGAGCGACCGGGACTGATCTCAGTCTGTGATGATGAAGATGATGATGATGATGATGATGGAGAGACTGAAACTGAACACAAAACATCTCGAGTTACGTATTTAAACTTAGTTCCCTAAAGGGGGAACGAGATGCTGCTTCGAAATGCTGAGGGAATGCCTTGGCATGTAGTCTCGTAAAGACTGTGACAATGAAGCACTGTTAAATCGATTGCACAATTGTGGAATGTGGTGACATCTTGATCCAGGATCATAAAAGGGCACCGGAAACCGGAAGTGTACGTACATACATAACCCGAGATGTTCCCTTTCATGGGAACTTGAGCTGCATCGAAAACGCTAGGGGAACGATATGCCAACGCCGGCCACATGTGTGTAGCAACTCACTACGAGGGCACCCTCTTCCCTGGAGCTGGGTAGAGGTGAAGCTGGTAGAACCTCTGGAATGTGTGTGGGGAGGACCAGCCTGCCGCAGCACAAACATAAGCCAGCGACACCCCTACAAGAAAGCATAGAGGCAGCCACACTTCAAGTGATAGTGGGCACGGACCCTCATGGAGAAGACATTTCAGCCGACTCCTAAGCCAGAGAGATACCCTCAGCTATCTATCTGCTCAAAGTAGTTTAGATGCCGGGGCCCACTTGAGCAGCTGGTCGGTCCTACGACACAGGGAGACCTAGTGGACATAAGAGTTCAGTGCTTACACTGGAATGACCTTGTTCTAGAATGGCCTTGATCACCAAGGGGGGAGAGGATAGAAGCCTCAAACCATGAGGAAACGAGTACAGAGAAAGAGACACCTGGAGGTACGCGGTAAGCAAAGCAGTCACGTAAACCTCTCGGGTGGGAGGAAAGAACCCTGAGTGAAGCTGTTCCGCAGGCAAACAGCACAACTTAGGGGTGTACAGTTTCCCAGAGAGGGTCTGGAAAAGAAGGGGATATTACAGAGAACCGTGGGAAGTTCCCCATATTCCCCTGGGCCTCGGTAGGATGCCGACTCCCATACGATGTTGCTGGATTATGGACAACAAGTTGATGGCCTCTACATCTGAGTTGCAGAACCCATTGGAAGACCTCTGGTAGGCGTAGAATGTGACCAGAGACTCTGGGAAGACACGCGGGAGACGTTCATCCAGATGCATTTATTAGGATTAGCGTCCCTGGTCTCGGCAGCCATATTTTTTAATGCTTTGTCAAAATACAGTGCGATTCACAACCTCGATAAGCTCCTCATAGGCCTGGGATGGCGAAACTTCCGCTCCAGCCTTGACACTAACATGTTCGACTCCTCAGAGCTGGCTACTTGGTGTTTACAACACCAAAGTCATGGGTTCGATCCCAGGGAAAGCAAGAACTGATTCAAAGTGTTCCTTGAATGCAATGTAAGTCGCTTTGGATAAAAGCATCTGCCAAATGTGTAAATGTAAATATAAGACACTCAAAGGCATTCCCTTAGTGTTTTGACACAGCTTGAGTTCCAATGAAAAGGAAACACAAGTCACAGACTTTTCAATCATCATCTGAGAGACTTATCATTAAATTACCATGAAGAACATGCAGAGAAACACGTGCATCAGTTCCATGTCGTTGTCTATTCACATATTGTCTGCAGCTGTAAGATCCATGATCTTCTATTGTGACGTTCTTGATGTTCAGAGAGCAGTCAGACTCCAGACTCAGTCTCTCATGTCTCTCTGTGTCTTTATTCTTTTTCCCTCCAATAATCAGTTCAATTGCTGTTGAACGTCTGTTATCAGTCCATGTAGTTGAGTTGCAGTCAGGAAGAGCATTATTACAGGGCAGACGGACATTTTCTCCAGAACTGATGAACACATGAGCATCATCCACTCCACTGGAACCTGAAACACAGAATATTTGAGTGATTGTTATTTTTAATGAATAAAAACATAAACCATATCAACCACTTACCACATAAAAAGTAGAGGATTGAAACCAAAGTATTTTTTCTTCATTTAATGCAATCAACACACTCTCCAGAATAAACTCTTTGTTTCTCAGAGCTGTTCAAATCACTCTCACACTCTTACTGTGAAGATAATGTTAAATCCAGCTAGACGAGATTTATAGAGATACGATGCCAGTGCATAATGGAGAAGTGTTGCTTTATATTTCTATCATTAACATCCAGTCAAATTCATGTTTACTGTAATTGTTATGAATATGAGCTCCGCACTCCCCCCTCTGACAACTGGAGGGAGCTATCACACTTATACTGATACACATACACTACATTTCCCAGAAACCCACACATTGGACTGCTTATAACACCAGCTGGACACCATTAAATGAACTATAAAAGACTCACATGAATGCACACACATCACGAGGTCTTGATTTACTACAGTTATCATTCTGAGCGTTTATATATCCGTCTGTTTGCCAGTTGCTCATTTTTGCTAATACCCGTTTTTTATTCTTATCTGCCTGCCCAGACCTGTGCCTGGATTATCGCTCGTGAATATTATCTGCCTGTCCTGACTTCCCCGCCTATATTACCGGTTATGCTCTCCGTGTGTCCTGACCATCTGCCTGCACGACTACTCTTAATAAAAACACGCACTGTTATGACACAGACTCAAAACAACAGAGGTTAGTATAAGCTGGTTTATTTGAATCGGCAGGACATAAGGCAGATAACGGGTGCAAGGCAGTGAGTTGGAATCTTGAGTGAGCTTAGCTGAGTGCAGGGTAGTGGAATGCAGTTTCTCGTGACGGTGACCAGGAAGCGCGGAGATTAGTCTGGGAAGCGAAGATCGGAGGAAGTACAGAATAGCAGTAGCTAGAAATGCTCAAGGAGCGAGGAGTGAGTCCGTGTTACTCTGGACCAGACGCTGACTGAGGGGTGCGTGCAGGTTTTATGGTGCGGAGGTGATTGGGAACAGGTGCTAATATTCTGGTGACGCAGAGCGAGAGAGTTTGCTGGCTGCCTGGGTGTCCAGAGCCCGGAGAAGTGTGTGCTTGGTCCAGAAGGGTCAGGTGGAGACTGGCTGGTACATAGATCCGACCCTCTGGAGGGAGGATGGACTCAGGTTCTTGGGTAGAAGACTCAGGGTTGTGTTGTCGGGATAGTGCGTCTGATTTCGTGTTCTTGGATACAGGGTGGTAGGTGACAGTGAAGTGAAACTGGGTGAAGAAGAGGGCCCAGCGGGACACATGGCTAGGACACGTACTACAAATGAACGACAACAGGATAGCAAACATTGCACTGCATGAAAGAATAGAAGGAACAGCACAAAGAAGAGATGAATGGCGTTTGTTGCCAACTAATGCGAGAGCCCACGTCAATGAAGTGCAATGAAACTGTACAGAGATATGGTGAAGAAGAGAGAGAAAACTGAGAAGCTCATGTTTAAAATATTCATCAAACACTTGCCATAATCTGTATTTTTAGGCAAGGCAAGGCAAGTTTATTTGTATAGCACATTTCATACACAATGGTAATTCAAAGTGCTTTACATAAAGAAGAATTATAAAAATAAAACATTAAAAATGATTAAAAGAATAAAAAGATAATACGTATAAAATAAAATGCAAACAGTTCGGACATAGCACAGTGCTCAATCTGCAAATGCATAGGTAAAAAGATGTGTTTTGAGTCTTGATTTGAATGTGGCTACTGTTGGAGCACACCTGATCTCTTCTGGAAGCTGGTTCCAGCTACGGCTGGCGTAACAGCTAAAAGCAGACTCTCCTTGCTTTGAGTGAACCCTGGGTATTACTAAGTGACTTGATCCTGATGATCTTAGTGATCTGTTAGGTTTATATTCTATGAGCATATCTGCAATGTATTGAGGTCCTAGGCCATTGAGTGATTTATAAACAAGTAACAGTACTTTAAAATCAATTCTAAATGTAACTGGAAGCCCGTGCAAGGACCTAAGGACTGGTGTGATGTGTTCATATTTTCTGGTTCTGCTCAGAATCCTGGCAGCAGCGTTCTGTACGAGCTGCAGCTGTCTTATGGTCTTTTTGGGAAGGCCGGTAAGGAGCCCATTACAATAATCCACCCTGCTGGTGATGAAAGCATGAACAAGTTTCTCTAAGTCTTGATTGGAGACAAAGCATCTAATTCTTGCAATATTTTTGAGATGATAATATGCTGATTTAGTTATTGTTTTTACATGGCTACTGAAACTCAGGTCTGACTCCAAAATCACACCAAGATTCCTGACCTGATTTTTAGTTGTTTGACCCCTAGAGTGAAGGTATGCGTTCACTTTGAGAACTTCATCTTTGTTTCCAAATGCAATGACTTCAGTTTTGTCTTTGTTTAACTGAAGGAAGTTTAGGCACATCCAGTTTTTAATTTCATCAATGCATTGACACAGGGAGTCAATGGGGCTGTAATCATTAGGTGATAACGCGAGGTAAATCTGGGTGTCATCTGCATAGCTGTGATATGCAATTTGGTTCTTTCTCATTATTTGGCTCAGTGGCAGCATATATAAGTTGAACAGGAGGGGTGCAAGTATTGAACCTTGAGGGACTCCGCATGTCATGGATGTCCACTCAGACTTATGGTCACCGATACTCACATAATAACCTCTCCCTTCTAAGTATGACCTGAACCATTTAAGAACCATCTCAGAAAGCCCAACCCAGTTTTCCAGCCTGTCAAGGAGAATGTTGTGATCTATGGTGTCAAACGCAGCACTGAGGTCGAGTAAAACCAGCACTGATAATTTACCTGAATCTGTGTTAAGACGAATATCATTTATTATCTTTATGAGTGCTGTCTCTGTGCTGTGATGTGGTCGGAAACCAGATTGAAAGTTGTCAAAGTATCCATTCAAGCTTAAGAACTTGTTCAGCTGATTGAAAACAACTTTTTCAATGATCTTGCCAATGAAAGGAAGATTTGAGATTGGTCTGTAATTGCTCAATATGATGTTGTCCAGATTGCTCTTTTTCAGAAGGGGCTTAACAACTGCAGTTTTTAGGGAATTTGGAAAAGTCCCAGAAAGAAGTGAGGCATTTACCACTTCTAGGATATCTGCTTCTAAACAGTTAAACACGCTTTTGAAAAAAGATGTGGGAAGTATGTCAAGGGCGCAGGTTGATGTTTTAAGGTGCTGTACTGTTTCTTCCAAAATTTTACCATCAATTGCTTCGAAAACAGACATAATAGCTACTTTCTGAGATTGTGGTCTGATCTGTTTTAGTATATATTAAAATTACAAATATATTTATACATATATATTCACATTATACAGATGTTGTATAATATCTTATGGAAGATAAGCAGATGTGTTTACCTGTGAGAAGTGAAGAGAGAATGATCAGTTCCAGCAGACACAGATCACACTTATCAGCCATTTTCTGTTTCTGTCCGTCTTTCTCTTCATTATATAGTTACAGTTCTTCCTTTAATCATCATCAGCTCCTCCTGTGCTCGTCAACTTCCTCTGAACTCAGTGACTGAGTGTTTATTTCTGACACTATGATGCAGATGAAGAAGTGATCAGAAATATCTCTGGTGGGAAACTTGTCTTTGAGAAGCAGGGAGGAAGAACTCGCAGCAGCAGAAGAAACAGAGATGCTGTCATGAGTGAGTGTGGGATGAAGGTGTGAGACGAGACGAGAATAAAACATACATATTACTTTTATTAAACACATACAAACGTTCACACAACATTGTATCATTTCCACACAAATCAATATAAACATATTTTTTTACAAACAGTCGGGTGTTATAGACAGATACACATACACACTCACACACACGATACCAGACGAGCAAACGGGTGTTTATTCTCAAGTCATTATAAATATTAACCAATACACATTTTTTGTTTCAACACAAATTATGAAATGAGTAACTAATTATAACTAATAATTCGTTTAAACAGAAAATATTTCAGTAGCAAATCTTCAGCAGAAACAGAAGTAAAACTATTCAGAGGATGATTGTTGTGTGTTTGAGTGCTTTAAACAGTGTATGTGTGTGTGTGTGTGTGTGTTTGTGTGTTAGAGAGAGTGTGTGTCTTATCTGTGTATATATATATATATATTGTGTGTGTGTGTATCAGAGATTCTGAGCGCCGGCTGTGAAGTCTGACAGACACAGAGAAACCCGTCCAACACGACTGACACATTGAGTTAAGAAAAAAAGAAGAGGAAAGTGTGTGTGTATGTATTTGTACGTTTTTAAGTATGTGAGAGAGACTGTGTGTGAGAGTTTGTTTATTTGTGTGTCTGTGTGTGTGAGAGAAAGAGCAAAAGAGAGAGAGAGAGAGAGAGAGAGAGTGTGTGTGTGCGAAGGATACAGCATGTGTCTGTTGGAGGCGTCAGAGGGAGGAAGAGTTTTGAGTGACTCCAGTAAAGCGTCCATCCTCATCCTCAGATCATCATCAGGAGCAGCAGCACAACACTACACACACACACACACACACATCAATGACAATACTACTGCGTTTCTGTGTTTTTGATCAGATCAACAGAATATCAACACAACAGAATCCAATCATAAATACAGCAGCAAGCAGCCATGACGGGGCCAAGCACAAGGGGGGCATTAAATGCATTGCTGGTGCATTAGATCAATGGCCAAAACTCAGCAGGTAGCCTCAGATCATGATTGACGTAACACACACCAAGTTTGGTCAGAATATGCTAATGCGTTGCGCAGATATAGCCTCACTTTCATCTCTGCGGCCATTTTGTCAAATTCTTTCGTGCGTTATTTGTAAACGGTTTGACGAATCAACCTTCTTTTATTAAATGTTTGTCAACATGGTCTGGAGATGATGTGGTTACATTTTTGTGAAAATCGGACAAACGGCCTAGGAGGAGTTAAAAAAAGTAGGTTTTTCATAAAATTCAAAATGCCGTAAATAATCTCATAGGGTTAATCGAATCGTCTTGAGCCGATGATTCAGGGGACAAAATAATTTTTTTCTAGGACATGCGGTTCAAAAGTTATTAACATAAATGTGAGAGCAACTTTGGACAGTTGGTGGCGCTAGAGGGATTGAGACTCTAATTTTAATCTGTTGACAGATCAGACTATCCTCTATTAGTGTGCCAATTTCCATAACTTCTTTGGGCTGCCATAGATCTCCATGGCGGAAAAACTTTTTCGAGAACAAAAACAATAGGTGTCTACCCTCCGTGCTTGACCCCTAATAACCTCTGTGTGTGTGTGTGTGTGTGTGTGTGTGTGTGTGTGTTACACACCTGCGTGAGCATCGCTCTCAGTGTGTGTTTGCTGTGGTCAGTGACGTCCGTCAGTCCTCGTCTCTCCACCTCCTCACACACCGACTGAACTTGTGACTTCCAGTGTGAGACGCTGCCGCTGAAACGCACCAGCTGCACACACACACACACACACACACACATACCTACTTATCTCACTAATAAGGACCTATGACAAAACACCCCACCTTTGGGTACACCCCTTTCTGAAGGGTTTAGAAACAAAAGAAAGACATGACTGCACTGCAAATGAAGCCCACATTACGAATATCACTTGATATTGTCAATTAAAAGCTTTTTTAGAGACCTGACTTTTTACCTTCACTTTGGGGACAGTATTTTTTATGTCCACTTTGGGGACAAACACAAACTCTGGTCAAGTAGAACTTTGAGGACTAAGGTGATACACAAACTCTGGTCAAGTAGAACTTTGAGGACTAAGGTGATACACAATCTCTGGTTGTGCTACATTTTTAAGACTTCTTGAAGATAAACATAATTTACCATAACAAGACTACTGGCTATAAAACAAGATACAAGAATTGAATACCTTGAAAACAAGTGTCTGTAGAGATTCATTGTCATTGCAATTGTCAGCAACCCTCTAGTTAATTTAGTATTAAATGCACACATTATCCCTAAAACATTTAAGGTATGATTCTCTGTATAGCACAGTGGTTCTCAAATAGTGGGAATAGTACTCAATAGTACTCAAATAGTTCGATACCAGGGGGGGCGCGCGTGACCCTGGGGTACATGCTTTTTTTTTTTTTTGCCAGGGAGTAGGTTTTCTTGCACTGAACAAGAGCAGCAGATATGAAGTTCAGATAACCGTCCCCTCATCCTTTGACGTATACGATCACACCAGTGTTCATATGCGTCATGTGATCAACCACTGAATTCACACGTGTTTTCATGCGATATCTGGCACTGATCCAGAGAAAGACGCGCTCAGAGCTTGTCATTTATCACAACAATTCAGTGTTTTCAACCACATAAGATTTATTTTAGGTTTCAACAAGTTGAGCCAACAAGTTGTTGACTATTTTGAATTATCTATTATACAGCGCTTTTTGTGACTGCGGTATGTCACGTGACGAGCATGACGCGTTGTCATGGAAACGATAAGGCGAAAGTTCCAAAATGGGGGCAGGGGGGGGGCGCGAAATTTTTACCTCTTCCTAGGGGGACGCCACAGAAAATAATTGAGAAGCACTGGTATAGCATGATGATTGTGAAAAGTGCCATTGAGTGTCATTTGAAATACAGTTGTGAAACACAAACTATTATTGTTACTTTGATACACAAACTCTACTTTAAAGTCCCTTTGGGGACTCTGGCGATACACAAACTCTACTTTAATGTCCCTTTGGGGACTCTGGCGATACACAAACTCTACTTTAAAGTCCCTTTGGGGACTCTGGCGATACACAAACTCTACTTTAATGTCCCTTTGGGGACTCTGGCGATACACAAAATCTACTTTAATGTCCCTTTGGGGACTCTGGCGATACACAAAATCTACTTTAATGTCCCTTTGGGGACTCTGGCGATACACAAAATCTACTTTAATGTCCCTTTGGGGACTCTGGCGATACACAAAATCTACTTTAATGTCCCTTTGGGGACTCTGGCGATACACAAACTCTACTTTAAAGTCCCTTTGGGGACTCTGGCGATACACAAAATCTACTTTAATGTCCCTTTGGGGACTCTGGCGATACACAAACTCTACTTTAAAGTCCCTTTGGGGACTCTGGCGATACACAAACTCTACTTTAAAGTCCCTTTGGGGACTCTGGCGATACACAAAATCTACTTTAATGTCCCTTTGGGGACTCTGGCGATACACAACTCGTATATATTAGACAATCATCCAATCATCAGTTTTGTTGCAACTGAACCTTTTTTAAATTAGTTAATGAAGAAATACAAGCAGTAATGACATGCCAGCCGTTTATTTAACATGCAAAGGCATGCTACAATCTCCAAATAGTTATATATATAGCACAACAGCCTTCTCTTAACAATGCCACTTTCTGGCATACTGAACAACAGTAAACGCATTTCTTTTAAAGTGCATATTAGTTAAACAAAAAAAAAAGTATAAACAGACACATAAAAACAAAAGTAAGGTGAAGTAATGTGTTTAACACATCTTAAACTTGAAAAAAAAATTATTCCCCTTTACTTGCACTCCTCCCTCTTTTCTTCCCCTTTACTTAAACTCCTCCCTCTTTTCTTCTCTTTTACTTGCACTCCTCCCTCTTTTCTCTTCCCCTTTACTTGCACTCCTCCCTCTTTTCTTCTCATTTACTTGCACCCCTCTCCAAAGACACAAAGAAGTGAAATCTCATGATGTGTTTAGCTTTCTTAAGGAAACTCAAAGTGTTCGGCCTGACAGGAGTGTCCTGTAACCAGCACATCTTGCCAGTCAATAGAAGGCCAGAATAGTTCAACTCAAATACATTACTTCACCTTTACTCCTCCCTCTTTTCTTCCCCCAATAAGACATTGCACAATATAAAACAGAAATGAATTTTATCCTCAACATGTTCTACATTTTCCAGTAAAAGGCAATGTAGTGTTTTTCCCACCCTCTATAATCCACCTCTTTTTTTTAAAGTTGTGATCCTGTTCCGCACATAATTTTTCACACCAGTCCATGTTCGCTCCTTTAAAGCTTCTGGCTCTGCTTTAATGCATCTCTCACAGTCTTGCTTACCAGGAACTTTGCATGTCTTTATGAAGTTCATCATATGTTTTTCAACTGCTTTTACCTCAAAGTCTTCCCATTTTCTTTTTGAAGGGATTGATGAACCTACAAAAAAGAAAAAAAAAGAAAATCTTATCATCAACTAATGTCAATGAATGATAACCAAATTAACACAGTCTTCCTGTGTAGATAATATGTTATCTACAGGCATCAGTAACCAGTTGTTCAAAATAAATTGCGTAATTCATGGTAATTATTGTTGTTAGTATAGTTTACATATTTTTCTAGCTTGATGTTCTTGTGAAACCGCTGGTTGATCAGTGTCTGTTGTTGTGGACTGAGGGAAGTCACTGCACCTCACTGCATCTGAATCTTCCTCATCACTTGATATGTCATCATCTTGGGTCTCAAGTTGCTCTACAACAATTAAAAAAACATCACATCCTATACATCATAGTTACCATTTGTACAAGATTATAGATTTGCAAGTAAAACAAAGACTCACATAAACAAATAACTTATACTCATACCATTAGGGTCGATTTCAATGTCGTCAAGTCGCTTTCCTTTAAAGGATGACAGTGTTCCTTTCTCCATAGCCATAAAGACTTTGCTTATTTTTGCCTATGATAACTGATTTTAGAGGTACTTATAAAGGGCATACAAAGTATACAACAATACCTGTCTTTTTCTTGATGGCCTTAAGTTCACCTAGAAGAGAACAAAACAAATAAGTGTGCATTAATCAATCAGTAAACAACACACTATAAAATAAAAAGCATTTTGCCCTATACTGAGGTTAGATACCACAACAAATTGCAAATTAATGTTTTTTTACACCACTGAGGTTTGATTGTGTGCTAGTAAATTCATGCAAAAGCAGATACAATTTTGTCCTGACAGTGACAAGTTATTAACAGTCAGTGTAATGGTAAAATGTATTTAAATAAAGATTTCTGCAAATACAGATCCTTTGCTAATTTTATTTACACACCTCCTTTAGTGACAGTGTCTTGGACACCTGTGATGACAACATCACAGAACTGGATGCATCACTGGGCAACGGGGCAGGTGATGAGGGTTGCACAAGAGCGGATGGAGATGATGTGGCAGTAACAGGTGATGAGGGTTGCACAAGAGCGGATGGAGATGATGTGGCAGTAACAGGTGATGAGGGTTGCACAAGAGCGGATGGAGATGATGTGGCAGTAACAGGGGATGAGGGTTGCACAGGAGCGGATGGAGATGATGTGGCAGTAACAGGTGATGAGGGTTGCACAGGAGCGGATGGAGATGATGTGGCAGTAACAGGTGATGAGGGTTGCACAGGAGCGGATGGAGATGATGTGGCAGTAACAGGTGATGAGGGTTGCACAAGAGCGGATGGAGATGATGTGGCAGTAACAGGTGATGAGGGTTGCACAAGAGCGGATGGAGATGATGTGGCAGTAACAGGTGATGAGGGTTGCACAGGAGCGGATGGAGATGATGTGGCAGTAACAGGTGATGAGGGTTGCACAGGAGCGGATGGAGATGATGTGGCAGTAACAGGTGATGAGGGTTGCACAGGAGCGGATGGAGATGATGTGGCAGTAACAGGGGATGAGGGTTGCACAGGAGCGGATGGAGATGATGTGGCAGTAACAGGTGATGAGGGTTGCACAAGAGCGGATGGAGATGATGTGGCAGTAACAGGTGATGAGGGTTGCACAGGAGCGGATGGAGATGATGTGGCAGTAACAGGTGATGAGGGTTGCACAGGAGCGGATGGAGATGATGTGGCAGTAACAGGTGATGAGGGTTGCACAGGAGCGGATGGAGATGATGTGGCAGTAACAGGGGATGAGGGTTGCACAGGAGCGGATGGAGATGATGTGGCAGTAACAGGTGATGAGGGTTGCACAGGAGCGGATGGAGATGATGTGGCAGTAACAGGTGATGAGGGTTGCACAGGAGCGGATGGAGATGATGTGGCAGTAACAGGGGATGAGGGTTGCACAGGAGCGGATGGAGATGATGTGGCAGTAACAGGTGATGAGGGTTGCACAGGAGCGGATGGAGATGATGTGGCAGTAACAGGGGATGAGGGTTGCACAGGAGCGGATGGAGATGATGTGGCAGTAACAGGTGATGAGGGTTGCACAAGAGCGGATGGAGATGATGTGGCAGTAACAGGTGATGAGGGTTGCACAGGAGCGGATGGAGATGATGTGGCAGTAACAGGTGATGAGGGTTGCACAGGAGCGGATGGAGATGATGTGGCAGTAACAGGTGATGAGGGTTGCACAGGAGCGGATGGAGATGATGTGGCAGTAACAGGGGATGAGGGTTGCACAGGAGCGGATGGAGATGATGTGGCAGTAACAGGTGATGAGGGTTGCACAGGAGCGGATGGAGATGATGTGGCAGTAACAGGTGATGAGGGTTGCACAGGAGCGGATGGAGATGATGTGGCAGTAACAGGTGATGAGGGTTGCACAGGAGCGGATGGAGATGATGTGGCAGTAACAGGTGATGAGGGTTGCACAGGAGCGGATGGAGATGATGTGGCAGTAACAGGGGCAATTGAGGGCTGTGACATCAAAACACAAAAAAATAAAATAATTAATTAATTAATAAATAAATGTTTGCGCAATTCAAAGTCTATTGGTTTAGTTTAAGGGAAAGCCAAATAAATTTGGTACAAGACATGTATGACACACCAAAGGAAAGAGAAGATAATGCAGTAACACTGATAAAAATGTAGTTTTTTTAGCTACTCCAACCAGACACCTATCTAAAGCTTTTGCAAACTGCTCAAGATTAAACAGTTTGAGATTTGAGTTTAACAGGCACATACACGACATGTACATGACACACAGAAAGACGTGTACTGTACTGTAGTGATATAATATAGTGCTCTTGATTAAAACACCTTAAACCCAATTACTACCAGTGTGTTACTGGTCACTTGTGAGTCTAAATGAATAAATGTAAATGTAAAGTCAATGTGATATCTAGACACCTTAAATCTGTTATGTTGTATAAAATTGATATAGCACATGAAGAACAGTTGAACCTGGGTTTGACCATGTACCTTAAAAGCTCCAGGACAAGTAAGATATACACATTTTATGCTGGTTTCAGATGTGACGTTTATACTGCACGTGTAAGCAGTGCAGGCTCGCATAGCAGGAGCGAACGCTGACAGTGTAAAAGCACAACAGCCACGCACAGCAAACGCTCTGCTACGTGCTGCTCACACGTGTAGTGTGCAGCCAGTCTTAATGTAAACTTACTAATTTCTGTGAATCCAAACTGCTGATGTTATTTTTATCACTGGAGTCTGTGACCTGATTGGTAGAGAAATATAAGGAACACAATATAAAAATACAGAAACAAAACAGCAAGGGATGAACAGGGTTTCATGAAATGTTGGTTACCTTCGCTCGCCAAGGCCAGTCTGAGTCTCCATAACTGTATGTTATTTCTTCCCCTTGTTTAATGTCTCTGACAGCAAAGAGGCACAGATGAGGTTGCTGGTTCACTTCAATTGTTTTTATTTTGCAGGTAGGATTTTTGTGGTCATCATTGACCAGCCTTCCCAAGGATCCATCTTCCTTAGATGCATCCATGCTGTAAATACATAAAATGACCACTAAGAATAGCTTGTACATCTTCATACAAATTGTCTTGGTAATAAACTAAAACTTTTCAGTCCACTATGAAAAACCTATTCCAAAACGTTTATTCTAATATTTTTGTATAAAACAGCAGATCGCAGAATTTAACGCAAAATCAAGCAAACTCAATACGCAATATTTTCCGGAGCAAGCATTTTTTCTTCAGATTTTACGTGTAGGCGCCCACGCAGACGCTACCATGGTACATGACCACTGAAGAGAATGTTGCTCATGGTTCTAGAACCGTTCCGCTTTTGCCTGTGCCTAGAACGCGTGTAAACATGCAAGCTTTATTTTTTATATTATTAATGCCTAATTTATGCAGTGTTTAAAATTTTAGAAATAGCTTCTGTTATCTGAAAACACATGAACAGAAAACAAAAAGTAAAATGAAAAGTGTTTTTTACATTTTTATATTAAAGAAAATATAGAAAACATAAAAAAATGAATCCTTAATTGGATTTTTATTTGATGTTACATTTGATATGAAATGGTTAAAAGTTTTTATCCTTCAAAATCAGTCAGTTTGGGATGCAAAAATCAAAAGTCTCCCACGCAAAATCCTGGAGGGATTGATAAAAGTATAAGATATTTTAGATATTTTAGATTTATATTTTAGCATCTACTACACAAAGACAACAATTCTATACTCACCACCAATATTCGCCATGCCACTGAAAATCAAACAAGAATGTGTTCTGAACGTCATTGTAGAGTTTAGATCTATTAAGACTTTCCTTCGAACTCAGAAGTTCACCTCTGTATTCAAGAACAAAATCTCCTCTGAAAAAAGCTTCAGTGGTGAAAACTCCACGTCCTAAAGAGAAAAATATATTAAGTCTTCAGAGTTCTTACTATTAATAACTATTGATAAAAATATTTAATAGCCACACTTAAATAAGTATGCAGTGCAGTTTTTAGTTTAGATTATACTTTAAATACCTATATAGGCTGCATCATAGAGCTTACAGAAACATTACTGCTATATATTTTACATTCATCAAATCTTACTGCATAAGTAAATATACTACACTGCATAATTTATATATTATATAAATATACTATACTGTGCTTTACTGCAACCAGTGAACCTCAATTGGAATAGGAATGAATATTAAAATATCTTGCCTTTATATTTACTGATAAATTTCGCATCAAGTCCAGCCTTGTCAGTTTTGCAACCAATGTGATGCTCAGCATCCTGACGTGGAGTAGTGCGTCTTCTTTTTTTATGTTCAGCCAGCATTGTGACTCAATGTTTATACAATGACTGAAAAGAAATAGATAATACATCAAATAAATAAATAATACAATGATTAAGCATATTCCACTAAAACAAACAAAATAATTGAGTAGATAATAGAAATTAATTTAAAGGGGAATGGAGTTAATAGTAGCAAAATGTAGAGATTTCTTGTAGGGGATTTTTGCCTACACAATACCCTTCAAACACAATGCAAATTTCATGGTTTAAAAAACAATACAAAAAAGTCCCCAGTTTAAATCCCATCAGTAAATTTCTGCCATTTTAATGTGCATTATAAGTGATACTAAGATAACCATTAAAAACAAAAAACAAATTACTTTACACAGTATACTACAGCTATTTAACATATTTTTTAACACATAGTTACATTTGTAATTTGTAACTAATCAAGTATTGACAAGATTATATATTATGCACATTATGAAACATGTGACTTATGAGAAATATTAACTCGACTGTTTTGATTAATTCGAAGAAGCATTGTTCATATCTAATCCAGCAAATATTTTTTTACATCAAAATACTACGAAAAGCAGGCCGCACATATAAATGAGCCGTGGCTACGCCACTGCATAAAAGTATCGCGAATGATATTCTATGGAACTGTGTGCTTCTGCATTTATAGTAACATACATATAGTTACAACATTTAAGTAGTTTTTACAAACATGTCTTACCAAAAACCATTACAGAGCACTGATATACTTAAAGATATGTCAGTAAAAGTTGTTTCTAATTAAGAAAGATCAAATATGCACCCTAACCCTAACCCTAACCCTAACCCTTTAGTCTAGGACTTTAGCCCTGTCCGGGAAACTGCCCCTAAGATTTGTACTCATAGAAATGACTAAAGTAATCAAACCTGTTCATTTGACAGGGGTGTAAGAGACTCTAGGCCTGTTTTGTAGCATTTTTAATTCTAAATTCTCAACTCCATTGTCTGTCAACAAAAAAATAATGTAAAACCATGATGTGTTAACCTTAACTGATATGGACTGCACTGAATTGGGGGATAATGGCATCTTCTAAATATCACAAACAAACCTAACAAATGAACATTATTAGACATGAATGAAAGTGTGAAGAAATGATATCTTGAGTACATGTGTGAGAGTGCTGCTGTGTGGGGGAGGGGGTCATGAGTTCAGACACATGAGGGAGGGGAAGCGACTCTCACACACACAAAAACTCCTCTAACTTCAGTCTGTGTGGGGGAGGGGGGGACGTGCCACAACACCTCATCATACACACTCACAATTAATGACCTCATCAATTTCAACTTACAAAGATGTAATTCATGTACTTACAAATTGTATTTCCATTTTCGTTGCAACAGTCAAGTTCTTCCACACTGACTCAATCAGTCATTTCTTTTTTAACCTTTCCTTATACACAGACATTTTCATATTAGGATACAAAAGAGTCCTGTCTAAACTGTTACTATAAATGTAGAAGCACACAGTTCCATAGAATATCATTATGTGCTTAAACCAGGTTTGATTACTTTAGTCATTTCTATGAGTACAAATCTAAGTACAAATCGTCCCGACCGGTTTCCAGGACGGGACTTAAGTCAGGACTAGGCCTTAGTTAAATTACAACATTTAAGTAGTTTTTACAAACATGTCTTACCAAAAACCATTACAGAGCACTGATATACTTAAAGATATGTCAGTAAAAGTAGTTTCTAATTAAGAAAGATCAAATATGCACCCTAACCCTAACCCTAACCCTTTAGTCTAGGACTTTAGCCCTGTCCGGGAAACTGCCCCTAAGATTTGTACTCATAGAAATGACTAAAGTAATCAAACCTGTTCATTTGACAGGGGTGTAAGAGACTCTAGGCCTGTTTTGTAGCATTTTTAATTCTAAATTCTCAACTCCATTGTCTGTCAACAAAAAAATAATGTAAAACCATGATGTGTTAACCTTAACTGATATGGACTGCACTGAATTGGAGGATGATGGCATCTTCTAAATATCACAAACAAACCTAACAAATGAACATTATTAGACATGAATGAAAGTGTAAAGAAATGATTTCTTGACTACATGTGTGAGAGTGCTGCTGTGTGGGGGAGGGGGTCATGAGTTCAGACACATGGGGGAGGGGAAGCGACTCTCACACACACAAACTCCTCTAACTTCAGTCTGTGTGGGGGAGGGGGGGACGTGCCACAACACCTCATCATACACACTCACAATTAATGACCTCATCTATTTCAACTAACAAACAAATAAAAAACACTAAACATTGTGGATGCGTTCACATCTTTTTGTGACTTGTGTATTAAAACGCACTGAAATAACATCTACTAAACAAATGTTAACATGCCCATCTGAAGAAATGTCAATGCAAAGACAAATACAGTGGTACCTCCAGATACGAAATTAATCCGTACCGAGGCGGACTTCGTATAATGAGTTTTTCGTATCTTGGAACACATTTTACATGTAAAATGGCTAATCCGTTCCAAGCCCTCCAAAAAATCCCCATTAAATTTCAAAAGTCGTTGTCGGCAGGATTCGAACCTGCGCGGAGAAAACACAATGGATCTGGAGTTCGTCGCCTTAACCTCTCAGCCACGACTCAACCACGAAATCTCGCGCGGTCTGTGACGTCAGAAACCGCTCGACCTGCACAGCCCGGACGCGCGGCGGGGTCACACCGGTCTGCAGCCGGCTCTCGCGGGAGGCGACGCGCTGCCGTTACACACACACACTGAAGCGCAAAACTGCGTGTTTACGATTCAAAGTTAGTTTCAAACACATCATGAAAGCACATCGAACTCAGCGTAGGTTAGTCTGTTTTATGTAAAAACTACATATTGGAAACATGTTTAAATCATTTGTACATTCTTTCATATGCAATTTCCGCAATCCTTCCTGATGACGCAACTGCAATCGTCCTCCTGATTGGTCATATTAATAAATTATTCAAATAATGTAATTCATGTAGTGACCGATAGGGGCGGTATATGGTACTAAATCTTCCTGGCCTCTGATTGGACAGAATCTCCAAAGTGTGTATCTTTCCGGAAGCGCAGTTCCTCATAGAGGGCGCTGCATTTTACACAAATTAGTGGGGGGGCATACACACTTTGAGTACACAAATCACTTAAAAGTGTATTTTGGGGACAAGTGAGATTTTAAGCCTGGACACCATTTTAGTGCATGCTAAATGCCATTATATAGTCATCTAAATGAGGACATGAAAAAAGTCCTCAATTGTCAGGGTGGTCCTCAGTTTACTGGTGTGTACTCTGGTGAATGTCCCAAAAAGTGACATAAGTAAGTACACACACACACACACACACACACACACACACACACACACACGAGGACCGGTTTGATTATATCAGGCAATGATAAGCTTAGGCTCTTGGTTGTGTTGAGCGAGGAGTTTGTATCGTGTCGGTGTGTGTGGGCGAGAGAGTGAGTGTGTGTGTGAGTGTTTCTGTGTGTGTGTGTGTGTGTGTGTATGTGTGTGTTACCAGTGTGAGGAGCTGCAGTGCAGCAGGTCTCAGGGTCGCGTCACACGACAGTAAAGAGAAGAGCAGGAAACGAGTCCAGGGCTGATGAAGAACCGTGTGCTGAACTACAACAAACACCTGCGTTACTTTCTCCACATGAAGCTCTAGATTTCACTCACAGCACAGAATCACAAGCTTCATTAGTCAGCAATAAAACACACTAACACACACACACACGCACACACGTTTGAAACACCCCTAGTGTTTGAGCGTTTGAGTTGCACATTATTATGATGAGGACTAAAACACTCGAGTAAATCCCTATGAATGTGGTTTATTTTGTCACACTTCTCACCTGAAGAAACTGTGTTTGTGCTTCACTGTGTGTGATCTGAAACCTCACTGCTGTCAAGCAAACTCTGAACACAATCACACACGCATGTGAAGAGTGAGTGTGTGTGTGTGTGTACCTGATTCAGGACTCCTGCGCTGCAGAAACTCCATCAGAGACATCAGACAGATCAGAGCCGCACTGACCAGCACATCCTGCTTCTGCTCACACCACTCACTCATTAATGCTCGGACATTTCACGTGTGTGTGTGTGTGTGTACCTGCAGCATGAGTGTGTGTGTGTGTGTGTGTGTGTGTGTGTACCTGCAGCATGAGTGTGTGTGTGTGTGTGTGTGTGTGTGTGTGTGTACCTGCAGCATGAGTGTGTGTGTGTGTGTGTGTGTGTGTGTACCTGCAGCATGAGTGTGTGTGAGTGTGTGTACCTGCAGCATGAGTGTGTGTGTGTGTGTGTGTGTGTCTATGTGTGTATGTCTATGTGTGTATGTGTGTGTGTGTGTGAGTGTGTGTGTCTATGTGTGTGTGTGTGAGTGTGTGTGTACCTGCAGCATGAGTGTGTGTGTGTCTATGTGTGTATGTGTGTGTGTGTGTGTGAGTGTGTGTGTGTGTGTACCTGCAGCATGAGTGTGTGTGTGTGTCTGTGTGTGTGTGTGTGTGTGAGTGTGTGTGTGAGTACCTGCAGCATGAGTGTGTGTGTGTGTGTGTGTGTGAGTGTGTGTGTGTGTGTGAGTACCTGCAGCATGAGTGTGTGTGTGTGTGTGTGTGTGTGTGTGTGTGTGTGTGTGTACCTGCAGCATGAGTGCGCTTAGGGCCGTCATCAGGCTGGCAGCGCCGCTGTGTCCAAGTGGGTATAGTGCGCCATCTGCTGTCTCCAGAGGTCGTTGCAGCGCTGCGTCACACACACACACCAGTGCAGACTCGTCCACATCCAAACACACCTGCACAAACCGCACACTGCACACTACACACACACACAGGGGTCTGATTATCTGTTGAATATATATGTGTGTGTGTGTGTGTGTGTGTGTGTGTGTGTGTGTGTGTGAGTTAGTCAGTGTGTGTGCTTGAGAGTGTGTGTGTGTGTGTGTGTGTGTGTGTGTGTGTGTGTGTGAGTGTGTTACCGAGCAGCAGTGTATCCGTGAGTCTCTTGCTGAAGGCCAGTCGTCTCAGTATCTGATGAAGATCCACACTGATGCTCTTCTGCACCTTTAACACAAGCGTCAGGTGTGTAACTCTGAGACGACACAGACCTCACCTGAACACCTGAAACCCTGACTCACCTGAACCCCTGACTCACCTGAGCCCCTGACTCTCCTGAACACCTGACTCACCTGAACCCGACTCACCTGAACCCCTGACTCACCTGAGCCCCTGACTCACCTGAACCCCTGACTCACCTGAACCCCTGACTCACCTGAACCCCTGACTCACCTGAACCCCTGACTCACCTGAACCCCTGACTCACCTGAGCCCCTGACTCACCTGAACCCCTGACTCACCTGAGCCCCTGAATCACCTGAGCCCCTGACTCACCTGAACCCCTGACTCACCTGAGCCCCTGACTCTCCTGAACACCTGACTCACCTGAACACCTGACTCACCTGAACACCTGACTCACCTGAGCCCCTGACTCACCTGACTCACCTGAACCCCTGACTCACCTGAACCCCTGACTCACCTGAACCCCTGACTCACCTGAGCCCCTGACTCACCTGAACCCCTGACTCACCTGAACCCCTGACTGACCTGAACACCTGACTCACCTGAACCTCTGACTGACCTGAACACCTGACTCAACTGAACCCCTGACTCAACTGAACCCCTGACTCACCTGAACCCCTGACTCACCTGAACCCCTGACTCACCTGAACCCCTGACTCACCTGAACCCCTGACTCACCTGAAACCCTGACTCACCTGAACCCCTGACTGACCTGAACACCTGACTCACCTGAACCCCTGACTCACCTGAGCACCTGACTCACCTGAACACCTGACTCACCTGAACCTCTGACTGACCTGAACACCTGACTCACCTGAACCCCTGACTCACCTGAACAACTGAACCCCTGACTCACCTGAACCCCTGACTCACCTGAACACCTGACTCATCTGAACACCTGACTCACCTGAACAACTGAACCCCTGACTCACCTGAACCCCTGACTCACCTGAACCCCTGACTCACCTGAACACCTGACTCACCTGAGCGGTGTGTTTGTGCTGGAGGAGCATGAGGGAGGAGAGCAGAAGCAGTGCAGAGGAGTGCAATGATGAAGATGAAGATGAAGAGGGAGATGAAGATAAAACCTCCTCCAGCAGCTCCATCAGTCTGACATTTCCCAGCAGCAGAGACACCGCTGATACACACAACCATCAGTCATGAATCTGAGCTTCAGTGTGTGTGTGTGTGTGTGTGTGTGTGTGTGTTACCTCTGTCGGTGGCGTGTGATGGACACACACACAGGAAGCAGTACAGACAGTTGAACACAGACAGCAGCAACTCAGAGTCACTGGAGTCCATCTTTCCTACCAGATTACTGACTACAAACACACACGTATGAGTGATACACACTTTAACACCAGCAGACAAACTCTCTGTTCTCACCGTGGTAAAGCAGTTTGAAGTCTGTGTGGTTCATCTGACTGAACGAGTGACTCTGAATCACAGACAGCACGTCCAGCAGCACCGACAGCCCATCTGAAACAGAGTAGAACGGCAGTCTGAACAAACTTGTCTATTTCAGCTCAAGCCTTCACTGACAGTGAAGGTACTTCACTGACAGATAACCACCTCTAACTTAAATCATCTATCCAGTTCTTGGACCACATGGATGCATTTGGAGAACCAGGGTAAGGTTAAAGCACTAAAGAATTGGCCACTTAGATCTTTTGTGAGAGATCTTCAGAGATTCTTGAAATTTGCTAACGTTTACTGTTGAGACGTTGCAGATTTCAGTAAGATTTCCTTAACATATCTGATCCGCAATAACCCCAAGTCTCTGTCCTGGACACCCACTTCCACATCCTTCAACTCAAGGAAGGCGATACGTCCTTCAACTCAAGGATGGCGAAACGTCCTTCAACTCAAGGATGGCGATACGTCCTTCAACTCAAGGATGGCGAAACGTCCTTCAACTCAAGGATGGCGATACGTCCTTCAACTCAAGGAAGGCGATACGTCCTTCAACTCAAGGATGGCGAAACGTCCTTCAACTCAAGGATGGCGAAACGTCCTTCAACTCAAGGATGGCGATACGTCCTTCAACTCAAGGAAGGCGATACGTCCTTCAACTCAAGGAAGGCGATACGTCCTTCAACTCAAGGAAGGCGATACGTCCTTCAACTCAAGGATGGCGAAACGTCCTTCAACTCAAGGAAGGCGATACGTCCTTCAACTCAAGGATGGCGAAACGTCCTTCAACTCAAGGATGGCGATACGTCCTTCAACTCAAGGATGGCGAAACGTCCTTCAACTCAAGGATGGCGATACGTCCTTCAACTCAAGTATGGCGATACGTCCTTCAACTCAAGGAAGGCGATACGTCCTTCAACTCAAGGATGGCGAAACGTCCTTCAACTCAAGGATGGCGAAACGTCCTTCAACTCAAGGATGGCGATACGTCCTTCAACTCAAGGAAGGCGATACGTCCTTCAACTCAAGGAAGGCGATACGTCCTTCAACTCAAGGAAGGCGATACGTCCTTCAACTCAAGGATGGCGAAACGTCCTTCAACTCAAGGAAGGCGATACGTCCTTCAACTCAAGGAAGGCGATACGTCCTTCAACTCAAGGAAGGCGATACGTCCTTCAACTCAAGGATGGCGATACGTCCTTCAACTCAAGGAAGGCGATACGTCCTTCAACTCAAGGAAGGCGATACGTCCTTCAACTCAAGGATGGCGAAACGTCCTTCAACTCAAGGATGGCGAAACGTCCTTCAACTCAAGGATGGCGATACGTCCTTCAACTCAAGGAAGGCGATACGTCCTTCAACTCAAGGAAGGCGATACGTCCTTCAACTCAAGGATGGCGAAACGTCCTTCAACTCAAGTATGGCGATACGTCCTTCAACTCAAGGAAGGCGATACGTCCTTCAACTCAAGGAAGGCGATACGTCCTTCAACTCAAGGATGGCGAAACGTCCTTCAACTCAAGGATGGCGAAACGTCCTTCAACTCAAGGAAGGCGAAACGTCCTTCAACTCAAGGATGGCGAAACGTCCTTCAACTCAAGGAAGGCGAAACGTCCTTCAACTCAAGGAAGGCGATACGTCCTTCAACTCAAGGATGGCGAAACGTCCTTCAACTCAAGGAAGGCGAAACGTCCTTTAACTCAAGGAAGGCGATACGTCCTTCAACTTAAGGAAGCAAAACATCAAGCCCGCAAGCCTGCTGGACTTCTTCACTCAATTTAACTTCAAGCTCACCTACAGACCAGGTGATAAGGCTGACGCTTTACACTGTTTACATTCTCCTGAGGAAACACACATGTGGCTCCAGAACTCATCCGTCTTCCTTAACGCCATCCAGTGGGATCTGGTTGAACGGATCGTCAAGGCCTCTCTGTCTCTAAGCCAACTCTGCCAGTAGGCCCTGAGAGTAAGATTCATGTTCCAACAGCCCTGTGTCTTCTCCTCAAGGACTCTTTTGAGGGTACACTCTTCTCTCTTGGGCCCATTTGACATAGAAAGATCAGCAGTTTGTACAAGGATGTCCCACATGACAATCTCCAAATCTCCTCGTCAAATACCCTAAGGTAAATTGCATCCACTTTCCATTCCTCAAAGACCCTGGTCAGACCTAAGAGAAGATTTCATCACCCTAACCCAGAATCCAATTCTTTCATCTGTGTTCCTGTGGCAGTCGACGGGTTCTCCAAAGCAAGATACCAATGATGAACCTCCAACAGTCACAGAGACACCCAAACTATTCCATCTTGTGTTCAGAAATGTCAGCTTACCTGTAGACATTGTGTCATAAAAAAACACAATTCATCTCCAGGGTATGGATGCCATTTTTCCAACTCCTAGGTACATAACTGAGTATGCCTTCAGGTTACTATCCACAATCCAACAGACAAACAGATCGACCGCTTCCTCAGGTCATATTGCCACACTCACCAACACAGCTGGAGTTTGAGACTCTCTTTGGCAACCTACTACCATTTCAGTGTGTACTCAGTTTCCAACCGCCCCTGTTTCACTGGTCAGGAGAGGCTTCAGAAGTGACAGCTGTGGACCACTAGTTCAAGAAGAGTCAGAGGACTGGGACTCACGTCCATCTGGAGAGAGCGATCAGAGGCATAAGAGCCGGGCCGACACCAGAAAATGGGACACCCTAATATACCAACCGGAGCAAGAGGTCTGGATCTCTGGAACATTTGCCTCTAGCTGCCCTGAGTCCCAGATACACTGGACCATTTATACCTTACCATCCCTCTCTCTTCCCACAGTGTGTGTTCTGCAGCAGAATCTCCTCCCTCCTCTGATGATAGATGTGCTCATCCTTGACTCTCAACTGTGGAGTGGCCGACATCCTGATTGTCCAGCACTCAGAGGAAGAGGCCATCTACATCGTCTGTGTGTTTTGTTAGTATATCACATGGTTTGTGTTTACATCGGCCGCGTGCTTTCATGTGTCTTGTGTTGTCTAGTGTCTAGTACTGTGTTGTGCGCAGCTGGTTCTTACCGGCTGGGCGCTGTCTCGTTTCTCGTGAACACTATGCTTATGAATGTTCGCATTGACTGTGTGTTCATGTCCTGTCATTGTGTAACCCCACCCGTCTTTTTACCTTGTTATAGTTTAATTTGCGCCACGCTGTCCTCCCTTCATTAGCACTTCCTCATGTTCCTATTTATTCCCTTCGAGTTTGCTGTCCTGCGTTGCATTGTTCTCACTCATGTTGCGATTCGTCCTTTGTCTAGTCGAGTTTCGTCAGTCTTGTTCTGTTTTTTCCTGCATGGGGCAGTTTTGTTTGTATTTTAATTCTCTGTTATTAATAAAAGTACCCTTCCACTTGCATCTTGAGTCCTCGCTCGTCTATCCTGACACTGTGTGTGAGGGGATACGATCACATCTCTATCCAATCCCTCTGTGCTTGACTCCTCAGCTTCTCCCACTCATTCCCAATCCCCTGAATTCTGATCACCTCCACCTGTCGTCACTCATCAAGGACTACTGTATATACCTCCATCTCACAAGCTCTCACTGTCTGCTCTTGACACTTACCCGACTACCTACCTGCACTCCATTTTCCCTCATTTTCCCTCCTTCATGGAGATCCTCTCAGTCCTGAGTCCTGCTTCTCAGTTGGGATATTTCGGATACTCCCTCACGCTCCTGTGTTGTGTTCCGTTTAATCCTCATTAAAGCCTTTTATCGATTCATCCTCGCGTTTTCATCAGTTGTGACAGAAATATTTCTAATCTTTGTTTAGTTTAAATCTAGTATAAAAATATAACAGAAGCATATTTATATAAACTAAATAGGCATTTAAAAAAATATAAATAATTGACAGTCACAACAAAGTTGAATTTTAAATAAATACCATATAATGACTATATAATAGACTCAAGTAACCCTGGCTAGAGCCTGCAGTGATGAACATTGTGTTTATGACGTGACATTGAGTCCTGACCTGTGTGTGTGTGTCTCTGCAGGACGTTCATGAGTGCCGATCGGATCTGATCGGAGAGGTCAGACGTCCTGTTGATGCTCACCCCGTCGATTGAGCTCAGGAACGATCGCAGCACTGCGACGGCTGGTTGAGACGCTGCGGTCTCCGCATCACAAGCCACGGCCTCAACACACACATTCACCAAACACACAGATCTCAGCATATATGTGTGTTGACCATCATAGAAGACACGAGCTCCCACTGTGATGTGTGTGTGTGTGTGTTTCACCAGCATGTTCAGCAGCGCTGCATTGTGTGTCTGAAGCAGCTCCAGAAGCTCGTGTTGCTCCTCCTGACGCACTTCTGACCCGCGAGAGAGACGTCCCGTCAGAGCCGCCGCTCCGAAACGCTCCGCCAGCTCCGGATACGAGAAGATGAAGCTCAGGACAGAGACCGGAAGAGAGCGAGAGAAGAGCGGAGGACAGGAGGACAGAGCTTTACTGACGACGCTCACTGAGACCTGCACACACACACACACACACACACAGTGTCAGAGATCTGGTGTCTGTATGTGTGTGTGTGTGTGTGTGTGTGTGTGTGTGTGTGTGTGTGTGTGTGTGTGTGTGTGTGTGTGTGTGAGAGAGTGTGTGTGTGGGTCACCATGTCCAGGCGAGGGCCGCTGTGTTGATGGAGGGACAGCAGATAGAGGACTGAACTCAACACAGACGCAGGAAGAGCTTCGTCAGGCTGATCCTGAACACACATGATGAAGCGCAGAACGCAGGAGAACACGGCCGACTCGCTCAGAAACCTGTGACACGATCACAGAGGTCATCACCGCATCTCCCCCCCCCACACACACACACACACACACACACCTGTCTCCGTGCAGCAGCGACAGGTGCAGCAGGTGGATGATGCAGTGCTGTGTGTTCCTGAGGGATTGTGGGATATCCGTGAGAAGGGAGGGCCAGTCAGACACACTGCAGCACAGAGACGGCAGAGACTCCTGCAGGACACACTGCACATCTGCACACACACACACACACACACACACACACACACACACACAAAACTAATATAGGTAAGGAATAATTGACTCTGAAAAATAATACTCATCCGACATGAAGCCGTTACATCTGTGCATTATTTAGACATAATAATAGACATGTTTATTTTTCAATAATTCAATGGCTTTTATTCAATTATCAGGAGACACACACTCACACACACACACACTCACACACACACACACACACACTCACACACACACGTTACCCTGCGTGTCGTCATGGCTCCAGGTGTCAGTGTTTGAGATCAGACACATGCAGAGCTTCAGGAGGAAATCACAGCAGGTCTGATTCAGAGAAACGTTCCTGAAACACACAAACACCTGCGGTTCAACACACTGCCTGTGTGTGTGTGTGTGTGTGTGTGTGTGTGTGTGTGTGTGTGTGTGTGTGTGTGTGAGAGAGTCACACCTGTTCCCTGAACACAGCTGGGCTTTATTGTCCACAGTCAGTCTGATGAATCCAGACGCAGCTGATAAACACACACACACACACACACACACACACACACACAGAAAGAGCAGATCATGTGACTGAATCACAGATGAATGTTAAGGTTGCTCTGATTGTGTTTCATGTCGTGGCTCCAGGTTCGGGAGCTGTGACCTCTGACCCCTGGCCTGCATCTCACCGAGCTTCCTGGAGAAGGAGGTCATGTGATCGGGACACAGAGCGAACTGACGCGCCAGGACCGAGAGCAAGAGCTGCAGCGTCTGTGGAGACGAGACCCGCTCACACACGCCCTACACACACACACACACACACACGGTTGTTAGTGTACCTGCGGAGCTCAGTGTGTGTGTGTGTGTGTGTGTGTGAGACTCACGGTGACGGCAGGGATGCAGGTGGTGTCGCAGCAGTGCAGCAGAAACACACACACCGACTCCTGCGTCTCCTGCTGCTGCGCTGGAGCTGAACACACACCGTTTGTCGGAACCGGCTCACTCACACACACCTCCAGCAACCTACACACACACACACACACACACACACACGACAAACACATGAAAATAAACTCCTGACAGAAGTCTAGATCAGTGGTTCTTAAGCTTGTTGGAGGAACTGAACCCCACCAGTTTCATATGCGCATTCACCGAACTCTTCTTAATTGGAAAAATAAAATATGATTTTTTTCAAATTCAAAACATAAGTATATATTTTACTGGTGCATAAAATTAACCGTGCATCAACATCACTGTGTTCAAAGAACAAAACCATTAAAACATGATTTTCACACAAAAACATAATAATGAATATTTACTGCAGCCATAAGACAGTGAAGAGCTATCCACTCGCTCATTCTCTGCTTGTGTGTGTGTGTGTGAGACTGAGAGAGTGAGTGAGTGAGTGTGTGTGTGTGTGTGAGACTGAGAGAGTGAGTGAGTGTGTGTGTGTGTGTGTGTGTGTGTGACTGACCGTGAAGCGGCATCGAAGCATATGAGTGTCTGCAGTAAAACTCCTGCTGCTGATACTGACTCTGAACCAGAGGAGTTCTCCTGAAAACACACACACACACACACACACACACTTGATCATGAGTAGATCAGACTGATCACATGACCACAGATCAGAACACACACACACTCACTCTGCACTTGGACATCACAGCCTCCACGACTCTCTTCACGTCTGAGAACTGAACCGGACTGGACTGATGATTCGGCCTGTGGAGTCACACACACACACACACACACACACACACACACACACACACACACACACGTGTGAAAGAGTGTGTTTGTTTTGCACTATAGATGATGTCAAGAGCACTGGTATCGTGTGTGTGTGTGTGTGTGTGTGTGTGTGTGTGTGTGTGTGTGTGTGTGAGACCTGAGGAGGACGGCGCCGGCTCGCACCGCACACATGGACGTCTGCAGACAGGAAGAGCCCATGCCCTCCACGATGACATCACACACCGCCGTGAACTCAGAGGCGGTCGGGAACAGACGCACAGCGACAGGCTGCCTGCACACACACACACACACACACACACACACACACAAATATAATAAACTTAATTTAATCATAAACTCAATGTCGTTTGGCATTAATGAGTGCAGGTACTTACAATAGTAATATTACATTCATTGAGCAGAAATGCACATTTGTCTTGAGTCTAATGCGTTATAAAAGATAATAATAAAATAATTGAAGCTGGTTGTTTGTG
Organism: Rhodeus uyekii; assembly: GCA_037043235.1. Lineage (NCBI taxonomy): Eukaryota > Metazoa > Chordata > Actinopteri > Cypriniformes > Acheilognathidae > Rhodeus > Rhodeus uyekii. The sequence continues at coordinate 430,399 of JAWRVZ010000307.1, read as the reverse complement.
TATTTTAATGCATTATACTTTATAAAGATGTGTTCAATGAAGGGATGAGTATTATAATGCATCATAACCTACTCATGACATCATACTATGGATTATAACATGTATTACTGCGCTTTACGTGAAGCTGTAAGTGTTGCCGGTTTGTGTTTTCACCAAACTATGTGTCTTTTGCTTCTTCATACTTACATTTTTCTCCAGGTTTGACACTTTTTAAAAACTTTATAATAGGGATTTCATAATATCCAATTACAAATGTTTAGGCAAAACGTGATTATTGGTTATATTGGTAATTACATAAATGTGCTTGTTTGCAAAGTGTTAGTTTTCCTACACACTGAAACGGGGACTATCTTTGATAGATGAACAAATAATGTTTTTGGTCATCAAATAAAAATAACATTTAATTTGGATAATATGTAAAGATTTGAGGTGCTGGAGAAAGTGTGTGGCGATGGAAGTGTTCTCACTCTCAAAGGGCCACATTTCCTATTTCTGCCACAATCCCATGGTTACAGTGAGCGTTACGTCATTAAATCCGGTGAGTGTTGGGGATTTGTGGATTGAAAAGCATCTATTTGCTCGTGTTTCTCCAGGTTTGTGGTGTTTGATCTGATGTCTGTGGTTATAACAGAGAGGTTTTGTGTGCGGTTTCTCTAATCAGTTGTTGATGTTTGACCTGTCCAATATGGCCGTCAGCAGCTCCAGTCCTTGTTTCTGCACCTCAGCGTTGGACTTCCCCAGAGCCTCCTTCAGACAGCGCACTAGCGGCTCCATCCCTCAAACACACACACAGGAACACTCACACTCCTGAAGAACGATGGATCCTGAGAGCGTTTAATGGCAGTGAAGTCTCAGAGAGACGTGAGTGTGAAGCGGCCGGATCTCACCGTAGACGGCGTGACACTGCGAGAAGAAGAGCGGATCCTCGGACAGCAGCAGGAGACAGCTGAACACGGACCACAGCAACACGTCACCGCAGCCGCTGCTCATCACCTCCAGCAGGAACTCTGACACACACACACACACACACATCTCTACTGTCTGTGTGTGAATTAATGAAGGACTCTCCGACATGGTGCAACATCAGCGTGTGCGAGAAATTGTGCAGATTTAGTAATACAGTCAGTAATGCCTTGAGATACGAGCATAATCCGTTTCAGGACGAGCTCGTAACTCGAGATGCTCGTATCTCAAATCAATTAAGGAAAAAAAATTACTCCGTTAAAAATCTCCCTTATTAGTGCTAATAACGCCGGAAAAAACATGTTTTTAATTGCTGTAGAGATTCACGGGAGATGCGTACGGATCGACTATGGCGATAAATCCATGCTAAAAACAAACAAGTGCAAAACTGATGTTTGTAAATTACATCCATGAGCGGATAACAGATCTACATGCCACAAAACATGAGACTGCAAGCTCATTTGAATCCCTCACACGCATGACATCTCATCTACGCTCAATACACACGTCAACATTCCCCACGCGCGCTCGATCTTCTCGACTGCTGTTTTTGCTCGAGAACACTTTTATTTTAGTAGAGGAACAGGTGAAGTGAACGAGTGAGGAGCTTGAACAGCTCTGAATGCTCGAGGGTGGGCGTCTGTAAGCTGCTCGTATCTCAAAACTTTACTCGTATCTCAAATCTTTACTCGTATCTCAAAGCAAAATCATGTGCTGGAAGGCTTGCTCAAATCTCAGAATACTCGTATGTCAGGACGCTCGTATCTCAAATCTTTACTCGTACCTCAAATCTTTACTCGTATCTCAAATCTTTACTCGTATCTCAAATCTTTACTCGTATCTCAAAGCGAAACAATTTGCTAGAAGGCTTGCTCAAATCTCGCAATACTCGTATGTCAGGACGCTCGTATCTCAAATCTTTACTCGTACCTCAAATCTTTACTCGTATCTCAAATCTTTACTCGTATCTCAAAGCGAAACAATTTGCTAGAAGGCTTGCTCAAATCTCGCAATACTCGTATGTCAGGACGCTCGTATCTCAAATCTTTACTCGTATCTCAAAGCAAAATCATGTGCTGGAAGGCTTGCTCAAATCTCGCAATACTCGTATGTCGGGACGCTCGTATCTCAAATCTTTACTCGTATCTCAAATCTTTACTCGTATCTCAAAGCGAAACAATTTGCTAGAAGGCTTGCTCAAATCTCGCAATACTCGTATGTCGGGGCGCTCGTATCTCAAATCTTTACTCGTACCTCAAATCTTTACTCGTATCTCAAATCTTTACTCGTATCTCAAATCTTTACTCGTATCTCAAAGCAAAATCATGTGCTGGAAGGCTTGCTCAAATCTCAGAATACTCGTATGTCAGGACGCTCGTATCTCAAATCTTTACTCGTACCTCAAATCTTTACTCGTATCTCAAATCTTTACTCGTATCTCAAAGCGAAACAATTTGCTAGAAGGCTTGCTCAAATCTCGCAATACTCGTATGTCAGGACGCTCGTATCTCAAATCTTTACTCGTATCTCAAAGCAAAATCATGTGCTGGAAGGCTTGCTCAAATCTCGCAATACTCGTATGTCGGGACGCTCGTATCTCAAATCTTTACTCGTATCTCAAATCTTTACTCGTATCTCAAAGCGAAACAATTTGCTAGAAGGCTTGCTCAAATCTCGCAATACTCGTATGTCGGGGCGCTCGTATCTCAAATCTTTACTCGTATCTCAAAGCAAAATCATTTGCTAGAAGGCTTGCTCAAATCTCAGAATACTCGTATGTCAGGACGCTCGTATCTCAAATCTTTACTCGTACCTCAAATCTTTACTCGTATCTCAAATCTTTACTCGTATCTCAAATCTTTACTCGTATCTCAAATCTTTACTCGTATCTCAAAACAAAATCATGTGCTGGAAGGCTTGCTCAAATCTCAGAATA